>JASVEL010009622.1:130000-143865 GCA_032618575.1 Nicotiana noctiflora | reverse complement strand
AGTAATTTTATCAACAAAATCTTCTCCAGAGTAGTACATGATAGGCTTGAAAAGATACTGCCCTTATTAGTTTCATTGAACCAGTCCGGCTTTGTCAAAGGAAGGAGCATTTTTGAAAACATCTTACTGACTCAGGAGATTGTGACTGACATCAGAATAAGAGGAAAGCCAGCAAATGTAGTGATAAAGTTAGATATGGCCAAGGCATATGATAGGGTGTCTTGGAAGTTTTTGATGCATGTACTAAGGAAGATGGGATTTGCAGAGTGTTTTATACACATGGTGTGGAATTTGATATCAAATAATTGGTACTCAGTGATGGTGAATGGCCAGGCTACAGGTTTCTTTCACTCGACAAGAGGGGTGAAGCAGGGAGACCCTCTATCCCCAGCATTGTTTGTTCTATCAACAGAGGTGCTATCTAGATCACTGAATAAGTTATTTGAAGACAGGGCAGTTTAGAGGATTTGGAATGCCAAAGTGGTCTGATCCATTGAACCACCTTGCTTATGCAGATGACACTATAATATTTGCCTCAGCTGATCCTTATTCCTTGGAGAAAATTATGGAAGTCTTGGCATTATATGAGAAAACATCAGGACAGTTGATAAACAAGGCAAAGAGCTCTTACTATGTACATTCAAAGATTGCAGCAGGATTGAAAGCTACGGTAGCTAATATAACTGGTTTCTCTAAAGGCACATTCCCATTTACATACCTAGGATGTCCAATCTTTTACACAAGGAGGAGGAAGAACTACTATAATGATCTGATTCAGAAGGTGAAGGCAAAGTTGCACTCATGGAAAGGGAAGTTACTGTCATATGGAGGAAAGGCTACATTGATATCAAGTGTATTACAAAGCATGCCAACTCACATCTTGTCTGTCCTAGATCCACCAAACAATGTCATTGAGCATCTCCATAAGACATTTGCAAGATTTTTTTGGAGTAACAAGGAAGAAGGAAGAAGTAGGCACTGGACAAAGTGGCAGAACTTATGTCTGCCAAAGGAAGAAGGTGGTGTAGGTTTCAGATCTCTCTTTGATGTGTCTAAAGCCATGTTTGCAAAGCTATGGTGGAGATTCAGGACAACAAAATCACTATGGTCCAACTACATGTGGAACAAATATTGCAAGAAAGAGGCACCTACTGTGGTTCAATATAGGAAGAATGGTTCTCATGTTTGGAGAAAAATATTGAAAGCCAGAGATGAAGTCGAGCATGAAATATTTTGGGAGATGAACAGGGGAGCTACTAATATATGGCATGAAAATTGGACTGGATTGGGGCCTTTGTATCATGTAGTCCCTTCAGATTTTCACATCAATGAGGAGCTTCGGGAGGTGGCAGACTTAAGAGAAGAAGAGCAGTGGAATGATGCACTGTTGAATCAAACTTTTCCAGCAGATATTGTAAATCACATCCGAGAAGAAGTACAGTTTATGCCTACTGATGCGTACTGGGACACTCCAAGGTGGATGCCTTCAACATCGGGAAAATTTACAGTGAGTAGTGCTTGGAAAATACTGAGACATAGAGAACCAGTTAGTTCAGAATATGCACGGCTATGGACAAAAGGACTGCCCTTCAAAATCTCATTCTTTTGTTGGAGAGTTTGGAAAGGAAAGGTTCCAACAGATGATATATGGAGAAATGGAGGATATATGGTGGTTTCTAAATGCTGGTGCTGTCTTTCACCTAGAGAAGACTCTTTTCAGCATCTTTTCTTGCACGGTGATACTGCACAAAAAGTGTGGAGTACATTTAGCCAGGCTGCAGGTTTAATGATCAACATGATACAAGTGCATCAAATTATAAGGGAGTGGTGGAATGCTAAATGTTGTCCCAAGTTGAAACCTTTGTTTCAGGCAGTCCCTGCAGTTATTCTATGGGAGATATGGAAGAGGAGAAATACAATGAAACATGGAGGCTCAGTGTCTTGTAGCAAGGTTATTCATGAAGTAAATAGGACACTGCATTATTTGGCTAAGGTAAGATATCCATGGCTCACTGGGATTCCAATGTTGTGGCCAGATATGATCAAATTCTTCGAGCAATACAAGCCAGTTATAGTGACAAGAAGAGTAACATGGCAGACTCCATATGATAGATGGTTCAAATGCAACACCGATGGTGCATCGAGGGGGAATCCAGGCCTTAGCTCTTTTGGTTTTTGTGTGAGGGATCACAATGGAGATATGATTTTTGCTAGTGCAAGGGAGATAGGTGAAACAACAAACATAGTAGCAGAGGCAAAGGCAATAGTACATGGGCTGTCATACTGTGTGGAGAAGGAGTTACACCCATTGATCCTGGAAACTGACTCGTTGGTGATGAAAAAAGTGATTGAAGATGAATGGGAGGTACCATGGAGTATAGCAGCAGATGTGAAAAAGATCAAGGACTTCAAGAGGACATACAATGTCATATTTCAGCATGTACTAAGGGAGGGAAACACAGTAGCAGACTATTTAGCTAACTTGGTTTTTTCTTTTGCAGGTACAGTTAACTTTCATTCATTTCAAGAATTACCAGCTAAAGGAAAAGCATTGATCAACATGGACAAAGCTCAAATTCCTAATTTAAGAGTTCGGATTGCCAAAAGAAAAGCACCAGACTAATGGAGAGGCGACCATCGTCAGCACTGTGCTCATTAACTTACTGGAGATTGTTAAATCACTGCTCAGTGGTATCAGCATGTATTCATGCTCAATCTGAGAGTGTTTTGATAATTTTCAGGAAGGGAGTGTGCACAGTAAAGGTTTCACTAGATGAGCAGATCAATTGTGAAAGCAATACATGCAGGAACATCATGAGCATTATTTGCGGGATCATTTGTTTTGGCATGGGAATGGAGATAGTATTAGCTATTCTAATTACCAGTAACATCAATTGGCTTCTGTTGATTTCATTGATTCATCGAAAAGGATTAAGTTTGAAGGTTTTGCAGCACACCATAAAAATCATAACAATTCCTTGGAACTCACGATCATTCACAGACATGGTATGGTTTCTGAGCAGTTTTGGACACTTTGACATGAGTTGCATTGGAAGATCAATTGTGCTATTGCTAGGCATGGTATGCACTCGAACTACATTGTCTCATCGAACAAGGACATATATGAAAATGGAAGTTACAACAGCCATTTGGAATTCACGATTACATACTGTTATGATATGGTTGCTTTATATGTTTGGAATATGTTGGATATTGCTGTGTCATTTTCCAGTGGTATTAGTATGTTTTCATACTCAGTCTGGAGATGATATAGTAGTAGACAATATATATGTGCTATGGTTATTGCAGGAAATCGAGGCAAGAGGTGAAAAGCACACAGGCAGCATCATCATCAGCATCATTGGCTGGGCTTTCTGCATTGCAATGACAAAGATGTCACTGTTAGATAGCTCAAGGGACACGCTCACTTGGTTTGATTCAATTACACTAGTTCATCGAATATCAACAATCATGGCATACAACATGGAAGCTACAACAGATACTTGGAATCGACTAGTGTCAAGATATGGCTTATTTCTGTGTTTGGAATATATTGGATATTATTATGTCATTTTTCAGTGGTATTAGTGTGGTTCCACACTCATTCTGGAGGTGACATAGTAGTATACAATGTACAAGGGCAACATATACTAAAGGTGATTGAGACAATATCTTTTCATTGCAGTGAATTATCGGATGGGAAGTCAATTCTTGTTCCTATACTGTGGTACTCTTGGATCGACTTGATCATTGCCTACACTCCGCATACCTTGGCACCTGGTGAGAGCTTGAGTGGTGCTACATGGTACTTGAAATGGGCAGGAGAAGTCAATCATAGCTGCAGGACATGGAAATATTCATTTAGACTTCATGTTATAGATGATATTAGTTTTCTGATTAGATTCTATGTTTACATAGATTTATTTCACAGTCTACTGGTAGTAGCAGGACAAATTGTATCCTTTTGGACCCGGATTGGGATTTTTATTCGTTTATTTATATATTAGCCACTAGGTACAATGCCTAGTGGTATAATTTGCAAAAAAAAAAAAAAAAAAAAAAAAAAAAAAAGCTAGGAAAAGAACAATCAAGAAAAGGTGGAGCAGAATTGAAACTAGCCATTTTCGTTAGCGGAGAAAAATTGATCCACATAACATTCGTTAGTTTGAGCGTTGGTAATAAGAAGATCAAAATATTTACCCCTACCAAAACGCTTGGATTCAAAAAAAATTAATTTTAAATTGCCAACAAAAATAAATTGATCAAGAATTGTAATTGAATCATAATCTTTAGCACTTTTATACTTGAAATATTCAGCCATGATTGAATTCTTTTTCCTAGAAAAAAAATCAAGAACAATAATAACAAAGAGACTTGTTGTCAAGAATACGAAAGCCTAGTTCAACATATTGAAATACAAACAGAATTGATACAAATTTATACCAAAATAACACCAAACAAATTCACAGAATTGTATCAGATAATTCTCTAGGCGAACTCACGATTCTTTAACATGCTTCATTCGGCACTAGGGTTTCAATCTGGACCCAACACGAATGATAACCAATTCAAATTTATAGACAGAGAACGCCGAGAGTTTAGATGGATGGAATTGAATCAAAACACCGATTCTTCAAAAGTACGCACATCAGGGAACACAAGTGAAACCACGTGTGGATCAATATGCGCCCTCGTCCAAATTCTCAATGTTGAAAGAAGAGCTATTTTAATAGAATAAATGAATAATCGGGTAAATAGTTTGGGCTACATGGGTACTCATCCCCATCAAAAAACTAGAGGCCATTTCAGGACGCAAAGGTTCATATGGCATATCGAAGTACAAGTCTGTGGCCTCAAATAGATGGAGAAATCCTCAACATCATATGGAGGACAAATCCATGGCAGCATATAGAAGGGTAAATCTACAAAGAGGCCAACTTAAGGTGCAAAGGGACTTAAATGTTCACCTTTAGATTGGAAATTATAGTTCATTTTAAGGATAAGCTCATGAAGAAGCCAATTTAAGGTGCAAATGTACTAACATGTCCACCTTAAGATTGAAAAATTAGAAAGATTCAACTTGAAGACTTAGTGGAGTTGATTATATCAACTTAAACACTTGGCGGACTTTGCAGACTTCAACTTGAAGACCGAAAAACTTGAAGATTTGATGGACTTGAAGATTTGGCGGGCTTTGACACTTCAACCTAAAGAATTTGAGGGTTTAAATATTTCAACTTGAAGACCGGCGAGTCTAAGAACCTCAACTTGAAGACTGATAGACTTGAATACTTTAACTTGAAGATTTGGTGGCTTAAATATTTCTGTTTGGAGACCGAAGATCTTGAAGACCGACAGACTTAAAGATTTAGCGAATATGAAGACATAGTAAACCCGTCGAATTTCAGCGCAAAATACTTGGTAGCCTCCGAAAAGACTATAATCGTCCCATTGAAGACATTGGTTTACCATGTAGGCTTTCCCCCACTAAGTCATACGAGATCCAAAATTCAGTAGAAGAATGATACTTTAGCCCAACTTTCAAGGGATGGTTGAGTGAATTACTCCCATCATACTTCATTTGGACAACGATTGGGGCAATATGTATCTTTTGAACTTATGTGACTAAAGTTAGAATGAAACTCTAACCTCCCTACATACCTTAGTGAAGGGAATCAAGTCATACCGTAGTTCAGAATGGATGATTTTTTATATCCTAACTTTTTCATAGGCCGCCGCTTTTGAGATTTTTAACCTAAATGACTTTTTTGTATGGGTCGTACACATGTTAGACTCATGTAGGACAAAAGTTTAGGAACATGCAATTTGGGATCATGCATCAAGGAGCGTAGGAGCATGCAAATTTAGGCCCGTGCGTCAAGGAGCGTCGCAACTTCAAGGATAATACTTCAAAAAAAATTGCCACTAATAGGGTTGATTCTCATGTTATCTGTGTCAACCAGCTTGTAAGCCCCACATGACTGAGCTTCTTGCATGACATATGGCCTATCCCATCTTGAAGTGAACTTCCCTATAGGTTTATGGGAAGTAATAATGAGTCTTCATATGGCAAGGACTTGATCTCTTACTTGAAAGGATCTCGAGCGAACTCTTTTATTGAAGGCGCGAGACAATCGAGCCTAATAGCATTCAAGACTCCGTTGAGCTTTCAACCTCTTCTCATCAAGAGCCTTCAACATTGCTAATCAAAGTTGAGCATTTTCTTCATCGGTGATCCCTTCTTGAATAGATAATCATAATGAAGGCATTTGATGCTCGAGTTGCACGATAGCTTCGAGTCCATAAACGAGTGCATAAGGGGTCACTTGTGTTGGCGTGCGGTGAATTGTCCTGTATGCCTGCATAGCTTTTTCCACACGGTCATGCCAATCTCGTTTGGATTTGGAGACGACTTTATTTAACAAGTTGCATAAAGCCTTGTTGAATACCTCAGCTAGAACATTGGTGGCAACATTGTACATAGAAGAGTTACATTGCTTGAACCCAAAGAGATCACGAATCTTGTTCATCAACCTATTATCGAATGACTTGCCATTATCCATTATTATGTAACGAGGAATGCCAAAGCAATAGATTATGTTTACTCGGATGAAACTTATAACATTTTCCTTATTTACCTCCTTAAGAGCAATAACTCCAGCCCCTTTTGAGAATTGTTCAATTGCAGCCAAGATATATAGGTGCCCACTAGAGGACTTTAGCAGTGGTCCAACAATATCCAATCCTCATGCGTCAAATGGCCAGGATGCAATACTTCGGGAGGCTGATTAATAAAATCTGCATGGAATTGGCAAGCCTCGCATCTTCAAGTGTAGTCCAAGGAATTGTTTACCATTGCTAGCAATAATATCGCATCATATTTATATGAAACTGGAGCTTTGGTCCAGACTAATATGATCCACATACCCCAGAATGTGTTTCTTGCAAATCTTAGAGTGCTTCATCTTATCCTATGCATCGCAAGAGTACTTCATCAAATTATCTTCTATGTCGAGTATCTTTGTAGTAAAGAAAGTGAGGTGCACGACGACGAATTTTAGTCATTCTCCTCGGATTTTATGAAAGTATCTCGTAGATCAAGTAATCGATGATGGGTTGTCACCATTCTTCCTTATCAGCTTCAGAAACATTAACAAGATGCTCGAGTCTATTTTCTTCATTTTCACCCTCATTTAGCGATAATACTACCCATTTTTGGCAGATAGTAGCTTGTACTTAATCGAGTTGGGTTAACGATAAATCTAAGGCAGCTAAAGCATCAACCTTCTTATTTTCTTTCCTAGGTACATGTTGCATAGTCACATCAATGACCCACCCTATTAATTTCTTAGCAAAATCACAATATGGGTGTAGTTCAGGTTTCTTAACCTTGTAACTACCTAAAAGCTGGTTGATGAAAAGTTGAGAGTCACCAAAGACTTGCAGTTGTAACCTATTTGTTTTAACAACCATTTAAAGCCCGAGTATTAGTGCTTTATATTCAGCAACATTGCTAGAGCAGAGTTATGTCAATGCAAAGGAGTAGGGCAGAACCTCACCTTGAGGAGTGACAAATACTACACCAGCATCGGCTGCTCCGCGATGTAAGGCACCATCAAAGTATATCTTCCATGGAGGCTGTGGTTCAATGACCATTACGCCTTCGTCAAGTAATTCATCAATTAGTTCCCAGTCATCAGGTATCGGATGATCTGCCAACAAGTCTGCCCATGCTTGTCCTTTTACAGCCTTTTGAGGGACCTACACAATCTCAAATTGTTGAAATTAAAGGTACCATTTCTCTAGTCGATCACTAAGAACATGTTTCGACATCACGAACTTGATGGGATTTTCTTTAGAAACAAGAAGAATAATATGAGCTTGAAGTTAGTATTTTAACTTTTGAATTGAGAAGACTAACGCCAAACACAACTTTTCAATTGGTGAATAATTCAGCTCATTTGGTGTCATCGTCCTGCTCAAGTAGTAAAGAGAGTTTTCTTTACCCTCACTATTTTTTTGGGCCAACAGTGGTCCAACAGACCTTTCTTGTGCTGAAATATATAGTATCAACGGCTTTCCAGGTATAGGGGCTGACAAAAATGGAGGCTTCATCAAGTAATGTTTTCAAAGGCATTGCTACAAGCTTGGTCCCACTTGAAAGGAACGCCTTTCTTCATGAGGTGACTGAATGGTTGACACCTCCATGCGAGGTTTGAGATGAATCTCCTAAGGCATCTTAGCTTTCCTTGCACACTTTTCAATTCATGAATATTGCAAGGCTAGGGCATTTTCAAAATGGCATCCACTTTGGCTTGATCAATTTCGGTTCCTCGATGTCGGACAATGAAATAAAGGAACTTTCTAGAAGTATCTTGAACGTCACAATTCAATGGATTCATACTAAGTTGGTACCTCCAAAACAATTCAAACACCATTCTCAAGTCTTTCAAGTGGGCCCATCTCTCTTGATTTTACCAACAAGTCGTCAACATAGCATCGACATTCTTGTGGAGAAGATCATCAAAAATATTCTTCCTAGCCCTTTGGTAAGTAGCACCGGCGTTCTTCAAGCCAAAACGCATTACCTTGTAGTAATAAATAGCCTTAGAGGTACAGAATGTAGTAAGCTCTTTATCTTTTGGCGCCATACAAATTTGGTTATATTTTGATGAACTCGTCCATGAAAGACATTGCCTCATAAACATTCATCGATCATCAGTTCTGGTATAGAAAGCGGGAATTCATCTTTGGGACACGCATTGTTGAGATCCTTGAAGTCAACACACACTCAAATATGGCCATTCTTCTTCCTTACAAGGACAATACTTGATACCTATGTTGGGTATTTAACTTCACGAATAATTCCAGCTTTAATGAGTTTGTTAACTTCAGTTTCAATCAGGGGAACCAAGTTCGGCCTAAAATGCCTTTGAACGTGCTTAACAAGATGAGCACCATTCCTTACTATAAGGTGGTAGACTGCTACTTTGGAATCTAAGCCAGGCATCTCTTTATAACTCCGACTATACTCCTTGAGTAACTTAATATAAGTGTTTTCTTCATCAATTTCTAGTAAAACACTTAAATAAGTGGGCCTCGGTTCTTCGTCGATGCAAGGTTTATTTCTTTCAAAGCGTCAACTGTTGCCTTTACCCCTTCTTCAAGTTCAAGCGGAGCATCCTCTGTGTCTTTATATTCTTTAGGGTCCCTATTGTTGAAGGATATATGATAATATGGTGAAACATCCTCCAATTTCTCATCATCCACCATTAGAGATGAAACACTATTCTCGCCTTGTGCGGTAAGATAATACAAAAAACCCACACTTTCTTCATCTTCATCACGTTCTTTAGTGTAGACCATAGTGTATGGCTTCTTCACCTTTAGTACCTCATCACACGAAACCATAAATTTTATTTGTCTCCTCTCTAGAAGGAAATACACTTTGGAAATCCTTAGAGATCTTCTAAATTCTGGGCAAAGCGGGTGTTCTTATAATTCAATAATTTCTTTGGAACTTGTTCCCCTTATTTATTCTCTCAAATACGGAAGTCCTCACAGTTGGTTTTCCAAGTCGATCAAAGACTGAAGGTCTGTTAGAACCAGTAGATCCATCTTCCACAGTGATATAATTCTTGCTCGCCCTTCTTATGGAGATGCACACTAGTGATGATTGCTTGTAACCCAAACCTTCACGTGGTTGCCTCGTAGCAACTTCTGATAGGAGCTTCCCTAAATTTGACTGGTCATTAGGATTAAATCCAGCCTTTACAAAAAACTTATAAGCATTGGGATCAAAATCTTCATCTATACGCTTTGTAGGGAGCGCCACATTCTGCAAATAATTTTGGGCCTCAATCCTTGAAAGCGGCATTGAGGACAACTTTATCGCCTCAATTCATTTGACCGGAAGAGTTAACCCCTTTAGCGTGTTAGTTTGGAGATTAGATGATTCAACTTTCATCTTTCTTCCTTTTAGGGATATATTAGAGTGCAAGAGTTAGTTTCTTACCGTAAGACACAATATCCCCTTTATAAGATTTATTTGCGTTAGGTTGTAGCTCCCAAGTAGCAACTTTGTCTTTACCAGCAATCACCTCAGCTGTTTTAGTTGTGGGCTAGTCATTCTTGCTTTTCATGACATCATCAACTTTTATCTCCTTCATAATGCAGTTTTTCAAGTAGACTTTTGCATCAGCAAAGTGTGACTCAGCCTTGGTGAATGACTCGTCATCAACAAATATCTTCTTCTCGACCTCACCCTCGTAGTATTTCAAATATTGATGGTAGGTAGATGGAACCACTTTATTCTCATGTATCTAAGGTATTCCAAGCAAGACGTTATATGAAGTCTTTGTATCGATCACATGCAGCCATACACTTGATTGCATATCTTCAATGGCGATTCCCAACCTTATCGCGCATATGGCTCTTTGACCCCTCTTGGTTGAATCCTTTGATTATCATACAAAATTTCAAGAGTTCTTTCATAGGAATACCAAGTTCTTTCACAATGCAAATTGGCAAGATATTCACTGAGGATCCTCCATCAACCAAAATTCAATTTACCCGTTTATTGTGCATATAGCCAACTAAGTACAACAGGCAGTTATGAAGAGTGTCACCTAGTAGAAGATCGTCATTTGTGAACGTAAATTTTTCCTCACACGCGTTAACTTTTTAATGAGTATACTCGATGAGCTTTTTTGAAGATGGTGGCAATGGTAGGTCATCACTCTTTTGTTTCCCTTTATCAGCATTACAACAAAAGGCCTCAATAGCATCACGGGAAATATTTATGTAGAACCAACATGGCAAGAAATCCTCTAAGGTTACTAGATGTCGTCGCTTTTGAGGGTGGTGCATGTCCACTTTTGCTTTCTTCAAATGCCTAAGTAAATTCCATTGGTCTTTTTACCATCATTTTCCTTGTTGGTTATTCCATTGATTCTTTTCGCGTGCTCCTTTTATGGAACCTATGACGAGTCACCAATGTCCGACCTTCATCATCATCAGGTTGATCAACTTCAACTTTGTTGTTCTCCAATAATTCTATCTTTACTTTTTTTAAACCACACAATTCATCCGGACTGAATGAGCTAAAGGTGATAGAGACTTGGTTTGCGCTTGATTTCTCACCTTCAAGCACGATCTTCTTTTGACGATCCAAGTCCATAACTTTGTCCTTGAAGACAAAACATTTTCTAGAGGGTGGCTCACAAGTCGATGGTATTTGTAGTAATTTAGGTCATTTGTTTTACCAGCTTCATTTTCCGCTTCATCTCTAGAAGCTCAATGAGATTTAACTCGAGGAGTTCTTCAAAAATTACTACCACATCAGAATCCAGAAATGGGTACTCCTTTTCTTGCATTTCTTTTAAACTCAACTTCCCGCTTGGTTTATCTTAAAAATAAATGGATTTCATACTCTACTTTTTGCTCACCTTCATTGTCACTTCATAGGTGATGTGTTGACATTCATAGTTTCTTTGTTTTCAGACCTAGGAATAAACTTGCTCCAATTCCTAACTTATTGCTTGTCGTTCCCTTTGCGAGGCTCATAGATATGCAGCCTTTCGTTTCTAGCGGAGGCCATGCTTAACTCTATTCCATGGGCACGAGTTGCAAGTTCTTTAAATATGCTAGGATTGATACCTTACAAGATGTAGCGGAGTCCCCAATGCATGCCTTGGATGCACATCTCTATGCCAGAAGTTTCATTGACGAGTATTTGTAAGTTCTATCATACTCATAGTGTGTCTCGTACTATAAAAGTGAATGAGAAACTCTTGCTCTAGTTGACCCCAACTATTAATCTAGCCTCGAGGTCTGTGTACCGGTCAAAAGTATTTCCTTTTAGTGATCGGACAAACTACTTGACGAGTCAATCTCCATAAGTCCTAGCATTGTTGCATGTCTCAACGAAGTGCGCCACATATAGCTTTAGATTACCTTTACCATCAAACTATTAAAACTTTGGAGGTTGATAGCCAATATGTATCTTAAACATATCGACCCTTGCCGTATACGACTTTGCATGTGTAAAGAGGACTTGGTAGTAACTTCATACTTGTTCTTAATGGTTACTTCAGTGAACTCATTTAGTTGATTGATTGGAATCATCCCTTGAAATGAGACAGGGATAGCCTTAGCGGATGTTACTTGTCTTAGGGGAGAATCACTCTCTGGTATATCCACCAACATTCCCACCCTATCTATAAGCTTATCGATTCTAGAATCTTGATTTTGCATGCACTTGGTCAAGCATCGATTGCTTTCGTCAAGCTTGCCAACTGCTCCTCCATATATGAAGTGTTTGTCACCATGGCTTGCATGATTATCATGGACGATAGAGAGTAGCATGGATTGTCACACAAATCGTTCCTCGATTGGCTTATGCTATATGGTGTATATAGGGAGGATCCATCACTTAAATCATCATCACCTTACTTCACAACAGAGTACTTGGATCTAGAAAGATCAAGCAAAGCAAGAGTTTTCTTGATTTTTTCAGCAACATTGCTTCTTCCTTCGGGTACGTTTGTGGAAGATCTAGTGTCACGACCCAAACCAATAGGCTGCCACGGGTACTCGATGCCTTATTCAACCGAGTACCAAATGTATCTTTCGTATCATACTATTATAGGTAAATGAACTAGAAATGTTTTCATGAGATAAATATAATAAAGCATGAGGTAATACTCAATGTAGGGTGACTCAACTCGATATACCAACTTATACATATGAATTACTGTAACGACCCGGCCCGTCGTTACGGGAATTTACCACCCCGTTACCTTGAATTTACATATGTTATGCTTTTAAAACAGTATTAGAGTATATCGGGTGAGTTAGAAGTGATTTGGATTGAAAATGAAACAAATAACATGTTTGAAGAAAGCTTGAATATGAAAAGTCAACCAAGAGTTGACTATTGAGTTAGAGTGCTCGGAACTGGATTCGGATGATTCGACTAGTTCCGGGGGATCATTTATGACTTAGGAGAACAATCGGAATTGAATTCGGAGGTCCGGTGTAGTTTTAAGCTTGAATTGGCGAATGTTGAATTTTAGCGAAAACCGGATGGTAGGTGAGATTTTGATCCGGGGGTCGGAATGGAATTCCGACAATTTCTGTAGCTTCGTTATGTGATTTTGGATATGTCTGCAAATTTTCAGGTCATTCGGACATCGTTTGATCGGGTTTTGGGTTGAATGTTAGTTTTGAAAGTTTTTTTAAGAAATTTAGGCTTGAATCCGTGGTTAATTGATGATTTTGATGTTTAGGATGGTGTTTTTATGATTGGAACAAGTTCGAATAAGGAGTTAGGATGTGTTGGTGTGTTTGAATGAGGTCCCGGGGCCTCGGGGTGTTTTCGGATGGTTAATCGGGAGAAAAATATGGAAAATTGCGGAAACTGGTGCACTGCTTCTGTTGTTTCCGCTCCTGCGGAATTTTGGGCGCAGGAGCGGGTGCGCTGAAGCGGACCAGGAGCCGCAGAAGCGGAAATATCCGCAGAAGCGGATCATTATCCGCTGAAGCGGAAACGCGGGGGCGGGCTGGGAGTCGCAGAAGCGACCATCGCAGAAGCGGAAGGGAGCCGCTTAGGCGAGTCCGCAGAAGCGGACGCCCAGTCGCAGAAGCGGACGTTTCCGCAGGAGCGGTCCAATCTCCGCAGAAGCGGACGCGTAGGAGCGGAAATATTTCCGCAGAAGCGGAAATCGCTGTAAGTTAAGTGTATCAGAAGTAGAAAATTTCAGAAACATTTTAACATTTGGGGGTCTCGGCTTAAGGGCGACTTTGGGCGATTTTGAGGAAGAAATCAAGGGAAATCATCGGGTAATCAACTATGAACTCATATT
>JASVEL010009622.1:0-125000 GCA_032618575.1 Nicotiana noctiflora | reverse complement strand
TCAAATTATGACTATAATTTTAAATACTTTCCAAATACTAGCTAAGTTTTATAACACAATCGTAAAGTGGCTAATAACTTCTCCCTTTTACTAAATTTTAGTAATATAAAAGTTTTGAGAAAAAGTTTTTTAATACTATAAAAAGACGTTAAGTAGTATTTTTGACGATCTACTATAAAAGAATGTGACAGTAAAATAAAACGATTTTTTCCATAAATAAAATGACTATTAAATAATATACGGAAAATGGCCTAAAATGCCCCTCTACTATAGGAAATAGGACATTAAAGCCCTCCGTTTAAAGTTGGTCCCTTATATGCCCTTGCCGTCTAAAAATGAGCTAAAAAATGCCCTTATTCACTAACGGAAGATATGTAAATCCACGTGGAATTACATTAAAACGTAGAAGGGTATTTTAGACCATTTTCGGATTGTACAACGTCATATACAAGTTAGTTATAGTAGTTAATTCTCAAGCACTTTACTCCATATCAGTTTACCCACACACCTATTTTAGACCCTTCATTGATGTCCGATTTCTCCTACTAATTGGGTCACCTTGTCGATTTCGAGTTAAGTTCTAGTTTAGGTTTAATTATTTTTCATTTTTTTCGGTTTGTTTTGGAGATTTCTCTAAGACAATTTTGCAAAGTTCGAGTAGCTTAAATGGGTCGATTAAGAGGTGTCGTTGTGGACTTGCTGCTAATTATTTCATTGTGTGGACTCCTTTAAATGTTGGGACAAGATTTTTCAAGTTTCCTAAGCATGAGGTATGCAAATTTGTTGATGGGTTCTTTTAATTATTTTAATTTGACTGTAACTTTTTTTTTTTTGGTTTTAGGATGAAAAATGTTCCTATTGGGAATGACAAGATGAGGAGCTTGCTCCTAGAATTTCAAATCTCATATGTAGTTTAAAGAAGGAGAAGGAAGCTCTAACCCGTGAAAGAAATGTACTCCAAAGAAAAGTTGCCGATCTTGAGAATGTTACGATGCTCGCCGATCATGGAGGAATATAATCCTTGGAATTGGAAAGAAATATTCTAATGAAGAAAGTGGTTGATATAGAGTACTCACCTCTGCGTGATGCTAAATGTCGAAAGAAGATGTGGATTTTCTTTTGTGTGATATTGGGATGTTTTGTTATGTTCTTTGCATTAGCGGAAAATGATATGTAATGTGAGTGTTATTGTGGCTATTAAGTAATTTTTTTGTGTGCAAGGATTCAATGAAGTCATTCCCATTCATTTGAATATTTCTGTCTATGATTGAGTTACTTGCTATGATAATTAGTTTGTGTCTATAATTGAGTTACTTGATGTGATAATTAGTTTGTTGGTCTAAAATAGGTGTGTGAGTAAACTTATATGGAGTGAAGTGCTTGAGAATTGACTATTATAACTCTGACTCGTATATAACCTTGTACAATCCAAAAAGGGTCTAAAATGCCCTTTTACGTTTTAATGTAATTTCACGTGGATTTATATATTTTTCGTTAGTGGATAAGAATATTTTTGAGTCTATTTCTAAACCTTTGATATCCTATTTACCCCTTATCCGAATAGTATATCAATACAAAAAAAATTATGAAAGTAATAATAGTCGGAATGAATTGAAATGGTGATTGTCCAGGTGTTAAGCGGTTGAGCCAATCCCGTCGGGCGTTGGTTTGAATCTACTAAAGCACAGAAGCAGAGGCTCTCTCTCTCTGTCTCTCTCTCCCTCAGAGCCCGGAGTTGTGTTGAGACTTGCAGAAATTCAAAAACTCAGCTATCGTCTCGTCGTATCAAAACAATCCACCTCTACTACTTTCCTTGTTAAACTTCACTAACTTCTTAAATACCCTTCCCACTCCTTTATATTCCTACTTATTTATAATTCCTTTTTTGGGCCATTGCGGTTTATACGCCATACATAATACATTTCTCCTTAATCTCCGACTGAAACCAAACCCTAGACGCCCATTCCGGTTCTTTTGAGTTCTGGCCGTCACCCCCCTCAGTCAGGTATGCGTTTTCTTCCCTACATTGCACCTTTTTTTTTCCGTAGAAATAATTTTTATTTTTATTTTTTCTGTTTATTTATGCGACAAGTTTTGACCTTTTCCGTATGTTATGATCGATGGCACTTGTTTATGCTTGAAAAGAAGCGAGCAACATCTTTTTTCTTGCCTTTTGAATTATTTGGAAAATTTCCCCATAAATCTAGTCGAAACTAGGGTTTTGTTTCTGGAACCGGCATGCCGTTCATTTTCTTTTATTCATTTGTTCGTTTTTCATTGGCTTTTCATTTCGGTGTATTATGTTGAATATGTTGTTTGAGCTTGTCTTTAGAGCTGATTGCGAGAATGTAATTCTCGATACATATAATATGCTGCATGCTATTAGTTGTCAGAATGGATAAGACTGACGTGGAGATGGAGGATGCCGAGAAGAAGACCCAAGATGTTGAGAATATGGCTGAGACTGAAACTAATACACTCAATTCCACTCTGAAACCTGAAGGGCCTGCTGTTGATGGCCAAGAGTCCACCGAGTCATTGGTGGAGTGCCAAGACAGTGCTAAACCAGAGACACACGATCAAAATAATTATTCTGACAGTGGGGCTAAGAGCCGAATGCCTGCTGAAAATGGGAACGGAGAGCATAAGACAGCTAGTAATACAGTGGAAAGTGAAAGCAATGTTAATGATGAGGCAGTGGGCCAGATTGATTCAAAGGGTGTGGTAGAGGAATCTGATGCAAAGTGCAAGGTGGAGGACCAGAGGAATGCTGCAAGTGAGACACCGAAACAAAATGATGCTATAAGCCAGCCAGAGACTCAAGGCATTGCAGTAGGTGATGACCAGAACGGATCTGGAATAGAATCACTAGACCAAAACAATGCTACCGGTCGAACAGAAGGAGAAAGCGAAATTGAGAAAAAAGAAGGCGATCTTGATGCAGATGTGGCCGTGAAGAATGAAGAATCTATTGCAAATGCTACTGACCATGATAGTGGATGTGTAAACATGCAGGTACATGAGGAGCTACCTGCTAATGAAGTAAATGAGAGTGGAAAAGAGGTGAAGGAACTTCCTCTGGCTGAGAACTCGATCGAAGAGGTTCATCAAAATGGGAATGATATGATGGCTGATGAACACAAGGAAATGGAAGACACTACTGCAACTGTTATTGCTGATGGTGATGCGAGATCGAATGAGTTGTCAGAGACAAAAGACAATGTTAAGAATACTGCTACTGCAAAGATGCCAGAGCCAGCAACTCCAAATTTGCCGGTGAAATCTGCCACTGCAAAAGCTGGACAGCATACCGGGGAAGCATCAAATAAACTCTTTGATGAAGCAAAGGTACGTGCACTGATACTCTAGGAAAGGCTTGATCTGTAAATGTTGGTGCAATTACTTCATCTTTCCAGATTGATCAATAATCTTTGTAAATTATAGATGGAGGATGAGGATGATGAAGATGAGGATTGGAGTGGTGATGGATCACCCGAGGACCAAGCAGCATTTATGATAGAACTTGAAAGTTTTTACAGGGAGAGGGCGATGGAATTTAAACCACCTAAGTTTTATGGGCATCAACTTAATTGCCTAAAGTAAGTGTCCAATGTTTTTCGATTGTGCATTTCTTACATTTTGCTTCAGGTACCTATAAGATTCTTTCCATGATATTGGCTGATAGGTTGTGGAGATCTGTGATCAGATTGGGTGGCTATGACCGGGTAGGTCTTTGTCTTCTTCACTTGCACGTGACAATTTTGCATTTGTGTTGTAGGAGTTTATAGATTTCTGTCTGCATGTTGTAGTTGTACAGTAGAAGGGAAGAAGAGCTCAAATTGCTGCAGGAGATGAATTCCTTTTTCTTCTCTCTGTCTTCTGTTCCGCTCTGGAGCTTTTTTCCTTAAGAGCTGTCTGGTTCATGTCCATTCAAAGTGCTTAGTTCTTTCCTGATTCATGCTTTCTTTTCCTCTATCTGTCTTCCAGATTTTGGTGTTCTCTTTTTCCTTCAAATCAATCCACTGCTAAAATGTGCCGGAAGCTCAATTGATATTTAATGAAATTTCTTTAGTTAGCTTGAAGCATAATTAGATGGCTTCATGCCATCTGACTTGGGTTAATTACTAATGAGTGAGGAGTATTTTTTAAAATGAACGGACCTTCCTAGCCAGTTCTCCGCTAACCAGGGGTTGTGAGCCAACATTTAGGTCTAGTAAGCCTTGTGAAGGGTTTTAGGTTCAGCTAATAGTAGGGGGCTGTTTGCAGACCTATATTCAATACACAAAACTGTCCATTTTTTGATAGTTTAAGCCTTTCTTTTTAGTACGAATACAATTCCACCTCTGGCAAAAGGTGGACCCTTCAGCTGTACTTGCTTTCTTGTGATAGCTCATTAGCTTTAGGTGGTTCACACAATTTTACATGGTATCAAAGTAGGCTGAGTGCTAAGGTCAAGTCTCATTGTCACCTACCTATCAAAAAAATTATTCAATGTGCCTAGTCCAAGATAAAGGATCAGGATGTGGGGCCGTTCTGTAAACCTAAAATTAGTGGTCAAAAGTGTCTCCGTTCTAGCAGTTTAAGCTTTTACATGAGGTGGGTTGCACAATCTTAAAATTACACTGGTTATATGTTAGTTGGTTTCATTGAAAGGGTTCCAGTTGTTTAATTTTTCTTCTGCTGCTAGGATGACTAATTGCTGATTTGTGTGCGTATCTTGCACTGCTGAGAGATGAATTTCATGTTTTGTAATGGATTATCATGCTATTTTTGAGGGTCTAGTATTAAATTAATTTTATTTTTAGGTGACTGGATCCAAGTTGTGGCGGCAAGTTGGCGAGTCGTTTAATCCCCCCAAGTAAGCTTTTGATGAATCCTATTTCATTATGAGAGTTGATATTAAAGCATGAATCTTCCACCCTTACAATGAAGAATGTAGCCCTACCTTTTCAAGTGTCAAGTTCTTCCTTAGTGTATGAAATGGAGATAAGGCATTGATGATCGGACATTAGATTTTTTGTTTGTGAGTGAGATAAGAAATTTTCATCCAAAGTTTAAGGTACTCGGCTGAGGATTATTTATCAGGTATAATTCAGGAAGCGGCACTCATGCACCATATGGATAGAGGCTAAAGTTTAATAATTAATAATGATATGCAATTTATAAAGACAGGTCTTGTGGGAAGGAAATAGAACTCAGGCCAAGAATTGGGACCAGCTCAACACAGAGTAATGCTGAAATAGAGGGCCCATATGTTTGTTTATTTGGATGGTGGCAGTGCAGTTCACACAGAATTGTGTACATTCACTGTTGTTGCTACTATTGTAGTGTCAGTGTAGCTGAAGTCCTCTAGCAGTCTATTGAGGGGGTTGGGTAGTTAGGTCTTACTTTAGGTAGCTTTTTTTTGTGATTTTCTTGTTAGGACTTATTTTATGTTTTTTTTACATAATGATATTTTGCCTTTTGGATTTCTTTTCTTTTCACGAAGATACGAACCATTAAGGATTTCTCAATTGATTAAGTTTTTATTTGTTTCCTCTAACTGGCCAAGACATCAACTTGAATTCACATTTATCAGAAAAGTAAAAAAATCATTGAGCTTCTGCTTCATCACTGAGTCTAGGTTGTATGGATAAGGACAATGGTCTCTTCTTTTGTACCTCATAAGAAAAAAGGACTATGGCCTTTCATCAGAGGAACATGAATATGAAAATTTTGAAACTCTGTGATACTTGAGGATACCATGCAAACACATATATAATATACCAAAAGGGGAAATTTCTCATTAAACCCAAAATACAACACTACTTGTTCTTCTTTTGATAAAATACAGCACTGCTTGTTCTTATTTGACAATGGTAGGTGTGGTCTAATTAAGAGTATAAGAGCTCTATATGCGTGCCTCTTGAGTGGTGTCTGATCTGTATCAGTGCTGGAATCCTGTGGCACTTGAAGCCTAATATTTGTTAAGCCTGTAATGATTCTCAACTTCTAGAATGTTGGGATGTTATTATGTTAAAGCCGCCATGTAGTTAGACCTCGCAAATGACCATAGATGTCTGTATGTCTCCATAAAGATGAGTGAGTAACAAGGATAAATTGAGCGGTGGCAATGACCAGAACACTTTCGATACTCAAATAAGATAAGAAGTTACTTGATTGACGGTCAACATAAAGAGAGAACAAAACAGAAGCTTCTTCCAGTTTTTAATGTAGTATCTCTAATTCTTATTTTTTTCCTTTTTGGATATGATTATCTTCTCTTTCAGGACTTGCACAACTGTGTCCTGGACATTCCGCATTTTCTATGAGAAGGTAATAAACCCAGGTTTCCTTGATAGCTAATAGCATATTTTTTGCCATTGTTGTCCATTTTGTGTAGCTTGTGATAAGTGATTTTTTATGGACATTAAATAATCTCCAATGTTTGTATGTGACGCCGGAGCTTTGTTAAACTACGTAGTGACAGTGATGATAATTTTTTTGCTGAGGTCTATAAATGTTGCTCCCTCTGACCACAATATTGTCTTTGCTTCTTGGACCTTCTTTAAATGAAACCTTTAGTATTGACTACTCATAATATTGTTAATATTTTTTTGAGAAATGGTAATATTGTTAATATTTTTTTGAGAAATGGTAATATTGTTAATATTACACTTCATCAAGAGTTACAAAGAACTCGATTTCATTCTTTTAAGATTTCAACCTTAATAATAGTCTTTTTATCCCATTTTGGATCCACTTATCTTTAGTCTACAGTATAAACATAACACTTCTGATAAGATGCATGCCTACTCAAACTGAGATAGTGAAAATGGAGAATAATGTGGTATTACTCCTAGTTTTATTTTGTGGTTCCTTTGCCTTATTTAATGCATTAGGATATTTATGCATTTTTGGTGTGACATTAGGCATGGTTGTGGGAAGGCAGCTCAATGTCCTTTGGCCTCTTTGGAATTTAATCACTCGCTAACATACGTGGAGCCATTCTGCATTGTCTTGTCTTTTTTAAACCAATATTGGCTATTTAAATCTAATTGAACAATATCTTTTCTTGTCTCTGCATATTTGATTTTTTATTTATTTATAATTTTCTTAGTTTGTCATCTGGAATAACTATTTATCTCTTACTATCACTTTATATACCTTTTTTTTGAGAAAGAAAAATAAATTACCTTAAATAATTTTCTTATCCAATGCTTTCTGCATCATAGGCCCTTTTAGAATATGAAAGGCATAAGACGCAAAGTGGCAAGCTTCGACTTCCTATTTCTGCTCTTCCTGAGGCAGGTGTTGACAATGAGGTAAGCTTGTGTTTACATTTCCGCTTCTCGTTTGTACTAGCTGTGCACCTTCTAATTGATCTACCAGTAAAGCAGGGTATTGAGTCATGAAAGAATTTTTGACTTGACTAGCGTTTCAATTGGCAATGACTCTATTGCAAAATACAGCATCACTTAAGCACTGAAATCTTACAAGACTGAATGACTAGAGATTCTATCTATTGCAAGGAGTCGTAAGGTCCAACCTGTTTTAAAAAAGGCAGTTCGCATGCAACTCGCGTTCACGCAGTGTCCAGGGGAGGGCCGCACCCCAACGCTATATTTTTCATATTACCCCAAAAAGTCAAACTGTAGATGTTTATATTTTATCCAAGAACTGCTACTGCTTTTCCTTCAAAATGCCTTAAAGTTTGATTTTTCTACACTGTCCATGCCATGCACATTCAGATTGTACTCCGTAGGACCTTGAGCTGCCTTTTCATTCTATCCTCTCGAACTGCTAATGGCCTCATTTAAGTTACTTGGCATTACCCATTTTACTCCAAAAGGGCAAGCGAATATGCACCAACTCTAGGTTATCAAAATTATCCACCAAGCCTACCGAGTTATTAGGGATGCAGAAATAAAAAGTTAAGCATATCGAAACACATATTAACACTAGGGGTGTGCATTCGATTTATCGATTCGATTTTGACTCTTATCGATAATTACTTATCGATTATCGATTTGTACATATGCTTATTATTATCGTTTAAATAAGATTTCGATTTTTTCGATTTCGATTTATTAAATTTTGGGGCTTATCGATTCGGTTATCGATTACACCAATAAGAAAATTTGCGGGATTCCACGGAAAGTATATCGCTATAAACACGCCTAACTAATAGGGACAAAAAGAAGCTAAAATAAGACGAACACTGTTTATAACATAAAAATTGTGTCAATAGACATATGCAACGAAACTAAAGTAAGAGATCAAATATATGCCACCAACACTCCAACGGTATTAAAAAAGTAAAAATACATCATCACTGCTAATTATATTTTTCATTAATTTGAACTTCATTCCCTTCAGCTTTAAGTATGATCATTCCTTAATTGTGATAGATGAAATAATTAGGGGTGTGCATTCGATTTATCGATTCGATTTTGACCCTTATCGATAATTACTTATCGATTATCGATTTGTACAACTGCTTATCGTTATCGTTTCAATAAGGTTTCGATTTTTTCGATTTAATTTATCGATGAACCGATAACAAATAATCGATTCGATTTATCGATAAACCGATTCAAATGCACACCCCTAATTAACACTGACAGGAGATTGCTCGCCTGCCTTTTTTTCTCCTTTATTTTTAATGGGAGCTCTTTCTGAATCTTTGTGGTGTCAGTTGGGCTATGCCTTCAGATATTAGGAGTTTAATTGATAGTTGGCAAGGGCAAAAGATATCAAAGTCCCAGAAGCAGCTTTGGAGGACCATTCCCCTATGCATTTTCTGGACCATTTGGGCAGAAAGAAACAGTGTCTGTTTTGAGAATAAAAAGAACAACATCGGTAGTCTCAAAAATTTATGTCTGCATAATCTGTTTTTTTTGGTGTAATAGGTGTTTACTAGATAGTATGGACCAGTATCTGGAATTTTTGGATTTGTTGGGAAAGATGTAATTGAGTGCTCTCTGTAGGTGCTGTATGCCCTGTTTTGTACTCTGTGTGTACCTTCTTGGTACATTTCTTATTAATAATAATTCACCTTATCAAAAAAAAAAAAAGAAAAAAAAAGATAAATCTTGCGGATTGTTTTAATTGATAACTGAGAATAACAGATTGCAGTATCAACATTAAAAAGTCTTGGCTTGTGTTCAACAAGGGATCTGGAGAACACATTCCTTGGAGTGGCATTAGTGTCTTAGCTTCAAATATGCAAAGCCAGAGATGTATGCTTTTTCTATAAATCTGGTTTTAAATGAGGCAATAGACAGTGCAATATCTTGGAATGTGCATTATTCTCTGAGCATCAAGTATGTCATATCTAGTTGGATGATAGACTGTTCATGTTAGATTATTCAATATATAATTAGTTAAAAAATTATTAGGATATAAATTCGTTTTTGGCCAACTGACTCATGCTCCACAGGCTTAGTGTCGAACTCCTAGGTAAGAACGTGGGACCTCGACGAAAGTAAATCTTGTTGCTTTTGTGATCCTAACAACAACAACAACGATGACCTAGTAAAATCCTACTAATGGGGTCTGGGGAGGGTAGTGTGTATGCAGACCTTACCCCTACCCCGCGGGGTAGAGAGGTTGTTTCCGAAAGACCCTCAGCTCAAGAAGACAAAAGAAGACGAAAAGAGGCAGAGGCAATCTACCGGTACCTTCAATAGAAACCATA
The DNA here is from genome assembly GCA_032618575.1 of Nicotiana noctiflora. NCBI lineage: Eukaryota > Viridiplantae > Streptophyta > Magnoliopsida > Solanales > Solanaceae > Nicotiana > Nicotiana noctiflora. The sequence continues at coordinate 115,321 of JASVEL010009622.1, read as the reverse complement.
TAACAAAGAACAACATCACCAGAACCAAAAAATAAGTGAAAAGCAAAACAATGACTAGTAGATAAAGCACATCAAAGAGGAACGACAAAGTAGCTATTCTTTATTCTCATTCATACTAATTTTTTATGTTTTTTTTCTTGGTATAACTATCTACTTTTTTTTCTTTAGAAACTCCGGACAACTTTTTTGTGAATGAAGTTGGTGTGAATAGCTTTGTGTAGCTGTTTTGATAGAGATAGTTTCATGTATATTATCTTTCTCCATATTAATCAAACTAATAGGCCCTCTTAGGCATTTGATGTATAAAGTGAACCATCTGGAGTAATTCTGCAGGGAAATGCTTATCAAGCTCCTGGATCAGGCAGGGCGAGAAGAGATGCTGCCGCTCGTGCTATGCAAGGATGGCATGAGCAACGTCTTCTTGGTTGTGGCGAGGTTGGTGAGCCAATTGTAGCTGAAATTATAGAACTCTAGAAACATTTTTTCTTCGTGTTTGCTTTTGACCATGTCTCTTGATATGTAATTTTTTTACGAATCTCCTGATAGGACAAAAATGCCAACAGTACGCCAAAGCGTGAGAAGAATCTCAAAAGCATTGGTAATATTCTTTCTGGTTTCTTTACCAACCTTAGCCCTTCATATTTCTGTTGGTGTAGGTCGTTTTTGGTTATGATATTTCATTTTGAAGTGTCATATTCAGCATATCTGTGAATGGTAGTGGTTATCAAGGACATAATATTACTTGTAGGCATCTGTCAGATACAGGGTATGAGAGAACCAAATATTCATTTCTTTTGGGAAGTCACATAATTCTGATCTTATATTTGCATTCAGGTTCTCTTAAACATAAGAGACCAAATGAAGTGGAAAATCCTGCGAAAGCAGCACGCACTGAAACATCTAAGCAGTTAAGTTCTACTTTGTGTTGATCCTCTCATCTAACATTTTTCTTGGTCAAAATTAGTTTATCTTGTTGGAGTTTAAATATCTTAGTTTGAAGTAGCTACTCAAAACTCCGTAATTTGCAATTTGCTATATGTTGGTTACTTGGTTTCATCTCTATGCATGTTCTTTTATTATTTTTTGTGCTGTAAAAGATTTTAATTATCAACTTTGTCCTTGGAGCATCTGGACGTGTTTGATTTGCTATAGTTGTCATATCGTTGCACCTGATGTGTCGATCCCACATAGCTCTTTTTATGGGTAAAGTTGATTATCATTGGCTTCTTAGATTTGATTTGGTATATTTATATACAACCTTTGTAGTGTTATATTAGGTTGTGGACTGTAGTTACGTAGGTTATGGGTGACAGACCTACTTTCCTAAGTTGTACAACCAATATCTGTTCTATTTTGCTCTTAAAGGATGCTCATATTCTCTATTTTAGTGGGGTCATAGACAGATAAAAACGTGTGAGAACATGGCTAGATCCTACGTGTACATGGGGAAGAGAAATATCAAGGTGGAGAAAATTATACAAAACTGTTATCCTCCCATCTTAAAGGAGTGACGAACCTCTTTAAACTGCTTTCTAGCACACTAACATCTAGAATTAGCAAAGTCGTACCTGTAGAATTCTTCATTTTATAGCAGACCCCTATTAATTCCCGCAACCTGCGTTATGTGGACTCTACAAGTGGTGCATTTCTAACTTTTGCACCATGATGGTTCGAGCACTTTCTAGGTATTCTCCCAAGAGCTACCATGTGAATTATCAAATTTTAGCTTTCTGCAAAAGCGAGGGTCTCGGTGTTTTTAGTTAACCGTTAGACTATAGTAAGCTGCTGCCAGGAACTTGCTAGCATACTAGTCTCTAGAATTAGCATAGGCGTACCTGTAGAATTCTTCATTGTGTACTAAACCCCTACTAATTCCCGCAACCTGCTTTCTACCAACTCTACCAGTGGTGCTATCTAACGTTCGCACCATGATGGTCCAACCATTTTCTAGGTATTCTCCCAAGATCTACCATGTTAATTATCAACTTTTAGCTTTCTGCAAAAAGGGTCTCTGAGTTTTTAGTTGACCATTAGACTTTAGCAAGCTGTTGGCATGAACTTTCCTCAGAAAATGCTTAACATTGGTCTATTAATCCATGGAACGGAAAAACTGTCCCTTCAGCGCTTTCACACCCTATTAAGAGATGGTTTCCTCTTTTTTCTTATTATGGCCTTGACAGAAAACTTATCCATCAACTAAGTCACAATACCTGACTGATGATATGGCTTGTTTTATTTTGAAAAAAGAAAAGCTCTAGTGGAAGGTTTGATTTGAGTTATTTTCAACATTGACCGAATGAATAAGAAAGAGGGTATTGTGTTCCTAAGTTGCTCCGACATGGCAGTTTACCCGTGTCGACACGACACTAGTATGGGGTGTGGGTATGGGATCCGTAGCGGATATGGTCAAACAATTTTGGGTACTTTGACCACTACAGATGGGAAAATTCAAGATGACATACAATTTGATTCGAGAAATCAGAACCAAATATAGGGTAAACTTGAAGAAAATAACATTTATCTAGGAAATCAATCCTTTACTTATTTACAACATGAAAATAAAAAAGAAGTCCACGCTTTACAAGCTATACATAAGTATTCCATAAAATTTCTTATTATTTAGAGATATTTTTATTTTCTTAAATTATTTTTAGCCGGATCCCCGTACCGTATTCGTATTAGGATCCGTATTCCCGAATCTTAGAATTTACATCTCGAAGGACCTGACCCCTAGATCCGCACCCGTATCCGAGCAACTTAGCTGTGTTCTCCTGCAGGGAGCGAATGATTCTCGAACGTAGCAGCATTCTTTTTAATGCTTAAGATAAATCCTATAAGATCTAGCATCGTTTGTCTACCCCTTGTCTGCTTCCTCCTCAGAAGTTGTCTAGCTAAGTTGAATATCATGTTAGCACTAGCCATCTCCATGTTATCTCACAAATTGTAATCCAAGCACTGCTCATTTCTTCTATTGATCATGGTAGCTTATTCATGACTGATGATGTCTTATATTATAAAGTTTCTCTTAAACAATTTGTACTTTACACTAAGCTTCACTTACTGTAAAGACCAACTCAATCTTACAATCAGCATGGCGCTACGATCTCAAAATTGACTATACTTCCGGTGGTATATGAATAATACACTCCTATTTCTTTTCTTGGAAAAGTGGGTTAAATGGATTATGCTGTTGATTGAGCAGTACTGCTCTGCCATTTCCTTTCCTCTGTTCTCTTGTTCTGTTTTGAAACTAAATTAATTTCGGTTGCCAGGTTGGTCACAACAGTTGTTGATTTGGGACCTCCAGCTGATTGGGTAAAAATCAATGTGCGAGAAACAGTAAGTTCCACTCAGATTCCAAGTATTTCTTGTTTATGTGTACTCTCTTCCATTGACTCGTAAGGATCCTTCGCAAACAGAAAGATTGCTTTGAAGTCTATGCTTTGGTGCCTGGGCTTTTGAGAGAGGAGGTATGTACCTATTGTGCCACGTGTTTTCTTCAAGTACATTTCACTCTTTTGTTATGTTTTATTGTGTACAAAGTAAAAGCATACAAATCTCAGCTTTGTGATAGTTTTCTAAAACATATGGATCTCAGGATTAGATTGAATACCGTCTGTTTTGATGGAAACCACCCCATGTCAGTCGGGACCACTTAAAGTGAATTCCTACTTTGTAAGGAATGCATGCTAGACCTATGCTTCTGACTAATATGCGTGCTACACCTTCATTGCAAGCTTTGTTTGGTTATAAGGGCAAAGCAACCTCTTAAACTGATAAAACGCAGGGGAGGAGAGTAGCTTAATTTTGGGAAGGAATTAGGTCTTGAACAAAACAGTAGCCTGTGTACTTTGACTCTATACTACACAAAAAGAAGACTCATTTGTGACGAAATCTTTTCACATCATGTGCACATCATCCTCAAGTCCTTCGCTTGATAAATCCCATTGGCCTCTTTTTCTTCCTCTTTTTGGGCTTTGGTTTTTGTATATGAGAATCAGAGGCTTGGTTTTTGTAGGCGTAGAGCTGTTTCTGTTTTACCCGATTGCTTCAAGGGATGGATTAAGCAAAGGAGCAGGGAAAGAAATTAAAGAGTTTTCATGGTTTCATTGAAGTTGGTGACTTTACTATAAGAAATTTTTGGTTTTGCACCAGGGAATTTGTGGAATATAATATATGGCTAATGCAATTTTAGCTTCAATTTCACCAAACTATTCAAACTTTGACAGGTTTAAGATGTTAATTTGGGATATGGTTATCTACTATTGCTTCCCTTTTCAATTTAGAATTGGACTGAATAATCTTGTTACAGTATTTCATTTTCCCTCATTTTACCCATCCACGTTACATTCCAAGGACAACAAAATGGGCCGCTATTGATTGATCTGAGTCATTATTAGATTCTAGTTGATAATGATCTAAAAGTTTTCATTCCTTATTTATTGTGTGACCAGGTGCGGGTTCAATCAGATCCTGCTGGCCGTCTGGTCATAACTGGTCAGCCAGAGCAACTTGATAACCCTTGGGGTATTACCGCCTTCAAAAAGGTACATTTTGCTATTTTATTAATGTTGACTTTAACAGAGGCATTCAGTAATCCACGATCTATATCTATCATGCTTTTGCGTCATATGTTACATGTGCTGGAACTGATGGTTTTCTAGGAAAAGAGAAACTAGTGTGCTTAGTGCCATGAGAAGATAGAAAATTTTCCCGTATTCCAAGTTTCTCAATTAATTTTTCTTTGAATGGAGTCTCAAATGTTTCATCGATAGGAGAGCTTTATTTATTCTGGGAGCACAAATAAGCTAAATGAAATTCCAATTCATAAACTGAAAACTAACCATCTATCTTACTGGTGCTGGTGTCACGTTCACTGCAAGAGTAATCTTTTTTTAATTTCACTAATCCTTTTTATTGGCATGGGAGCGATAGTAACAGTAGGTACATTATCAGTTTATCTTTGAAGTCAGTGGCTGTCGGATCTCTGGGTTGATGAAGTATGACTTTTCATCCAAGTATTACTGAAAATAGCACTTCTGATCTCCATTATCCTGAAATTATTATTGCTGTTCAGTTGCTATATATTGATATAGGCCAGTTGAAACAGTTTTGGTCTTGTGAATCTGAATTTGTTAATTGACATGTAAATACTTGTACTGCCAAGCGTTCTTATTTATGACTTGAGTTGGTTTTCTCAGGTAGTAAGCCTACCTGCTAGAATCGATCCGCTCCAGACTTCTGCTGTTGTAAGTCTTCATGGACGGCTCTTTGTTCGTGTACCATTTGCACAGTGAAATTTTTGACTCGAGGAAGTCTTGAACATTTAGCTGAACCTGACAAAGCATGGATGCTGGTAGTTGACGAATGTTTTGCTGAGTCGTCACATTGTGAATGCTAGGCTTAGATTGTTGGAGTTGTGTATGTTTAGTTTAATCAAATTAGTTGTTGACGCTGTGCGTCAAAACTTGTAGCTAGGGCCCTGACAGCAAAGGAGGCACATCAAGTCTCCCTGTAACACATTTTTTACTCTGGGATTGGGGTAATATATGTCGGGAATAGCTAGAACTCGTTTGTTGTTCTGATTCTACTATCGATACTAATTCATTTTCTAGTTAGCATTTGTCAGTGTCTATCTGATATGTCAAGCCTGACTTGAGGTACTTATTTGTTAACACATTTATCTCGGATTAAAAAGAACCAAATGACGGCATGTGGAAGAGAAAGCATTGTAGTATAGTTGCTTGATTCGAGATAAAATGTCATTCAACTCTTCCCCTCTATTCACCAAACAACCTTGGGGAAAACATGGAAATGAAACCGAGATAAATTTGTCCTTCCGTCTTCGTTCGTTGGACGTATGAGTCGATAAATTCTTAGTGCCTTCCCTCTCAGTTTGACCCGGTTTCGGCTGTCAGACTCAACACATCCACAAGGTACATAATTAATTCTTTAATAAGCAGGCGTTATGTCCAAACGGGCTCTTAGTTTTATCACACAATAAAGTCGTTGCACAACTAAAGTAGTGTTCCTTTGGTTAGTATGGGCAGCTTGGCGTATATTCCAGTTGGGGAGAGACCATTTGCTTATGATGATGTTCAGGCGTTGGCCAATCGGCTAGTGAGGTTAGATATTTCAGAGCCTAGCAGGGTGTTGGCTTGTATTGTTTCTCGGTCTTCCCTATATGATCGTATTCGTGAGCTCCAGTATTATGATCCACACTTGCTTGTCCTTAAGGACAGAGTTCAGCATGATGATGTCAGAGATGTCACTATTGATAGTGATGGTGTATTGAGGATGCGGGCCAGATATGCATGCCCAATGTTGATGGCCTTCGTGAGTTGATATTGGAGGAGGCCTATAGCTCGCGGTATTGTATCCATCCAGGTGCCGCAAAGATGTACCAGGACTTGAAATAGCATTATTGGCGGAGAAAGATGAAGATGGACATTGTGAGTCATATAGCACGGTGCCTCAACTGTCAGCAGGTCAAGTACGAGCATCGGAGGCCCGGTGGCATATTTCAGCGTATTGTTATTCCCGAGTGGAAGTGGGAAATGATCACTATAGATTTTGTTAGTGGACTCCTTCGGACAACAAGGAAGTTTGATTCAGTTTGGGTGATTGTGGATAGGCTGACCAAGTCAGCTCACTTCATTCCTGTGTGTACTACATACTCCACGGAGCGGTTAGCTGAGATATTCATTCGTGAGATTGTGAGATTGCATGGAGTTCCAGTTTCTATTATATCAGACAGAGGTACTCAATTTACTTTGCAGTTCTGGAGGACATTTCAGCGTGAGTTGGGCTCACAGGTTGAGTTGAGTATTGCATTTCATCCTCAGACGGACGGACAATCCGAGCGTACCATTCAGATCTTGGAGGATATGTTGCGAGCATATGTTATTGATTTCGGTGGTTCATGGGCTGATTATTTGCCTCTCGCAGAGTTTGCCTATAACAACAGTTACCAATCTAGTATTCAGATGGGGACGTATGAGGCTTTGTATGGGAGATGGTGTAGATCTCCAGTGGGTTAGTTCGAGCTTGGTGATGCTAGGATGTTGGGGACAGAGTTGGTCCAGGATGCTTTGGATAAGTTGAAGGTGATTCAGGAGAGATTTCGTATAGTCCAGTCGCGCGAGAAGAGTTATGCGGACCGGAAGGTTCAGGATGTATTTTATTCGATGGGTAAGAAGGTCTTACTGAATGTTTCGCCTATGAAAGGCGTCATGAGATTTGGAAAGAAAGGAAAGCTCAGTCCGAGATTTATTGGCCCTTTTGAGATTCTAAGGAGGATTGGAGAGGTGGCCTATATGCTTGCCTTGCCACCCAGTCTATCGGGAGTTCATCTAGTGTTTCACGTATCTATGCTCCAGAAATACGTTGGCGACCCATCGCATGTGTTGGATTTCAGTACTATTCAGCTTGATGATGACTTGACCTATGATGTGGAGCCTATAACTATATTGGGTCATCAGGTGAGGAGATTGAGGTCCAAGGACATTGCATCAATGAAGGTTCAGTGGAGAGGTCGGCCCGTGGAGGAGGCCACTTGGGAGATCGACCAGGAGATGCGGAGCAGATATCCTCACTTATTTGAGTCTCCAGGTATGTCTGTTGACCCGCTCGAGGATGAGCATTTGCTTAAGTGGGGGAGAATGTGATGACCCGGCGTGTCGTCAAGAGAGTTACCACCCCGTTACCCCTTCATTTATGTGTTTCATGTTCTATATCTGTGTTAGAGTCTATTGGGTGGATTGAGATTAATTCTGGTTGAAAATAAGGCATATAGCCTTTTGGAGCGAAGCTTGATTCTGAAAAGTCAACCTGAAGTTGGCTATATGGTTAGAGGGCTCGGGATCGAATTCTGATGATTCGGATAGTTCCGGGAGGTGATTTGTGACTTAGGGGAGCGATCGAAATTGAATTTGGAGGTCCGGTGTATAAATAGGCTTGAATTGGCTAAGTTGGAATTTGGCGAAATCCGATCGATAGGTGAGATTTTGATCCGGGAGTCGGAATCGAATTCCGACAGTTGCAGTAGCTTTGTTAGGTGATTTTGGATATGTCTGCAAATTTTCAGGTCAATCGGACATCGTTTGTTCGGATTTTTGATAGAATGTAGGTTTCGAAAGTTTTGATTGAATCTTAGGCTTGAACCGGCCTTAATTTGATGATTCGTGTGTTTGAGGGTGTATTTTTATGATTGAAACAAGTTTGTGAGATGATTTAGAGTGGATTCATATTTTTGGTTGGGGTCCCGGGGGCCTCAGGGTGTTTTCGGAAGGTTAATCGATCGAATTTTGAGTTGTTGCAGCAGCTGTTGTTTATTGGAGCAGGAGTTTCGATTCTGCGGATGGAGGACCGCAGAAGCGGCTCCGCAGAAGCGTGGTATTTCTCGCAGAAGCGAGTTTGAAGTTGGCCAAGGTAATTCCGCAGAAGCGGTAGTATTGTCGCAAGGGCGGGCTCGCAGAAGCGGATGTTGGGCGATTGGGAAATTTCGCAGAAGCGGAAAGGAAACCGATTAAGCGCTCTCGCAGGTGCGAGACCTGAGCCGTAGAAACGATGACGACAGTTAGTGAAATGTCGCAGAAGGGACAGTTATACCCCAGAAGAGGTCTCTCCTAAGCGAGTAAAATATCGCAGAAGCGAAAAATCGTCACTGATTAATGAAAAGAAGGGTTCGAATTTCAGAAGTCATATCACATTTGGGGCTTAGAACTAAGAGGCGATTTAGGAGATTTTGAGGAGGAAATTGAAGGAATTCATCCGGTAAGCACTCATGGACTTAATTTATGTTAGTATATGTTAAATTATAGAGTTAACCTCTGAAAATGAAGGATTTGAGGTGTATTAATGGAAGATTTTTGCTCTAAGCCTGAGTTATTGAAAATTATTAATTTGAATGGGCAAATAGAGTCCGATTTTGATAAACTTTATATGTATGGACTCATATCGAGATAAGAATTCCGAAAATATAACTTTTTTAATTTATCGAGAAGCGGGCCCGGGGGTCAGATTTTGGCAACTTCATGGTTTTTGGTGTAATTCGAGTTATTTCGATTGGGTTATGTTCCTTTAGCCTATTTTGATGCATTTCTATTGGTTTTGATCAGATTCTGCACCCATGGAGGCCGATTCTCGTGGCAAGGGCATTGCGGGCTAGTCTTCGAGCCGAGTCGAGGTGAGTAATGGGTGTGGGTAATGACCAGCGGGTTCGAAACCCCGGTATATCACTATGTGATGCTGTATTAAGGCGAGATACGTACACTCCTGTGAGTGCGGGGTCGATTGTGATTGGGGATTATGGCTTAGTCCGTCCTAGTAATATTATAATGTGTTTTTGGTTATCATTGAGCCGGTAAACCTCCTACTAGATGGTTGTAGATATCTTTGGGTTGTGAGCCAATTATTTGGATCCTGTGAGGATCGTTATCATAGTTTTTTTTATTATAGCATGTTATTCTGGTATCAGTCCTGAGCTACTACTGTCTAAAATGATTTCCCAAACTCTGGTATTTCTGAAACACTGTTTTCTACTGTAAATGATAAAAGAGATTTCAAATGATATTTCTGTGCCTGTGAGGCTTACATTGCATGTAGCTGGACTGGTAGTGGATCGGGCTGCGCGCCGCAGCATATCATTGATATTGTGCTTGCGCTGTAGGAGCCCCTCTGGAGTCTGAACCCCCACAGTGAGCGCGTGTACCCAAATGGATCGGGCTACGCGTCGTAGCGGTCATGTTCATGCATTGAATTGCATTTAGCTATACTTGTTGTACTGTTTAGCTGACATTGCTGATTTCGATTCTGATACTGATCATGTTAATAATGGTAAAGGATATTGTTGTATAGCCTTGCATAGTGCTTTATTGAGTGTTCTTATCGTCGTTGTCTTACCCATGCTTATTACCACTTAGTTGGAAGTATCCACACTACTCCCTGCACCTTGTGTGTAGATCCAGGTACATCACAGCAGGGCTGACTTCCCAGCTGCTCAGAGTGCTTCATCCGGACTGTCAAAGTAGCTGCTAGCATCCGCAGGACCTGACACTCCCGTCTATCTTATCTTATCTTTAGACATTTCTGCACTTGTAGTCACAATTGTATACAGTATTACAGTTGTATTCTGGTAGACGCTCATGACTTATGACTCCTGATTATATGGGAGGTGTTATACTGGTTTTAGTATATTTTTTTCCAGATGTGCTAGATTATATATCATTTCTTATTACTGTTAAATGCAAAAAGGGTAAAGTGAGAGTTGGTAGCTCTGTATTATGAATGGTTGGTCAGGCTGGCCTAGCAATGTGTTGGGCGCCATCACGACCGGGTTTTGGGATCGTGACAGGTTTCTTAAGAAGAACATATTCACCTGCTTTGGGATACCGCGTGCAATTATAAGCGATGGGGGTACTCGCTTCTTCAACAAGGCCTTTGAGAAGTTGTTGGCTAAATATGATGTGCGCCATAAGGTTGCTACTCCATACCACCCGCAGACTAGTGGACAGGTTGAGGTGTCCAACACAGAGATCAAGAGAATATTAACGAAAACAGTGAACGCTACAAGAACTGACTGGTCACGGAAGCTAGATGATGCACTATGGGCTTACAGGACAGCTTTCAAGACACCAATTGGCATGTCACCATATAAGTTGGTGTTTGGGAATGCCTGTCACTTACCGGTTGAACTTGAACATAAAGCGTGATGGACACTGAAACAACTGAATTTAGACTTGGAAGTTGCAGGCGCTACAAGGGTCAATGAATTACATGAGTTAGAGGAATTTTGGTATTTGGCTTTTGAAAGAACAAGGCTATATAAGGAGAGAATGAAGCAGTTACATGATTAAAACATCATTGAGCGAAGTTTCAAGTCGGGGGACAAGGTATTGCTCTATAATTCAGGGTTGCGGTTGTTCCTAGGTAAGCTAAAGTCAAGGTGGTCCGGACCGTTTCACGTGGTTGAAGTATTTCTATCCGGAGCTGTGGAAGTTGCTACTAAAGATGACTTTCATACATTTAGAGTCAATAGTTAGCGGTTGAAATTGTATATGGGTATGGATGAGCATAAGGAGATGTCCGAGCTACATTTGAATGAACCACAGAGAACGACCGAACCTTAAATGCACTCATATGAGTCGTGTCGCGATGTTAAACAGGCGCTACGTGGGAGGCAACCTATAAAATTGTTGTAATTGTAACCTTTATAGTTCAGCTATAAAAAAAACTGGGCGTTAGAATCAGAGAAGGGCATCGAGCGCGGTTATAGTTTAGCTATCAAAAAATAACTGGGCGTTAGAATAAGAGAAGGGCATCGAGCGCAGTTCCACCACGACCGCGGTGAAATCGCGGTCAAAGCCCCTCTCTGAAGTTCATCCACCGCGTTTGTACCACGACCGCAATCAAACCGCGGTGGTTGACCCTCTCAGAATCTCATCGCTCGCGGTTCTACCACAACCGCGGCAAAACCGCAGCGAGCCCAGACGCGGCCCAGGTAAGTAATTTTTTTATTTTTAATTTTTTTCTTTTCCACCCTTACCCTTTTAACCTACAAACTATCTATCCCCCCCCCCCATATTTCCTCTCTAAAATACCACTCCCCCCCCCAAAAAAACTCTCTTTTCTCTATTTCTTTCTATTCTTAGTAGTGTACTTAGTTAGTTAGTAGTTTTAATTAAACCCTAGTTAGGATTAGTGTAAAATTTGATTTTTTGTTTTCTTTTATAGTTGCCATTGTTGTAGTTGATGTTTGTGAAGTTGTTTGGTGCCAAATTGATTTGGTCTCCATTATTATTTAATTGTTGTAGTCCTAAAAGCACTTGAATCACTAAAGAATATGCAAAAGTTAAAGTGTGGGGTAGTAGGGAGTTAGTGAAAAAAGGAATCAAGAATGAATGGTTAGTTTGGTTAACTGGCAGTGTATAATAAATCTTTATAAAAAAATAAAAAAACAGCTGCACCTAAGGAAAAGTGGGGGTCACAAGTGAATAAAAATGTAGAATAATGATTGGGTTGAGCATAAAGGTAAAATAAAAGGAAGTGTGTATTAAAAGTGCTTAGGGAGGTTAGTCACTATATCCAAATATATCCTACCCGTCCCTTAGCCCACATTACAACCTTTAAAGACCTCTTGATCTTTGACTAAATAGCTCGATTAGTAGAGCATTACACTAGGGGCAAACTTATGGTGTGTCTGTGTGGCATGTGAATGCTCTTTGCTGAAAGTGAGTGAATTCTTTCTATATATGGTTCCTTGTTGTTGAATTTTATGTGTGTGAAACTTCTCTCAGATTGTGTTTTTGTAAGGGCATATGACTCAGGAAGAAAAAGTGAATCTTCACGTCTATTAAAGTAATTAGAGTGAGCACAAGTGTGTCTTGGCATGAGAGTCTGCATTTGAGTTAGGATTGTTGCACTACTTAGGTTAATCATTGACAATAGTGAGTGTGACATATATTGGGGAAATACATTGAAAAGTTAGGCCTAGAAGTGTGATTGAATTTGCTTGAGGGCGAGCAAAGATTTAAGTGTGGGGTGTTGATAATAGGTGAATTTGACTATAATCGCGCCTTAAATAATTACTTGCTTATGTTGTTTTGACGATAAATATGATAACAAAATGCTGTTATTAGTGCTTTTCATGATTTGTAGGTGATAAATGGCTAAGGAAGGCTAAGGAGCAGTTTTGGAGTCACAATTGGAGAAAAGAGGCCAAATGTGTAAATTTTCGTTGAAGCCACGCAGTTCCAGCCTTTAAGATTCAGAATGGGTGTTTGGCTGCGGCAGAACCGCGGTGGTAGGCTGCTGCGGAACCTAAGAAGAATCGGAGAGGTTGATTGGTCGCGGTTCTACCGCGATTGCGGCAGAACCGTGGTAGGCGACGAAACTTCAGGGTTCAAAGTGTTGAAAATGGGATTTTTAGACCTAAACCCTATTAAAATCATTAGAATTTTCCCAAAGGAGGCATGTATTGATTTTTAGAGTACTTTTGCAAGGGAACTATTGTGAGAGATTTCTCCAAACATCTTTCTTCTTTTCTTTTGATTTTTATGATGAATTCTATTCTAATTTATTTTCCCATAGCCATAAGTAGCTAAATTCCTTATCTAAGGTTTTGATGGAACCTATTGGGTGATGAACTTCTTGTTTATGTGAATACAAATTGCTAGTTTAATCTCTATTTGTTCAACTTCATGTTTGTTGTAGTTAAGGATCCTTAATTAGTTGTGCATATTTAGTGTGCATAACTTGAAAAAGAGTGCATATTTAGGTTCTTGTTGAACAACACCACTCCTAGATTATTAGAGGAATCTATAATTGCGGGTTTAAAGGGGATTAGGGATGACGAAGTCTTGGGTGTAATCTAAACTGAATTGTGCTAATTAAAGTAAGCTAGTGTATCTCGGGAGAGTGCAATAGTAAATTACTATGATTACTCGGAAGAGATTTATAGTAAGAATAACGTTCATGATTAATAGAGATGTGTTGGTAAATTTGTATGAGCATAAACAGAAAAGATTCCATCAAAAGGGGAAATCATTGCCTTAGCTTTTTCTCGTTATTGTTTACAATCTATTTTGTTTAGTTTATAGTTATTTAGTTATCTGCAAAAGTAGTTATTAAGGAAACACTCAACTGAGATTTGAATATTTAAGAAGCTGATTCTAAAGAGTTAGTGGGTCTGAAGATAATAATTGATAGGTTAACTCTTTGAGGATTCGACCCCGAGCGTAATACTTGAGTTATATTTGCAGCGTCCACAGAGTCTTTTTTATAAAGTATAGTTGGGCGTGATCAGTCGATTATAGTCTTTTTTTTGTTCGCTGCTTCTTCTAGCTTTTTGAAGAAGGTGATGATAGGAAGGCATCGTTTATCTGCAAGGGCGCTGCAGCTTTGATAGTATATGTCTAGGCGTTACTTTTAGGTCTTCTTTCAGCTGATAGGCGTTAGGTTTATGTACGGGTCTAGGTATATATTTTGTGTTTCTTGCTAATTAGTCCAAACATCTTTTGTGTATTAGGTTATTGGGGTTTTAAGAAAGGTATTAAGGGTATTGGGGTCAGAGAATTGGCTAGAAACTTGGGCTTTTATGACTAGTTTACCTTCGTATACCACATATACAAAGATATTACATTCAATATTTAAGTTTAGAGATAATTACAATTAGTAAACTTAATTATCATTTATATACCATATTTTAAAATATTTTTAAATTAATGGGTCATGCTGATGAGACATAATTATGGTCCAATCCCCCCTCCCCCCACACACAAATAAACTACATTTTTTATATCCCTAAAAATGGGTCTTATCACTCTTACCTTTTATCTTTTTTCAATAACTCCCCCCACCCACGTTTTACCCCTTCCTTCACTCCCTCTCTTTTACCTTCAGTTTTATTTTCATTTTAGCTTTACCCGTAACGTCCCTCCCCCCTTCTTCGTATTGAAGTTATCATTCTACAAAATTTTAGATTTAAACTCGACGAAGATTTTGTAGAAGTTTTAGTCATTTTAAATTTGTAAAAACAGAAAACAATACATTTACAATCAGAATACAAATAATCTATATTTTATATGCAAGATATCTACAAACTGGATACAACCATTAACCCAAATTAAAAAACTTTGAAGCTTTGAATTCAAATTTGAGTTTTCAAAAATTATTTTTATTTTGATTGGGTGTTATTTTAAATGATTTGGGAATACGCTAAAGAGTTTATATCTCAATTTTGAGGGATTTTGGTAATACGTTAAAGACTTGGTTTTTGCTGAATTTTTGGATTGGGAATACGTTAAAGACTTGGTTTTGGCTGAATTTTTAAATTGAAACTCGAATAAGAAGAAGACGTATTTCCAAAAATTATAAATAAATTATAGAAATTTGTAGATAAATTGTAGATTATTTTTTGCAGAAGACTTTGTAGAAGTTTTAGTCGTTTAGGTTTTGGCTGAATTTCATATTGTAACTCAAAGAAGAAGAAGACATATTTTAAAAAATTATAAATAAATTATAGAAAATTATAGAAAATTGTAGATAAATTATAGACTATTTTTTACAGAAGTTTTAGTCGTTTTGATTTTGGCTGAATTTCATATTGAAACTCGAAAAAGAAGATATATTTCTAGAAATCGTAGATAAATTATAAATAAATTATAGAAAAATTAAAGAAAAATTAAAGAAAAATAAATCTCCTTCCCGTTTCAAGAATTAAAGTTAATCTAGAATCATTCACTCCTAAAATTCTTTTTTGTTTTTTAGCACACTTTTACTATAGGCTTTTTACTTTAGAATCCATCATTAAAGCCTACATTTTAGCCTTTCACTTTAGAATCCATCATTAAAGCCTACATTTTAGCCTTTCACTTTAGAGTCCATCATTAAAGCCTACCCACACTTATGACATATTTTTAGTTTACCCTCAATCAATGCAACATTCTTTCCTTAATTTGATATGGTGATTGAGGGAAGATTAACGGATAGTACATAGATTGTACGAAAAATATGGACTAAGCTGGTAATTTACCTAATATACACATATTTGATAATAAAGTTTCAAAAATGGTATAAGAATGAAAATGTCCCTTGCTTAAAATTAGCTTAAATAACTAAAAATCTATCCATATAGAAATATTACCAAAATATTAATTAGCACTACTTAATTAAAAATAATTATTAAAATAAAACTGACATGTTAAAACTATATTTGATATTTTTCAAAATTAAAAATGACTACTAAACATTGATGAAACTATTTTTTTGTAATTTTCGTTTTCTTGTAATAAAATAAAATAAAAGAGTAAAAATTAATTGAAATAGTGATATTAGACTTAAATTAAATATTTACGTGCTAAAATATAAAAAAAAACTCGGGAAAGATAAAAATCACATGTCTACACCGTCAACCAAATTTAGAAAAATCTTCATATGTATAAACTCACAAAAAAAAAACATAATCATTAATTTATGTTTCATCACACCGAAACACCAAAAAAAGATGTTAGTCATGGAAAGTATTACTCACAAGGCTATTTTTGATGGACCCATCAAATTTCCGGTCAATTGAGTCCGTCAACTTTTCCAAGTGGTCATGCATAGCACAGGTAAATTCAATGTGGTTGTGAATAATATTTTTATTATCTCGAAATGCTGATAAACGACGTTAGCCATTATGAGTATTGGTGGCGGCTAATGCAGGAGAAACCAAAAAACGAAAAAGCAAAAGGGTGGCGGCCAGGCAGTAAGGCAAAGATCTTTTTCGTTTTTTCATGATGAAGGATTTGGTCATATAGTGCAAACAAATACAGCGCTGTGTACATGCATGGTACTACTTGACATTGTTGTAGTCGAAATTTCCCTCTTATTTTCTATTGGGAAAAAGCATAAATTACTAACAATATAGTCAATTAGAACTGATAAGAAAAAGGAAACACGGCTCTATCAATGATTAATTACTGGTTGAAGCTGGAAGGAACGAATTATACGACGACAGCACTGGCGTCAGCAAAAGGTCGGACAAATAGGGAAAGCTCGTGGGGATTTACGTATAAAATTCATAAAAATTATAACAAATAGTAGTAATTAATATGGAGTTAAACCAAGGAGGGAGTGCTATGTAATTTCTTGGAAAAATAATAACTAAGAAGAACCAAAAAAGAGCACAACTATTTGCTTCATGTGGTAGTTGTCCCAAATTCACTATTTTATCATTTAATTTCTCATACCTGACATAGCATTTGTATTAGCCAAATTGAGCACTAGTGCACCGCCACCGTCAGCTCCAATAAGTCGTGCCAAAAGCTCATTACACGTATGCGTAATGCATGCGTTGTTGTGCATTTATTTCATCTCTTCAACCGCTGCCCTTTTTCGTCTACTCGCACCTCCTTTCTTCTCCCCTCTGCCGCTACCTAAATTGAACACTGAAAGAAAGGGAAAGAGGACAGTTGGTTTTTGATTCACGAAAATTGACAAAGAATCTCGAGGTTGCTTTTCAAAACTGAATATTTTTTTCCTTTGGGTTTAGTTGTGTCTATTAAAATTTACCTAATTATACCACCCATCAGCACTAGTTGATTTCTTTTAAGTATCTTATAAACTATGAAAAAGCGGCGACTTTACTGTTTCATTGCATTGCCTTTTGACGTTTCTTTTCATTTTCGCATGTGCCGTCCTAACTTTTGCTTTTTGTCCTGTTTTTTAATTCATCCTCACCTGTGCGATTTTTCTGTTGGTGTATGTTAATAGAATTGAGGTTCAATTGAAATACTCTGCCCCTAAATTCACAATTTTCCACAAGAGATGGGGCTTTTGGATCTCTTCATCGCTGCATCAATGCCAGTCCTCAAAGTGCTTTTGATTACGGCACTTGGATTAGTGCTTGCTCTGGATCGTATCGACTTATTAGGAGAGGAAGCAAGAAAACATTTGAATAATGTGAGCTATACTTGTTTTTCTTTCGCTATTCATTAATTTTTACTAAATGAGTATTTCTAAAAACATTTGTCCCCCAATTCAAGGTAGAAGATGATTGATTGACTGCTTATGTTTCTTTACTGACTTGACCAGCTTAATATGGACTCACGTGACTAGGGAAAATGCTCCTCCATTTTTCTGGTTTGATTGATTATGTCTCATGCTACATTTGTCGCTCACTTATATATTGAAACAATAACCGTACGTGGTGTTTCAAAGTAGTTAATTGCATTGGATAATTTTAGGAATAGCTGCAGTATTATAGACACAATCTGCAATGGGCTGCGCCTTTGTTCTTATTTGAAGGATAAATACTTATGTCGTTATTTAACTTAATTTACTCCCTTTTCATAATCTTTAGTCTTGCATCTACATTTTTTTGGTTGAAACATGCCATATCATCCGAGGCTTTTAGTTATTTCTTGCTGGTTTCTAAATTTTAACTCGCCGAAACTGCAGCTGATTAATATTTGAATGGTGTTGGTGATATCTTCATGTTAACTTTTGATGACTTATTGCACATCACATAGATAGAGAAAGTCTGATTTGATGAACTTGAGCGAAGCTAAAATACTTTAGTGCGGGCTGAGATTCTGGTGAATTAAAACAACCTAGACTAGACTAATAGAATTTGCATGTCGATGAGGATTCTGAGGACTTTGATTAGGAGAGTATCTGAATAATTTTGGATCGCGAAAGTTCATTGAAGTTACAAGGTCTGGAATCTGCAGATTTTAACTTATAAAACAATAATTTGAAGAGTTCTCAAACTAGTTAGTGTAATCTGACAAGATGAAATGCTTCTAAACAAAAGCACTGTGTAGTTTCATATAGTAACTTAACAAGTAAATGGGACAACTATAGCTTTTGTAACAGAGGTTCCAAATGTTCTCACCAATTGCACCAACTACATCAATATCTGCAAGTTCATATGTAGAAGTGGGTCTTGTGTTGTCATAGACTATCTAAATTACCATTTACCTTTTCTCAATCGACTCCCCTGTCTAAGTGAAACCTTAGCTCAGACGGTAAGTGTCATCTATTGCTTTTTCTTTTTGTTAAAGAGATAGCATTCATGGTGTGCTAATTTGTTTTGTAATGCTGATGCACCTCCTGCAAGCAGATCGTCTTTTTTGTATTCAATCCAGCCCTTGTCTCCAGCAACTTAGCCAAAACAATCACATCTGAAAGCATGAAAAAATTGTGAGTTCTCATGTCCATTTAATTCACTAACCCTGTGCTTCAAAAAGTCTCTCCTATTCACTCAGTCACAATTGTAGGTGGTTCATGCCTATCAATATTCTCTTCACCTTTATTATTGGTTCAATTCTTGGTTGGGCAGTCATTCAAATTACAAGGCCTCCTCAACATCTACGTGGACTGGTTGTTGGCTGTTGTGCTGCAGGTATGTAGACCAGCAAGAACCTCAATGATGAAGATAACTGTACATATCCCTGCTAAATAAAATTTTGAGATCTCAAATCCATTTGAAGTTATGAGAATCTCTTTTGTACCGTATCAACTGATATAAATTTCCTCATCAAGGTTAAAGTAAATACTAACATAGTATGACTAGCCTAATAATACTGCCACTCTGCAATTCAGATAGGAATAAGTCTCTCGAGATTTTATATGAATTGCTCTGTTTAAAAGGTCTGTTGGTTGGAGAGTTTGCTTTGGATGTGATACATTTTAAGTAGACAAAGGAATTGGAGAAAAAAATTTCACCAGAGAGATGTTGGTGATGGAAGGCCAAGTAAATCGGTTATGTTTCACATGCCAGTGGAACCAACGTGATAGGCAAAATAACTTTACATCGGATCGAGATAGTAGGTAGATTATAGATGTCCCTGGTTCCTGTGCAATATATAATGTAGGTAGCTTTTTTCTTTAGGTAAAAGTACATTTTGAGTCCTAGTGAAATGAGAATTATTCAACAAAAGGAAGTTACTGTATGTCTAAAAAATGTTCCTGGGCACTGTGTTGATCTATTGGTGCATTTCAATGCTTTCTTCTGGTCAGATCATTTTATGAGTATTAAACAAAATGGAAGAGGCCATGGAGGTCTTGGAAATGTTGTTAATGGATTTTATAGGACATGCATAAGAACTTTCGAGTATCCCACAACAAAAATTGAGCCAAAGGAAGAAATCAACTAGCTTATTTCAAGTAACAAGTAATTCATGTCGAATAAGGATGAATAAAAGATGCAACAGAGCTTCTCTTGTACGATGAGTAGTATCCAAGTTATGTAAAATAATGAATTTACCTCTGCACGGACAGGAAACTTGGGCAACATGCTTCTCATTATCATTCCAGCTGTTTGTAAAGAGAAAGGGAGCCCTTTTGGGGATCCTGGTGTTTGTCACACATATGGAATGGGCTATGCTTCGCTTTCGATGGCGGTATGTGTCTCTTAACTACTTTAGTTGGTTTCTCAAGGATTTTACTGCATGATTGGAAGGTATCCAACATTAAAATGATGACCATAATGCTTGTATAAAGATAAATTCCCTTTTTGGTATGCAAGGAAAATCTAATGTTTTCCCGGTGACTGTTCTTTTTCAGGTAGGGGCAATTTACCTATGGTCTTATGTTTATAATATCGTGAGAATATCGTCAAGTAAGAGCTCAAAGGAAGTTGACATTAATGATTCTTCCGCCAGTAGATCTCCGAGAGAAAGCTCTATATCACAACTTGGGACATCAGCAGAATCACTACTTCCATCAAAGGCCTTCAATGGATCCGAGTCCCCACCTGAACAGCTTGAGCTGCCTTCCACTAGATTTGATCACAAAACTCAGGTTAATTGTAGATCCACATTTTAGTCTAGGATAGTCCAAGCTATACAACAATTAAAGTCCTTTCCCACTCCTTCCCCCCACCCTGCAGATGCAGGAAAAAACTACTCCCTATTAAGAAAGAAAAAAATACTTTTGGAACTTTTGGTCTAAAATAAGCATTTTTGTGTGTGGCTATTGATCATCTCAGTAATACTAAAATGGGAATTTTTAAAATATATTGTTTTTAAAATCAAAATGTATCACTCTTTCTGGGACAAACTAAAAAGTACCATCACATAAATTGGGATAGAGGAGAGTAATTAGCAAGTGAGAGGAAAGATGTTAGATAAGAAAACTGAGCTAATGCAAATGAATAACATGAAAGAGAGGCTTTAACACGTTATGTTATTCAACATTAACATTCTGCATTCTGCTGAGATTATGCTGCATTTCTGCTGAGATTATGCTGTACTAGGTAACCTCGGTTTTGAGTTTAGATGATTCACTCTGGTCTCATGTTTGATTAGTTGTTCTAAGAATGGATTCCTACTGAATTTCACTTTCCCACATATCCATTCAAGACTTCACTTATTTTGTGTGAAAGTGTTCTCATCAATTAATTTGTTCAATGTTAAATTTTCACAAGACATGAAGATGCTCTCTATTTATGCATTAATTTGTTCTCCAAGTTATTACGCATCATAATAAACACAATTGTACATCAATTTTTATATCAGTGTTTGAATTTTTTGTAACAGATGCAGCCTGGGACTAAATTTAAGCAGTACATGGAGATTATTTCGAGGAAGATCAACCTGAAGAGGTTATTAGCCCCTTCTACCACTGGAGCGGTACAAGTCTATTGTTTTTCCTTTTTCTGAACTTGTTTTATTGCACAATTCTCCTAATTCTATGTTAGGCTTCAACTATGTTAGGGCTAAAAGGAAGATATGCTGAAACTCTTCTCCATGCAGTTGCTATTTATCATCGATGACATATAACCTCAGACCTAATTTTTAAGGAGTAATAGCAAGGCACGTCTTAAAACTGTCCACCCTGTAAAATGGCTATCTTACCTTTTTTCTCTGCTTGAGGAATTCTTCTTTTGAGAGGTTGTCTATTAGCAACCATTAATGCACTAGCACCTGGTTTGTAATTCGTACGGTGGTTTTCAATGTGTTCTAGGCTCTAAAAATCTCTAATTATGATAGGCATCTGTAGCAGCATGAGCATGCATACACCTCATTGGAGTAGTTCATTGGTATCATCTCTCAATAAGTGGTTCAGAAACCTCAATGAGATGCATGTATTTAGGCTAAGGCTTTTCTATTGTTTTCCTTTTTTAGGGATAAGATCCTCTAGATTTTAGCAGTCACTGTATCGACTTGCTGAAGAACTTCACAAATTTGTGGGCTCCCTGTTCAGCTGTGCACCAGTTCACTGACAAGTGGTCAATTTTTTTTACAGCTTGCAGGTTTTATAGTAGGACTTATACCTCAGATAAGAAAGCTGATGATTGGTGATGTAGCGCCTCTTCATGTGATCGAAGATACAGCTATTTTACTTGGGTATGACACATTTTCTAGTCTCTGTGAATAGACTACAATTTGGTCCCTTTTTTGAGAATAATGAAGAAATAATCTGCTATATCTTGAGAGTACCTGCATACAATGCAATGGCTTTAGAATGTCCTTACATAGCGCCATATATGATATGGTTCTAGCTGCACATAGTAAAGTATACTGGATATGTCACAAGATCATATTTTAGGGCACGGCAACATTAGATTGGAATAGTCTGCAGTTGCTAGCTAGTAGTGTCTAATAGCATTTGTGTCTAACAAAGTTGTCAAAACTTGTGCTGCTTGGTCGCACACCGCATCTTAGACTTGTTCAAATGATTGCAGGGATGGAGCCATCCCACTTCTAACGCTGATCATGGGAGGTAACCTTTTGAAGGGTTTGACGGGTTCAGGAATTCAGAAATCCCTGCTGGTTGGCATTATTGGTGTCAGATATATTGCCCTGCCTCTGATTGGTATTGCTGTAGTCAAAGGAGCTATTCACTTGGGCTTGGTGCAACATGATCCGTTATATCAATTTGTTCTTCTACTTCAATTTGCACTTCCACCAGCAATGAACATTGGTATGTTAATTCAGCTAGTTATACTCGGTCCAGCTCTTGTTGAATCTATGTACTTGTTTATCTGTCCTATTGATTTCTTCATTACAAAGGTTCTAGATGGGATGACACAGTTTCTTGTTTCACTTGACAGGCACCATAACACAGTTATTTGGAGCTGGTGAGAGCGAGTGTTCGGTAATTATGTTTTGGGCTTATGCATTGGCTTCAGTATCGCTTACTCTGTGGACTACATTCTTCATGTGGCTTGTAGCTTGACTTCATTTTTATACCAGACTTATTCAAGTTTACATGGCATGTGCAATGTTCTATTTTGTCGAAATCGCAGACTTACAAACCAAATTTCGCAAAAACTGGAATTAAAAGTTTAACCATGTTTTCATTGTCATATATAGTCATAATAACAGTATTGAAGTGGAGAAGTGGAGAAGACATTCTTGTACTGTGGCTCTAATATTGCAGTTGCTTTCAGCAGAACAAGGCACTAGTAGGGATAATGAAAGAAGGGGGAAAAGCAGGGACAGAGATTCTTGAATTTTGGGGATAATATGCAGTTAAACACTTCAAGCAATTCGGTAGCAAAATCTATCATTGCAAATAATTGTGCTACACTGATCCTGTTTAGGTGAAGCACATCATACTGACTGATACTATTAAAAGATGCTTGAGAAAAGCAATAAAGGCTTGCGATGAGGGTTAGATAGGTTTGTTGATCTCGGCTGATGAGAAATTTGCAGTTAACAACTTGGAACTTCAACAGATGGGTCATGTGCGAGACTTCAGAGAGGAGTCTTGTCCAGATCATCGAAATAGGGATGTTCCATAGCTTTCTTTGCTGAAATCCTCTTAGCTGGCTCATAATGTAACATCTCCTGCAAACATAGAGTATTGCCAAACCATAAGTCATGCGTTCATTCTAACAGGTTAATCAAGATAGAGAAGTCCCAAAAAAGTCAAATACTTACAGATAGAAGGTGGAGCCCATCTTCATCTAGACCAGGGACAGCAGTTGAGAGTGGCTGGGGGTTCCATTGGGGGTATTCATGCCAGTTAACTAGCTTGCTCACCCCAGGCCAGAGTTCTTCATTAGGAGTACCTAGCAATCTGCAACCCAGTTACTGTTAGGACTAGAATAGAGGTGAGTAACAGAGCTCAATGCAGGTTGATTTTAGATCCAAACCTGAAAATGTGAAGCAGTTGTTGCAGCTCAGAGTCCCCTGGGAAGAGGGCTTGTTTTGTGACCAGCTCAGCTGAGGTTAAAAGCAAACCACACTCCATGTTAGTATATTACACAACCCAAAAGGAAGAAAAGACCATTCAGAAGAAAAAGGAAGAACAGGAATTTTACCAAAGATACAACCAACAGACCACATGTCAACTGCTGTGGAGTAATGAGTAGCTCCAAGAAGAACCTCAGGGGCTCTATACCATAGGGTTAATATCTGAATAAAAAGGAACACAGTGATTTAAACAAGCCATACATAAATGATGATAGCTGCTGCCGCAGAATAGCAAAAGTACCTCATGTGTATACTTCTTGATGGGCAGAGTATAAGCTCTGCCAAGGCCAAAATCAGCTAATTTGAGCACATTCGTCTTACGGTCCATCAGAAGATTGTGTGGTTTCAGATCCCTGCAGCAATAAGTGTCGAACAATTAAGAGGTGACTAACACTTGAAAATATGCCTTCTTATGACTTGTGTAAGGTACAGCTGTGGTTTTACCTGTGTAACACACCATGACCATGGCAGAAAGCAACTCCTTTGCACAGCTGGTACATCAAGCTCTATTTCAAAGAGAACAGACTTATCAATTACTTGTTAAATTGCAGAGTAATAAATGAGTCAGTAGTAGCATATCGCTCAAAACATCCAGACTACAAACCTTTACAGTTTTAGAGGGAATGTTTTCTCCACTTGCGCGGAAACTACGAATAAATTTCTTGACATCAGTATCCATGTATTCAAACACCAAGTATAGGACCGTCTTTCCATCTTTGTTCAGACCTTGTTTAACATCCATCAGTCTGATTTATATTTTTATACATCATATCAGAACACGAGATACAGATATCAGACGTCAGTAACAAATTACAAAACTAAAGTCTGATTTATATATTTATAGAACATCATATCAGAACACAAGATACAAATATCAAACGTCAATAACAAATTACAAAACTGAAGTGAAAAGGACAAATTAATTGAAATAGAGATAATGCCTAATCGCAGAGAAACGAATTTACAAAAGAAATTTCAAGAGATTAAGTAAAACTAACAAACCCTAGGCAGAAATAGAGAAATGGAGTAAGAAGAAAGAAATGCGAGTGAGGGTATACATACTTGACGATGTGAGGATCCCTAGAGAGCATCCGCAGAAGAGAGATCTCGCGGAGAGTAGTAGGAGGGACACCTTCTTCGTCCTCATGAAGCCTCGTCTTCTTCAGTGCAACGATATTGCCAGTAACCCTATCTCTCGCTCTGTACACCTTTCCGTAAGTACCTTCCCCTACCTTCTCAAGCTTCTCGAATGCCTCCTTGGCCGATGCACTCTTTTTTACAGTCTCCATTTCTCTCTCTCTCTCTCTCTCAATCGTTCTCTGCTCTGTTTATGGTTTTTGATTTTTGTGTAAATGATTTCCTTTGACGGAGCGCCTCAATGGGCCTTTATATATTACAACATAACCGTCTTCTCGTCGCACAACGGCAGTATTTTTGAATTTCAAACGAGAGATTCACTTTCATTTCTAATTCCATTACTGCCCCTCTGTTTCTACTTTTGAGTTTTGCTTGCTACCTGGCCGCGTTAATATATTGGATTAGACAACCATTTTTCTCCTCTATTTTCCTTTTCGCATTTCTTCTTTTTTCTTTTTAAATTCATTTATTTTGCTGTACTAGTGGTAATACACTTAAAGGGGTCGTTTTGTATGCGTACTATATTATCCTGGGATTATAATCCTGTATAATTTCTAGACTATTTTATTTTACATGGAAGAGGTGGGATAAAATAATCTCAAGTTTGATGGAATAAGACGAGATATCCAGAATTAAGCCCGAAATTAAATTTATATAATGTTTGATTGGCAGTATAAATTATCTCAGGATAAATTTATACTGCCAACCAAACACGGTTTGGATTATCGATTTTATCCGATATATGCCCAGCCCTACATCTTATCCTACCTTATCCCACTTACCAAACTTTTTTACACATCTTACTGGGTTGTTGTTGTTGTTACTGGTTATTTACAAGTGAAACTCATCCCTGTACGACAATAGTGCACTTTTATCACCAATCCATATGTTGGGTGTCCAGACTCATGTAAAGAAGTTTAAATTTACCATGATTAGGTGACAGATTTAGTTGACATTACAGAAATATGTATAAAAGATACATTCAATGTATTTCTTGATTAGATAAACACCCGGTGCAGTCAGTATATTCCCTATCCTACTGGTTATTTGAAAAACAACCTGCATTTGTACTAGTGCTAAAGCGCACAAGAGGATTGCGATTTCTTGCTTCCGTATGTAACATCCTCCGTGTTAAGTCTTTGCATTAGAAACCCCAAGCCCCCCTACAAGCAGGCTTGAGTTGGGTAGCTTCTATATTTCTCGACCAATCCTTCCTTATTCACATCTTTGCTCAAAGAACTATTTTTGTGATCCTTGCATGGATTCAGAAAACACCGTGCTGCTGCCTACAGATATCATTAGATGTATATACATAAGACAAGTCCTCGACCTTAATCAATACCTCACTTGTAAAGAACAAAAGGCCGCGTAGCCAATATAAACACAGTTCATACACGTACAACACCCAGTTACCCCCTCTACCAAAATACAGCTCTCGGGTCAGATCTAATTCAACCATACAGACGGAAACTGTTATATTGTAATTTCTCCTCCATAGCAAGACTGATAACACATGCAGTCATGACAGGCAAAAAGTGGACTTGCGACACTTGGGAGTCACAAGTTTTTCCCCAATGGAGTGTGTGTGTGTATATATATACAAAGAATTTGAAGTGCCTTCTATAGCTCAAGTCATTTGATTAAACCTCATACTTTGTATCTTCAAAGATATTCTCAGCTTCTGCTCCTCCATTTCTCTCAATATACTCAACAGTTTTGCTCGATAAGCTTCACATATCTCAGTTGCATTTACCACAGCAGCTGTTAATTCCAGAATTTTCTCATCTTGACTCTACAAAAGGTAAAACAAATGCATAATATTGTGTCAGTTGACTGAAAGCATGATGCATGAATGGTCAAAAGAGCGTCACAGAACTATATATTGAACTTCTATCAGGGAAAGCTAGTCTCTCGACAATGTGAGTGAAAATTAGAGCCCACGGTCTCGAGCTGTTCTATTGGTCTCGAGCTTGTTGACCTTTGAATTTATGGCTCAGCTTGTGAACATGTTGAATCATATTCATGAAAGGTAAAAGAAATGCATATTGTGTCAGTTGCACCCTAAACCCATTGATGCATTAATGGTCAAAAGCATCGGAAAACTAATATGTTGAACTTCTATTAGCTAACCGAGTCTCCTGACAATGTGACTTAAAATTCCAGCCCACAGTCTCAAGTTGATTTATCTGTGACTTCAAATTTCTAGCCTGATCGATCAACCATGACATTGAGTTATAAGATATTCATGGGTCACATCCATGACAGGGCTGCTTCTTGACTTGTGTTGAAGGGTTTGGCAGGATTTCCTTTCTAAAGCCATAGGTCAGATCCAGTTTCCTGGAATCATGTGCTAAAAATGCTAAGGCTAACACAAATTTTAATGTTTGTTAATCAACTTAAAAAGTCATAAGAATGACTTGGACGTACAATTGAAGAAAACTTTGAAGCTAAATGCTAGCATTAGTTTCAGACAAACCTGATTAGAGTTCCTCCTTGGCAGTAATGCAAGATGTTGGAGTACATTTTAAATAATAGGAATAAAACTGGAAAAAAAATTAAAACTTAAAAAGGAAAATAGAGGGCCATAAGTGCCTGCAATTACGTCTTAATGCAGGCACTTAATGTTTTTTGGGCATAAGATGGAAGGGGAAGTTTAGAGGACTGCTGAAAAAGAAGCAAGAAGATGAATATGGCCATGCATGGTGAGAAATAATAGGATGGCAAAGGATCAACATTGGCAGTGGGGGGTTGGGAGAGGAACACAAAAGGGTGGGTAGCTTAGAAGGCTTGAGGAGCCAAGGCATGGTAGATATATGAGTGACCTAAGATTGACTAGGATAACCACATCATTTACAAAGCATAAGTTGTTAGAGATAAGACACTTATACTCATTTATTTTGGGTGTGCAGACAAAAGTAATAGCCAGCTGCTATTGGTTTCAGTAAAAGCATGTTTTAAGGTTTAGGGGAAGTAGTTCCTTGTGAGAGAATCAGAGAGCAGCACCCAAAAGAACCCAACTTACCCGTAAACAGATCATCTTAACATAGCTCTTCCCAGCAGATAAATGTGAGAATATAAAATTCTACCAAAGTATATAGGAGAGGACAAAGAAAGGCAAACAAACTTCATCAAGACTTTGAAACACTCGCAATGCGTCATTAGACTAATTCACAGTCTAGAAATAACACTCTCAAGGTCAAGTGACACCAAGTGAATATCTACAAGGTTCCAAGATCCAAGAAGCTAAATTCATTAATAATTTCATATGGGCTTCCAGAGACAAAAGACATAATCGATCAGAGTCCTCGTTTACAGCTGCGATGGATTCAAAATCCCATAATTGCAGCTTTGCATTTTCTTTCTAAGAACAAAAAACGTGAACAGATAATAAGTAACACAAATAATGAAAGATCGGATACCAAGCACAAGCAGACGACTTATGAACAGCACCCTATGAGGAGCCATGAGACTTGAGAGCTCAATGGTTACGTACAGCAACATCAAAACTTAACTATCCTAATAGAAAGGAAAGAATGTAGAACAATAAAGGACTAGTGAAATTAACTAAGTTGTTCAACCATTACAGAAGGCACGAGCCTGGAATTGAAGCACAAACAATGTTTTCCAAGGAGCTTAAAAATTTACAACATTATTCTCCCTTTATCATTTCCTTTAATTTTTCAGGGCTGGTTTTTTTTTTTTTTTTTGGGGGGGGGGGGGGGGGGGGAGGGGGGGGAGCAGTATTGTCAAAGGCGAAATATGTTAATAAGAGCTCCAGATCTATTGAGGCTCTAAGCGCAATTAAGGTGTGGGCTTTAGTTAAAAAAGGCAAAACAAAGAAAAAAAAACATGTTAGTATGAGATGCAAGAAAAATTAAGAATTTCATTCACAACGATTTCCGTAACAATTAATACCTTTTTGCCAATTAAATTTATTATTTTGCACCGTTTTATTCAAGATAGAACTTATTGGCGATGAGGTGCACGCCTTAGTGCCTTGCCTACACTGTAGGCACAACCTCAGTGAGGCAAAGCGCATACCCTAAGCTTTTTTGAGCTCCAGGGTTTAAGTGCGCCTCAAATGAGCCTTTGACAACACACAAGCGCAGGCGCGCGCGCATGGTTGGGGGGATAAGGTACAAAGAATTACAATGTTGGTGTTAACAATGACAATTTTGTTTCGCTAATTAGCATTTTGACCTCTTTAAATTCTCAACAAGGAAAGACAATCAATCTGATTAACTTCAACTTCCATACCATTAGATTTGAGAGCACCATGTAGTTGAGCTTTTGCACATAGAAGCAGCAGAATTAACAAAGAGGATCCACTCACGTCCATGCTTTTACTTCTCTAACTGGGAGTAGAATGCATGGGACTTCAAGCAGTAGTCAACCAAATGAATTTACAGACAATGGAAGATGAGTCCTAATGATCATCAGAGTACTAATGCATATCCAGAAGAAATTGGGTTATCTACAATAAAAATCGAATGATACCAAAAGCTTACACAATTACAATGCTCAATCATCAAGGAGGGGGAAAAAAGTGAATATGAATTTGCAGTGAAGACAGTATGCATGACATACACCAGCAGAAACAACATCCCACTAACTTCTGGGTGGAGCTGAAAGATTTCAAAAAGAAAGAAATTACCACCAAGCAGGGGTCACCGCAGCCAGCTTGATTTCCATTCAAGTTGAATTCCTTTGCTTTGCTCATGTCTAGACTCTTCGGTGGTGCTGGAGTACTGCACATAGCAGCTGCAACCTTCATGGAAGCTTCACGTAGAGCATCCATAGCAACTTTGTACACATTTTCCGAATCCACTCCCTCTTTGACATATTTAGTTGCTTCTAGGCTTAACTTTTCAAAGCGGGCAGTGAAGGACTCATTATGACTACTTGGCAATCCAAGATAGTCTTCATCCAATACAACCTCGCTCTTGGCTTTTCTTGTCCAACGTTTTAGTACATAGTGAGATGGAAGCCTCAGAATGTTTTTCACTCTAAAAACAGCTAAAATGTGCTTACATGGAATACCTGAAAAGGTAAACAATTGGCAACTGCAGCTAGCTTTCTTCTCAAAGACATTATATTGGACATAATGTACTTTATGGTCCTCTCCAAACTTTGCCACTTGATACACTACATCTGGTCTTGTATCATCAATTACAGTTGCAGGGTAAGCCAGAGTCTCCATTAGTTCTTGTTGAAACATCAAAAATATTTCCCTCGTATAAAGATTAGCTGCTTGTTTTTCCATGGGAGATGGGGTCTTCAAAATAGGAGAAATATTTATGGTATCATTCTCCGCCTTTACCTCCTTCTCATGTCTACTGGCAGTAGCTTTTTCATACTGAGTCATTAGGATGTGAATGTTAGTCGATGCATCTATATATCCATCGAAGAATGAGTTTGTACTGTCACTAGTTTTAGCAATAGATGTCTCCCCAAAGAATGTATCTCGAAGGTAAATTGGAACCCAGTGTTGTCGAGCATCATACATCGAGTGAAGCCATTCGTCATCCTTGAGATTGTATCTTCCAAGAAGGGACTCCCAGCATAATTCAAACTCCTCAATTGTCTCAGGCGAATTGACACATTTCTGGAATTCTGCTTCAAAAATGGGAAATAACTGGATTGAATGCGACAGCCTCTCCTGTACTTGTCTAAAAATATTGGATTTGCAAAAGCGGTGACGAGCGCCAGGAAATACGTCTGCAATTGCTGACCTAATGAACCTATCGTGGTCTGTAGTAATAGAAACAGGATGGCGACCAGACATAGCGGCAAGCCAATTTTGAAATAGCCAAATGAAAGATGACTCTGATTCATTGAGAAGCAAGGCACAGCCAAATAAAACTGGTTGACAGTGATGGTTTACTCCTATAAATGGGGCAAAAGGCACCCGGAATCGGTGAGTCCTATAAGTGGTATCGAATGCAACAGTATCTCCAAAATAAGAATAATTCATTCTGGAGGTTGCGTCGGCCCAAAAAATGTTCCCGGATGGACCACCTTGAACAACATAAAAGAAACCGGGATCCTCAGCCTGCTTCTGCTTCAAATACTCAAGGATATAGTGAGCACCAGTACCTAGAGTCCTCTGTCTAGTTTGGTTCATATAATTCTGGCAATCAGATTTAGTGAAACCAACATTATTAATGCCACCAGATTGCTTAATTAAGACAGACATAACACGAGTAGCACCCAAACCAGCAGCTTGGAGGGTATCAATCAAGCTGCGGGCAGGACCAGAGACATGCCTATGTGATCGAAGCAGGTGAACTTGATCAGGGGGTACAAGCTCATGATTATGATCTTTGACGAATTTAGTAATAGCCCATTTGCCAGAAGCCTGTTTTTTGACAGTCAAGTGAGCCTTACAACCGACCCTAGTGACAATTCGCTGGCGCCTAGGTTTGTGTTGTTCATCAGGCCTAGGGTTAAAGCCCTCTTTGGAACACACCAATTGGCGGCTACTGATAGTGTTATCGCGACGTGAACGTCTATAAGCACTGACCCGAGTCCCAAACCCGACTCTTCGTGCATACGAATTGTAGAAAATTCGAGCAGCCAGCTCAGATTCGAATTCCATGCCCTCATAGGGTTCTAGGTCGGATGAAGAGCACTGGTCTCCTGATTCCAAGCCAGATGAGATGTGCTTGTAGTCTTCTTCTTCTTCTTCTTCACCAGAACCCACATCGAACTCCATTGCATCGTTTTCCAAATTTAAGGGTTGAGATTCCATAATTAAGTTGACAATGCTATAGAAAGAGAATACAAGAAAACATGAAAGAAACAAAGATTAGTTTTTCAATATAGAATTTATTTATTACACAGAATAAATTATTGACTGACCAAGAAGGCTACGGAGAGCGACGGAGGAGGAGCTTTCATACGGTGGCTCAGTTGCATTTCCAAGCGCTGAGCCTGAGCTTCAGTCATCTAAATTTAGAGGAGGGAATGACAACCCCTCTGAAATTTTGAGCTTCTTATAAAATAAAAACTGTAAAGTAAAGACAAAGATATAGAGAGTATATATTATTCGAATTCAAACTGATGTATATAATGAAATGAAAATCATAAGGAAGCTGCTGTGTAAGCTACTATAAGCTGCTGTGTAAGCTGCTACTGCAAGCTACTGTGTAAGCTACTACAAGCTGATGTGTAAGCTGCTACTCCAAGCTGTTGTGTAAGCTACTACAAGCTGTTGTGTAAGCTGCTACTGCAAGCTGCTGTGTAAGCTACTACAAGCTGTTGTGTAAGCTACTACTCCAAGCTGTTGTGTAGCTACTACAAGCTGGTGTGTAAGCTGCTACTATATTCGATATGGATAATCTTCTACCGGGGGTAATATTTATCCATAACCGTGTACCGAAATGATAAGCTTCTTCAGGAGACTTATTTCGAATAGAGTACTAAATAGATAAATATATTTACGGCGGAGTCACATACGGATAAGCTTCTTCAGGAAGCTTATTTACAACGGAGTATGAACATCCATAATATAATATATTTATAACACTCCCCCTTGGATGTTCATTAAAAGATAATGTGCCTCATTAAACCTTACTAGGAAAAACCACGTGGGAAAAATCCTAGTGAAGGAAAAAGAGTACACATATTTAATAATACGTATTGCTAGGTGCCTCATTAAAAACCTTATAAGGAAAACCCTGTGGGAAAAAACCTTAGTAAGGAAAAAAGAGTGCATCGCGTGTTTACTCCCCCTGATGAAAACATTGTTTCAAATACTTGAGTCTCTGCATTCTAACCTTGTATCTGCATAACCAATACGATTTGCACTACATTTGTTAGCATTAGCAAGATACATAAGTGCATAGCAATTGCACCGAGATCGAGTATTTCAGGACCAAGGAGTTCCTCATCCTCTTCTGGAGGTCGGAACGGATCCTTATTCACTTCAAGTGATCGAACACCCATTGATGTACTTAATGGGTGCGCTTGTCCATGTAAAAGCGTTCAAAGACCCTTTATGTATAGGCAAATTGATGGATAAAGATCTCGTCTGCTAAATATTTAATTTGCAGACCAAGATAAATTTTATTTTTCCAAGATCTTTCATCTAAATTCTTTCTTAAGATATTCAATTGCCTTTGGAGCTCTTCTGGAGTTCCAACAAGATTTATGTCATCAACGTATACAGCAAGTGTAACAAATTCTGATGACATTTTCTTTACATGGACAAATAATATTATTTATGTAACTCTCTTTCAGCAAATATTCACTAAGGCAATTAAATCACTTGCGTCCGGATTGATTTAAACCGTACAAGATCTTTATAATTTGATCGAGTACATTTCCCGAGACTTTGAACTTATATGCTTCAGGCATTTTAAATCCTTCAGGGATCTTTATAGAGATTTAATCAAATGAGACATATAGGTTATGACTCGCATTTAAATGGCATGACATCTTCAGGTGTCTGGACTACTGGTCCGATCCTCACAATATTTCACAGTATTGTGCACTATATTGTATCAAATATATCGTCGACGATCATTTTGTGTTGGTTCCTAAGCGACATAACTTGTTGAGATCTCATCACTTTCTTTATTTTTAGGTACCTCAACTTCTTCTGGAGTTTCATGAAATGTTATGTCGTGGGCTTATTTCCTCCTCATTATGATCATTTTGATCATTAGCTCCTTATCATTTTTCAATGATCGTTACCTTTGGAACCGATTTGTCTACTACGCTTCATGCGTACAGTAAACACTATCCTTGAGGGACTTTAAATTTTAATAAGAGCATTTGCAGCTGAAATATGATATTTGATTTTGGATCAGCAAATGCTTCTGGCATTTGACTTGAATTATCTTCTAAGTGAGGATCATGATAATATCATTCATATAGCATATTTTTCAGCTATTTATTCGATTCCCCAGATGTTAGAAAAACTAACATATATCCCCAATCTTCTTTGGAAAACATATCTTTATACATTGTGGTACAGAAATTAATCATATACCATACATCAAAAGATAGTAAAATATTTGATTTCTGATCCTAAACCAATTATGAGTGGAGGACTTATCATTTGTTGGTCTGATGCATACAAGTATTGTTGTATGCAATTTAGAAAATCTTAGACCAACACATGAAGCTTTGTTCTCATAAATAATTGTTTAGCCATTAATAGGAGGTATTCATTGCTAAACTAGCTTGTACATAAACCAGCATTATCAAGATAAACTGTCTTGATTTCATAATCTGAAAATTATGCTCTTAAGTGAGAAAAACAATTTCAAATGCCAAACTGCAGGATGACAAGAAACATACATGTAACCATCTTATATATGCATCTATAAGTGGTGCACATGATAGGTGAATGGGCCCGCATTCACCTTTTATATATTTCAGAATCAGGGGTCTTAGTCCCAACTTTAGCTAGTATAATCAATTTATTATGAGAACAAGAAACATAGGAGAATTCTTGAAGAATCTTCTAGTTCTTCAGTATATGCTTATCTAAATTCTCAAATAGCTCATTTAAAAATGGAAAATGAAAACTTCAAGTTTATCATGGCATGTGCTATTTCTTAGTAAACTTCTGGTTTACTATGACATAAACTTTTGCATTAGTAAACTTCTGATTTACTATTGCTACTTTTGTATTAGTAAACTTCTGGTTTATCGTGATACATGATGAAGTACAAATCGAAGAATAAGGTGGGTAACTTCTCATATACATATTATTTTACCCCTATGATTGTGGAAAAATGAAGATTTTTCAATCTTTCAATCATTTATAATCTCAATATGATAGCCATTTATTTTAGTAAACTTCGGGTTTACTACAACCTATGTTTTGACCACAATCATATATTATGAATGACATATTGTAAATAATCTCTTCGAGAGCCTTCAATTATTATCCACAATCTAATATTTATCGGACACTACGGGTGTTATGTGTCTTCTAGGCAAACAATTAGCTCTTCGGGAGTTGTTGATATATTTGTACTATCAAATATTGCTCTGATACTTCTGGTACCATAAGAGAAATCACAACCAAGTAAACAATTGTTTAAGCACAAGAAAACTCCTCTTCACAATATTTTCCTACTTCAGGAGGCAATTCCAATTGTATTACTTCTTCAGGAGCAGATTTAAAATACAAAATATTGAATATATATTCTCTCAATTATATTACCTCTTTTGGAGGTAAATATATTTACATCAAAAGCGCGTTCATATTTACCAAATTTATTAATATTGCCACATTCACTTCAGAGAATGGATTATTATTATCAAAAGTTCTCATCCTTCAGGAAAATCAAACATGATTATCTAAACGCGCATTAATCACAATAAATTGTGATGCCACAACCTCTTT
This sequence comes from Nicotiana noctiflora, assembly GCA_032618575.1. Classification (NCBI taxonomy): domain Eukaryota; kingdom Viridiplantae; phylum Streptophyta; class Magnoliopsida; order Solanales; family Solanaceae; genus Nicotiana; species Nicotiana noctiflora. Next base: position 80,134 of record JASVEL010009622.1, on the reverse strand, counting down.
TAAAATATTTACTACTTCAAGAGCAAATCGAGGCGTGTAGAGAATATTTATGTATCTTATCTTCAATTGTAACCATATAAAGTCTAAATTATCACTTCTGGTGATCATAGGCATATACCACTTCTGGTGGTTAATAAAACATAATTACAATGAGATATACGAAAATAACTACTTCTGGTAGTTGTATATTTCTTGCAAACTCTGCTAGAGTTTAAGTTGATCTAATAATAATATCCATATTCTTCAAAATGACATAAATAAGATATATTATAGTAAACATCATTATCAAATCATAACTTTTATTTATGTACAATTACATAACCATACTACTTATTTCAAACAACAAAAATCAAAATATTTATATTTCTACATATTCACTGCCGATTACATGACTCGTTTCTCCTTCTGGGAGTGCAAAGTATTCAGCTACATCTAAATGCATGAAGTCAAAATCATCTTCAGAGATAAAATTTGCTTCAGCATTTTTCTCTGTCTTTTTTCAAGGAGGCTTGATAAAGCTCAACCAGGTGTTTTGGCGTACGACAGGTACGTGACCAGTGCCCTTTTCCTCCACATTTACAACATGCACTTTCTACATTTGGTGCTTGCACCGCTTCATGCTTTTGTTCCTTCCTTTTCCACTGATGGTGGCGAGGAGGGTTCTTTGGTGCATTATTATTACCACGATTGGGATTTTTTCCCCGACCACGACCATGACCACGACTGGGGCCACGACCTCTTCCACGTTTGGATTGGTGGAAGTTCGTCTCATTCACTTCAGGGAATGGACAAGAACCAGTAGGTCGACTTTCATGATTTTTCATTAATAGCCCATTATGTTGTTCGGCTATAAGAAGATGCGAGATAAGTTCAGAATACCTTTTAAATCCCATCTTTCGATATTGCTGCTGCAGGAGCATATTCGAGGCATGAAAAGTGGTGAAATTTTTCTCCAACATATCATAATCAGTAATATTATCACCACATAATTTTAATTGGGAAATAATTCTGAACATAGCAGAATTATACTCACTAATAGATTTAAAATCTTGTAGCATTAGATGAGTCCAATCATATCGTGCTTGTGGAAGAACGACCATCTTCAGGTGGTCATATCTATCTTTCAAATTATTCCACAGTATGACTGGATCTTTAACAGTAAGATATTCCATTTTCAGGCCTTCATCAAGGTGATGGCGTAGGAATATTATTGCTTTGGCACGATCTTGGTTTGATGCCTGATTTTTATCACGGATGGTGTCTGCCAGACCCATCGCATCAAGATGAATTTTAGCATCAAGCCCAAGACATATAGATTTTGCCCGATATATCCAGGGCTACAAATTCAAGTTTAAAAAGATTTGACATTATTTAATAAAATAAAGTTCTTACCTCAGATACTTTCAAAATATTTGCTCGATATGGCAGAGTCTCGTGCTGATAACGTGTTATAAAATAAAAACTGTAAAGTAAAGACAAGATATAGAGAGTGACTGATATATTATTCGAATTCAAACTGATATACATAATGAAATGAAAACCATTCTATTTATAGAAGAAAGGAAGCTGCTGTGTAAGCTACTATAAGCTGCTGTGTAAGCTGCTACTGCAAGCTACTGTGTAAGCTACTACAAGCTGATGTGTAAGCTGCTACTCCAAGCTGTTGTGTAAGCTACTACAAGCTGTTGTGTAAGCTGCTACTGCAAGCTGTTGTGTAAGCTACTACAAGCTGTTGTGTAAGCTGCTACTCCAAGCTGTTGTGTAGCTACTACAAGCTGGTGTGTAAGCTGCTACTATATTCGATATGGATAATCTTCTATCGAGGGTAATGTTTTTCCATAACCGGATACTGAAAGGATAAACTTATTATACCCAGTATGGATAATCTTCTACCGGGGGTAATATTTATCCATAACCGTGTACCGAAATGATAAGCTTCTTCAGGAGACTTATTTCGAATAGAGTACTAAATAGATAAATATATTTACGGCGGAGTCACATACGGATAAGCTTCTTCAGGAAGCTTATTTACAACGGAGTATGAACATCCATAATATAATATATTTATAACAGAGCTGTGTATTTTTTTTCTTTTTTTTTCTTTTTCTTTTTGCAATAAAGGCAGGAGAAAACGTGGCTTTGACAAAGGATTGATGGAAGCAAAATTATTAATCATAGATGTTCCGGTAGGATTGTGTTTAATTTGGTAAATATTAGAATTACGGTATTGAAATAAAAAATATTGGTATTTGGTATTTAATATTTTATTATTTTATATGGTATTTGGTTTAAATATTAAAAAATATTGATATTTGTATTTGATATTTTAAAATAAAATATTAAAATATCAATATTGTACCAAAATATGTACTATATCACACAATACACATATTATAAATTATAACATAAATATAAAAGTCTAAAATTTTACTTTCTTTTATTCTTTAAGTTCATTAATTAAATGTAAGCAAGTAACAAGACATTTTCAATGATCAAATTTATTCCTATATGTGCAATTTTCTATCACTGAGTCGATATTTGCTAGTTTTGGACAAAACGTTTATCAATAAATATTTTTAGTTTTGTACTTTTGAGTATTTTAATTAAGTATACTAGTAATTATGACTCTATGCACTAGTTAATATTCATACCAAATAAACCGAACCCGAAAGGAGAAAAATCGAACCATACTGACTTTAATTAGGTACGGTATTGGTATAGCATTTTAGAAAACTAAATATCAAAAATACCGAACTGAAATGTCTAAATACCGTACCGTAGCGACCGACGAACACCTATATTTTTCATCATATTGTTCACTAATCCGCCTATTTTTTCCATTTCTTTATAACCATTTATGGAATATACCAATGTAACGACCCGACTGGTTGTTTAGCATTTTCGAACATCGTTCCCTTAAACAATATTTTTCGTATTTGCTTTAGCTAAATTATAACTTGCGAGGGTGGGTTCTGTGAGCACATGATTTTTGCACCGAGCAAACAATTCCAAAATTAAAATAAATATATTTTTGAGTGCAATTACTTGCTTTGTTTGGAATTAGCTATACTTTTGAGTTTGAATAAGTAGAAAATAAAAGAAAAATAAAAAATATAGGCTAGGAAATTAATAGGCTATGTAATTAGTTAGATTTTAAGAAAAATGGCAAAAATAGTGTTAAGTAGTAGAAATTAGGAAAAAATAGTAGAAAATTGCCAAAAAATGCTAAATAATTAGAGTAAGTAGGAAATTAGGTTTCATAATTTTCCATAAAAGAAAAAGAAAAAAAAAGTATAAAAGAAAATACATAAAAATCATTAAAAACCAGAAAATACAAAATATATATGTAGGTATAATAAACTGGGCCAATTAAAGTCCAATTGGTGGCCCAGTCCATTGGCCCCAAAGATTGGCCCGTCTGATCCACATGGAAGATTCAATCTCAGCCGTTCCTTCTGTTCAATCTAACGGCAGGGATATTAAGTTGAATTTAGGTTTTTAATTAATTTAAGAGATCGAATCCAGGCCGTTCTGTAACGACCCGGCCCGTCGTTACGGGAATTTACCACCCCGATATCTTGCATTTACATATATTATGCTTTTAAAACAGTATTAGAATATATCGGGTGAGTTAGGAGTGATTTGGATTGAAAATGAAACAAATAGCATGTTTGAAGAAAGCTTGAATATGAAAAGTCAACCGAGAGTTGACTATTGAGTTAGAGTGCTCGGAACCGGATTCTGATGATTCGACTAGTTCCGGGGATCATTTATGACTTAGGAGAACAATCGGAATTGAATTCGGAGGTCCGGTGTAGTTTTAAGCTTGAATTGGCGAATGTTGAATTTTGGCGAAAACCGGATGGTAGGTGATATTTTGATCCGGGGGTCGGAATGGAATTCCGACAATTTCTGTAGCTTCGTTATGTGATTTTGGATATGTCTGCAAATTTTCAGGTCATTCGGACATCGTTTGACCGGGTTTTGGATTGAATGTTAGTTTTGGAAGTTTTGAAGAAACTTAGGCTTGAATCCGTGGTTAATTGGTGATTTTGATGTTTAGTATGGTGTTCTTATGATTGGAACAAGTCCGTATCATGTTTTGGGGTATGTTGGTGGTTTTCGTTGGGGGCCCGGGGGCCTCGGGATTGATTCGGACCATCAACCGGGCAATTAGAACTTGGAAAAACTCTGCAGAAAACTACAGGTTCTGCCCAGGCCCTTAAGCCTTCGCGTTCGCGTGACCAGTGTCGCGTTCGCGAAGGCCAAGGCTTTTGTGCATCGCGTTCGCGGGAGAAGGCGTCGCGTTCGCGTAGGTCTGGGGTGTTAAGCATCGCGAACGCGTTGCTTGGGTCGCGTTCGCGTAGAGTCGTGATGTTGTGCTTCGCGTTCGCGGGAGGTCCATCGCGAACGCGTAGAAGAAATCCGGGTGGCTGGGAAGTTGAACATCGCGAACGCGTGGGATGAGTCGCGTCCGTGAAGGGTTACAGGATTTGAGCATCGCGAACGCGTGGCTAGCGTCGCGTTCGCGAAGAGTAAGGCTGGTTTGTTCATCGCGAACGCGTAGAGGGTCACGCGAACGCGATGAACAATGGTGTCTGGCAGTGAATAAAAATCCAGAAACAGAGAGTTACGGGTTTACACCCCCAAAACACACATTTGAGCCCTAGAGAGAAGAAAACTCGAGGAAATCACTGAGAAGTCATCGGGTATTCGTCGGAGGTAAGATTCTTGACTCAAAAACATCAATTTATGGTAGTATTAACATCAATCTTCATGAAATTGGGTTGAAATCTTGAAGAAATGTGGCCTAAGTATTAAAAACGGGATTTTTGGATTTGGGAGGCCATTTGAACTCCGATTTCGATAAATTTTATATGCACGGACTCGTGGCGAGATAAGGATCGCGTTGGTACTAATTTCGGAATTTTCCGAGCAGTGGGGCCCGGGGTCGGGTTTTACCAACTTAGTGTAATTTTGCGAATTTCATATAAATTGAAGTGGGTTATGATTCTTTGACCCGTATTTGATATAATTATTGTTATTTGACTAGATTCTACACACGAGGCAACGAAATTCAAAGGAAAAGGCATCGCGGACGAGTCTACGACCGGCTAGAGGTGAGTAGTTTGTGTATATTGTAGCCTGAGGGTTCGAAACCCCGCTTAGCACATTGTGACGCTAATAGGGCGTGGCTCGCACACCGTGGCAGGTGCGGGATTGATTGTGATTGGGGATTGAGACTTGGTCCATCCCGGAAATTGAATAACATGTTGTTAGTGTTGGAAATACACTGTATTTGCTATATTTGTGGGCTGTAAGCCTTGTTTGGGGCCTTGTGCCGTTCTGTAGCGTCCTTAGAGGACAATATTTATGTGATAGCTATAATTGCTTAAATCACTAATCTTAGTCCTGGAAATTGTAATCACACTTTTGAAATGCTAAGTCACCGGCTTTTGCAAAATTAATAAAGTTAAAGTATTTTTCATAAATTATGAATTGAGAACTGGAAATAAGGAAAAATGAATTGTTTTGTGACTTAATTGCTTATTGTGGATTGAGTGTGGGATCGGGCTGCACGCCGCAGTAGTTGATATGAGGGTCGGGCTGCACGCCGCAGCAGTATTGCGCTTGGGCTGTAGGAGCCCCTCCGGAGTCTGTACACACCCCCAGGTGAGCGCCGTCGACGTTAAATGGGATCGGGCTACACGCCGTAGCAGTTATGTGCATTGCATTGCATCTGTATTTGTTGAATTACTCTGTGGTAGCTGTATGGTATTGTTGTTGCTAGTTCGTAGGAGATTCGGACTGTAGTGTAGCTTCATATTGTGGTATTTTGTGGATTTCTTACTCTCAGCTACATATATATATTTGTTACTCACTGAGTACTTAGTACTCACCCCTACTCCCTGCACCTTTTGTGTGCAGACTCAGGTACACAGGAGCAGTAGACGGACATCTCCAGCGTATACATTGTCACATCGAGTTGCTGAGGTAGTTGCCTACGTTCGCAGAGCCTAGCTTCTCCTCTCATTCCAGTTGTTATTGTATATTTTGTATTCAGACTTGAGTACTTCTATATCGTACTCTCTATTTCCTATTGGGTTTTGGTTAGAGGCTCTAGACTTGTGACTCCGGATCTTTGGGAGTGTCAGTACTTTCGTTCAGTATTAATATTATTGGAGTTCTTAAACTCATATATTCTTTTGGGTTGTCCATTTTGGGACGGATATCTATGTGTTAATTGAATTGTTTGTTTGGCTGGCCTAGCTTGATTGTTGGGCGCCATCATGACTGGATTTGGGTCGTGACACGTTCGTTTGGATTAATCTAACGGCTAAAGACCTTAGTCTCATAAGCAATCAAACGACGCCGTTTTAGTAACGTGCGTGTGAGCCGTTGATCTCCATCAATTGGACGGCTCAGATTATCTCGGATGCCTTGGCTATATAATACTTTGGTCCGAATAATTTTGCCATTTTACATAACCCTAAAGACAGCCGCCCCTTTTCTCTCATCTCCTCCATCATCTTCTTCAACCCTAGGTGGCCATGGCGGCCACCACCCTCTACGGTGGTCGCCGGCTTTTCAACTTCCCATCCCTCTTCTTCTTCCTGCTTCTCTTCTTCTTTACTCCAGAAAGAACCAAGAAAACAACCCTTCTCCATAAACCCCGGTCACCGGAGCCTCGCCGGTGACCACCCAAACAATGAGGATCCACTTCAAACCAATGCCGATCGGACCGCCTTGGTCTGATCTACATCCCCATATCACTCTTCACCTTCGAATATACCTCAGTTGTCTCGAATATCCCAAAAAGGGTCGTCGGAACCCTAACTCCGGCGACCCCCAAAACCAAACCCCTTCCAAGACACGACCTTTACCGTCCCCAAACACCCCTCTGTTAACCAAAGTCACAAAAGGCTTCGTCTTTAAGCCTTAAAAGAAAAATCAGAAAAGAAAATAAAAAAAAGGGAAATAAAGAAAAGAAACAAGGGAAAGGAGTCTGAAGGGAGTCCGTGAGTGAATAAGGAAGAAAAGGAATAGGAAAGCTTGGGGGACAGACCCCGCCAAGCTAAGTGCCTTCTCCTTTTTCTTGTTTTATTTGCTCTTTCTTGTTTGATCTATGTCTTTTGTTTTGTTTGTGCCTCTAATGTCTTCTCTGATTGTATGTTTTACTTATTAGTATTAGAATATTGTTAGCCTTGTTTGTTTTGTTTTGACTTGGTCTTTATACTCTGTCTATCATGATCTGTCCTTCTAGAGCTCGAGAATATATCCTTCTCCGTCTTTTGATTTGAATGAAATACATGACTTGTGTTGCTCTTGTGTTTCTTTTAAAGTTTGGCCACGTTTGTTCTCCTGTTCATCTGTTCCGCATCATGATTTGTCTCCCTGAGTTAAAGACCCATCTGCTGTAGCTCTTGATCAATTGTTCTTCTAATGCTATGCATGCCTGAGTTCTAACACTGGTTTGATCCTCATCTTGTTGGTTTTCGATATTTCTTCTGTCATTTTGCATGTTTTGGTTCTGATACTATGTTTAATTGTTTGTCTCTCATTCTTGCTTAGCTCTGTATTAGGTTATCTTTTGTTAGCTTGCAATGTCTCGACTGTTTCTCTTTCTGCACCTTTGCATGTTTAGTCTTAGTGAAAATTTGGCCATCTCTATTCATCTCTTATATCAGAGTTATCCTGTGTTTAGTTTGGGGTTCACTTCTCTGCTTTAGAGATCTTCACATCCTTTGTTTACATTTTGGTTGTCTTATTTGATTAGCTTTTCAATATTACTTATGTTTATTTTAGTGCAAGTCTAGTTTCATGTCATATCACCTCTCAAGTGCTTTTATTTGCTGAAAAAGTATGCCAATCTGAGTCTGTTTCTCTTCATGTCACCCTCACACGATAGATTTAGGTTTCTCCTTCACTGTTTCTTCATATTCTTCTTTTCTTCATCTCCATGTTCTTCTTTCCTTTATTTTGTCTTATCTGTCATGTACTTGTGTTAAGATTTAGGTTGGTTGGTTACTATTCCCATATTACTCTGTTAGACCCATTGTTCTCATGTTTGATATAAGCCCTATGTCATATCTTGCTGACTGTTATAGTCTTTACTGTACCCATATCATGAATCCTGGAGGTTTTTGAAGTTTTTCAAACTTTTTTGGGACTTGAACTAGTAGTAATTAGATCTGAAGTTGACATGAATTCATACTGTATTGCATGTAGTCTGATGATGTGAATTAATTGACTGAAATTCAACCATATCAATTGTTTCCTCTGAGTTTAAGTTAATTAATGCATGTTGATTTGATCATATGTGTTCCTGTGTGCAACAAATGTTGAAGAATGATTAAGTTCTGCTAGTTCCTGTTAAACATGATTGTTTGATTAATTGATTGAACTTTAGGAGGATTGGTTATAGCTGTAGTGCTAGGTTCCATGAAAATGGCTAGTTTTTAAATAGGTTAAAACTGAAAATGAACAAAAAAAGGCTGTTAGTTAAATAATTGGCTTAAGAATGGTCAACCCTGCAAAGGGTTGACCTATTCTATAAAGCCTTAACACACAGTCCACTTTTAAAGTGGCTGGTTGTGCAAAAGGGGCTATGTCTGCAAATGCAGACTAGCCCAGGCTCTCTTTAGAGCCCTGAACAGCAAAGTGGCCAAACCTGTAAAGGTTTTGGGCCCAGCTGTTCAGTATTTGGCTTTGATAGCCCAAGCTAAGTCTCAACTTGAGACTGGCTAGTTCTTAAATAGTTAATCATAATAATAAAGCAGGCTAGTCCTGCAATTAGCTCTAAATTAGAATAAATTGGTCTTAATTGACTGGAATTAGTTTAAGTGGCTAAAATTGAAATAGTTTCTTAAAAATAAAACTGGCCAGCCTTTAAATACTAATGCCAGGGCTGGCTATTAGTTAAATAGGTTCAAAAGAAGCTGAAATCTGACCTAGGTAGGCTAGTAAATCAGCAGTGCCCTTAAGGGCACAATTGGGAATTAAAAAGGTGAAATAGTAAATAGTTAGAACTTAAAAGGGTAATGGAGTCATTCATGCTCCTGATTTCTGCAATTTTGCAGAGATTTAGGGGTATAATGGTCTCCTAAAAATGGGAAATCTGTAAAAATCTCAAACCCCTAGGGTCACATTGGTAAAAACCCATAAAAGGGAATCTTTAGAACCTTCCAGCACATGCTGGAAGGGTTTTGATAACTGAAATTGGGGTTAAAGTGTAAGTTTGGTAATTTTAGAGGGGGAGAAGTGGGATAAAATCCCATAACTTTCTCCCCAAGTTTCAGCCTGGGGTTAGCTATAAATACACCCCAAAAGGGGCTGAAAAGGGGGTTCCAACTTAAGCAATTCTGAAATATATCTAGCCTGATTAAATATAAAGTTTCAAAGATAAAAAAATAGTGAGATAACAGTAGAACTTCTGGAGTTTTTCGAGCAAGAACTTGTTGGTCTTCTCTGATTTTGAGGTATTTTGTTCGAATCTGGGTCTGGATTTTCTATTGGATTTTGCTGAGCTTCTTTGCTTGTTGATTGCTGGGTTGTTCTACGCATTTGGATCTTTACTCTACTGTTGCATTGTTGCTTGAACCTTTGCTGATTACTTGCTTCTGTCCCCCTAGAACTCATTGGTTCCTTTTGCTTATTCAGGTACATTACCCTTTCATTTGAAGCTGTAATGCTGAGTTATTGAAATAGAAATGGAGCTCCAGATTTTGACTGTGTTGCTGAGTAGTATAGCTTAACTTTGCTTTCAATTGGTAGTATATATGTATAACTGAAGAAAAAACAGGAAGATTTTGTAATAGCTAGTAAAGTGATAGTAGTAGCATAATCGTAGAGGTAGATCACCTAGATTAAATAGCATGAACTCTAAAACATAAGTTAGTTAACAACATTTTTTTAAAATCATTAAACCATTCATTCACATTGACTCTTCGTAAATTGCAATCACCTAGGTAATGGATTTGTACTTAAGCATAAATAAGCTTCACAAATAGGTAAAAACATTGGATTGAATTGTTTATAACTGGGTTAATAATATTGCAATACACCGAGTCCCAACAAGATCCTTAGTTTAAGTCGTGTTTAAACCTTTGAATTCACTTAGATATAGATATTCAAATTGTTAATTGGATAAGCAGGTTGTTTAACTCACACTCGTGAATGCAGTCTTTTTTTTAAAATTAAAGTTTAGATCTGAGTAGTTTAAAAAAGAAATAATCAGATAAGGCAACAACTGGGTTTGTAATAAGAGGTATAGCTCACAATGGAATCAGTAATATAGTAGACATCTATTATCAATTGTTCATCTTTTCTTTAGTGTAAATAATTAGCTAATTCACTTTAATTCAGCCTGATTTCCTAGATAAGTAGCTATGTTCCAGAACATCTTGTATATAATTGATTAGATCTTCATATAGAACATATTTGGCAATAACAATTTGTTGAGTTCTCATGTACTTAGACAATTGACTTAGGATTCTTGTTTCGTGTAATGATTTCTTTGGTGATAAATAAAATGCCTTCTGATTCAAATATATGTCTCTGTTCTGTTATTACCACTGTTATTGGATTTAGGCCCAGTTTACGTTATGGGTCTGAATCATTATACAAAGTTAACGAAGCCAGCGAGAAGAAGTCAAATAGCCTGGGTTTCGAATACCCGGACAGTTCGAATGTATAAATGAAAAGAAAACCAGGCCCAATAAATAATAAGAACTCGACGGGCCTGGATTACTATAGTGTTAGTAATACGAATAAGGCAAAAACAATATAGCAAATGTAGTACATGCAAAATAGGATTAGACTTAATAAATTAAATCGGGACGAGCCTCGCTCGAATAACACCGGGCCCCCATTTAGTAATAAGATAACATAGTAGAATCGGAGAGGCTAATAGTGAATTCCATAGCCTCTCCCAAAGTTAAAAGCCGATATAGACTATCTTAAGGCACGATTTTAATATACCTTCCTATGAACGAGTGTGCACTTGGTGCGACTCAAATCCAAATCTCGGTAAAGCTGAAATACACCAAAAGTCATAGGCGTACTGGTTGCGGTATGACTCGAGGCGTGTTTTTGCGATACCGCAAATTCCTAAAAAATGATATTTAACGTAAAAGCACATTATGTTGTTAAAACCTAATTGAGTCAAACAAAAGTCAAGAACGACGGTGGAGCGACCGTGCTAAAACCACGGAATCCGGGAGTGCCTAACACCTTCTCCCGGGTTAACAGAGTTCCTTATCCGGACCTCTGCTTCGCAGACATTTTAAGAGTCAAAATTCCTCGGATTCGGGATTAACCGGTGACTTGGGACACCATTGTCATTCCCAAGTGGCGACTCTGATTAATCTCTAATAAAATCCCGAACCGATTGTCCTTTAATTGGAAAAACTCCTTCCCTTACGTTATTTTATCCGTTTCGGGTAATTGAGCGTCGGGGTATACCCTACAAGTGTATTTATACGCTTTTAAGCGTTTGGGGTAGTAAAAAGGGAGGTGTGACAGCTCTGGAGACTCTGCTGGGGACCCAACCCTGAATTTCGATTTCAGGGTTTAAGAATTCGAGCTCCTTAGAACTGCCGTTCGCGTTTTTTGTTTGACTTCATTATGTGATTTGAATAACATGCTATGTGCTTTATTGCTTTGATATTATGTGGATTGTATATAAAACTGTGCCGAAAACCTTTCTCTCTTCTCCCCCGGGGATGTGCTTACTGGTTGAGACTCCCCTTTCTGTTAAAGTCACCTTAAATTAAGAAAAACAGAGGCCGGATAAGTTACAAAGCCGATTGACTCCGCGGGTCACCGGTACGTAGCCCCCTCCTCGATTCGAGTTGTCCGCTCGGGTACACGGTCTAGCAATCCATAAAACCATAAGATTTCGAACATAGGTCTAGGACGATTATTTGCATCATATCTGACTTAGGGGACTCAACACAGGGGTTGGGTCCGTCTAGGACAGGTGACCCGGTATTGAAAAGACCGAGCATGCTATGTGTTGCATTTTATTGTCCTTGATCGTTATGCGGACCGGCGGAAATCCTGAGATTGGAAAATTTGTCGAAAAAAAAAGAAGAGAGGAAAATAATGATTTATAGAGAATAGGTATATGGAAAATTTGGAAATTTGAAAAATAGGTGGAACATTTTTTGAAATAATTGGTCAAATAATCTGACCGAACTACGCAAGTTTGATTCTCGCCATTAGGTGGGATACGTAGGCAACCCTTAAACGGGTCCAACCACACTTTTAGAAAAAGACCAAAAAGATTTTATTTTCAAATAATCGAGGTGATTGCTATTTTTGGAAATTGCCGAATGTTCCGAAAGGACGATGGAAGGCTGTTTTTGCAAAAATGGCCACTTCGAAAATCATTTTTCGTTTTCTTTCCTTCAAAAATTGAAACTTGCATTGAAAAAGATTTTTCCTTTTCTAAATAAAATCACCTTAATAAATGTGCAGGACGAGCACGATGATGAATGAACAATTTTCCCTAAATAAAATCCCTTTGGAGCTGAGATTATGGTGGCAGGACATGGGATCCGATGGTCAAGATTGGGTCAAAAAGTACTTGAAAGGCCTTACGGGTTTACTAGACATGGTTCCTCGAGGTGATGTGGTTAGAGCGTTGGTCACGTTTTGGGATTCGGCACACAACGTATTTCATTTCCCAGATTTTGAACTTACCCCAACTTTGGAGGAGATTGCCTTTTACATTGGGAAGACCGAGGTTCCGTTGAAAGGAAAATACCCGGTATCTCCGAGGACGGTGACAGTACATCGCTTCCTCGACTCTTTGAAAATTGCCCGGAATGTTCATAATGAAGATCTGGCCGATGGGTTTTGTTCTTTAAGCTTCATCTACAATAGGTTTGGACACGTTGGGGGTTTCAATGATCTTACCAACAAATTATGCTGTAAGTCCAACCGAGCGAAATGGGAGGAACACCGGAGGTTCGCATTTTTGGTGGCATTTCTCGGAGTTGTTGTATTCCCGAGGAAAGATGGACATATCAATATAAAAGTTGCCGGAGTAGCTACCACACTGATAGTACAAGATAACTGTACTCCGGCCCCAATGATCGTGGCGGACATCTACCGTGCTCTAACTGCGTGCAAAGCCGGGGCTAGCTTCTTCGAAGGGTGTAACTTGATCTTGCAAATCTGGCTAATCGAGCATCTATGCCACCATCCTTCGTACTCAAGCTATGGTTCGACCGAACGGACGTGTTTGGAAGAGTTCAGTACGAGGACAAAGGAAGTAAAGTTGCCAGAAGGAGTCCAAGGTTGGATTGTGTATTTTCGATCACTAACTGACGGTCAAATCGATTGGACGTATGACCGGTTACCTCTTGACGAGGTGATATACATGCCAACGGAGGGATCGCCATTTTTGATCATGGGTTTGAAGAGTATACAACCTTATGCCCCATACAGAGCTCTGCGACAGTTGGGTCGGTGTCAAATTATTCCGAGAGATGGGGATCTCAGTGTACAAGCTGTGGAGATTGGTCCAGACGGGCAATTCCCGGAAGCAAAAATCTGGCAAATCTGGAATGAGTGCCAAAATTTGAAGATTGATACTTGTGTGCCGAATAGAGCAAAGGGGGAGATATCACCTGGGTACTCCACATGGTACCGACGAGGGGTTGAACACGAACGTCTTTCAAAGAGACCTCACTTGCAAGACCTGATAGAGCAATCCGAGGAAAATCAGAAATGGATGGCCAAGGAAAAGGAGTACAAGGCCAAAATCAGTCTGTTAGAGGATAAACTAAGAAATCTTCATTTCGAAAGCGGCTTACAAGCAGCATCCGATGAAGTGGAAAAGAAACAGCTGAAGAAAGAAAATGATATGTTGAAGGCTCAAATAGCTCAAATGAAAATTGCATCCGAGACCCCAGTTCGTTCAGCCCGAGATGAAAAGTTAATTGAAATTCTCCGGCGGAAAGTAAATGACTATAGCTTTGATTTGGACGTAGCTGAAAAAGAGTTAGTCAAGGCTCGGAAGCAAATGGGCAGAGACGCCGATGAAAGAGCCAAGTTGGTTCGGCAGCTACAAGACAAGCACGATGTTGAAATAGCTCAACTTAGAAAGAAAATAATCTCAGCCACAGTCAAGAGTAACAAGATTATCAAAGATCTTGAAGAAGAAAGAGAACACTGCTACACGACTATGGCTAGATTAGAATTGGAGCTGCAACAAGTGCAAAAGGACAACCAACATACCTTGGATGCTCGCGCTCAACAAATAAGTCGTCTATTGCAAGAAAAAGGGGTCATCAGAGAAAAGATTGTTCGCATCGCCCAATACATCACCCGAAAGACTCAGCTTTGTGAAGATATGTCTCGGAGGATTTTTGTATCTGCAGTGAAGTTTTTTGTACAACAAGTCATGGCCGACCTGGATAGGCTTCAAAGGGGATTAGCATATAGGCCCGCGGCAAGGCCGAACGATGCCTCGCGGGCACTAGGTGCATTAATGTACTCTTAGGTCATGCATCATCTTTTATTTTTCTTTTTAAAACATCACTTTGTAAATCAATGTTTTGAATTATCAATGAGAAAACAAGTGTTGTTGCCAATTCTTTTGCTTTATGTCATTTCCTTTGAATCCGCTAGGCAAATAAATAGGAACGTAATTATGAAAACGACAATGAAAAAGAGAGAAAGAAAAAGCAAGAAAAGAAAAGGAAAAAAGAAAAAAAAAAGAAGCAAGAAAAGAGAAAAAGCAAAGAAAAGAAAAGAAGAAAAGAAAGAAAGAAAACAAAAGAGCGGAAAAAGAAAAAGATGATTGAAGTGAGCAGCGGCCGGGATGATGCATAACGACTCAAGGAAATGTATTTGTTTTTAAAGTCGTTGCATCTTATTTATGCGCTAACAACTAACGAGTGTTGATGTTTGTGAGTTCAGATTTTCTAGGCAACTGGCATTCTGGCTACCCACCCATACAACACCAGATACAAAAAGATGACAAAGGTTGTGTCCCAGGAGATCGAGGCAACTATTGTAGACCCTGCTCACGAAGAAGAGATCGTGGATGTGGCAGGGATGAAAGAAGAAATGTACAAGTTAAGACAGCAGATGGTCAAGAGGTCAACCACTACCAGCCTACCCTGCTAACCCTGCATATGTCCCTCCAGCCAATCCTAACCCCGAGCCACCAACAATGAACTCGTCCTCCACCTACCCCGACTACCCTCACTACTATGCTTCCACCTCCCAGATACCACCACCTCCAGCCAAGCAAGCACCACCTCAGATACCGCAAGTCGCTCCTGTGTATGTGGCACCTCCGCCCGCTGTTATCCACAAATCCTCTAGTGAACCAATGTTTCATATCCAGGATCCTCACTACTACCCTCCGGAGCCGACTTTCAGACAACACGAGTCTCACGCTCCGATGATGGAAGCAAGTGCCGGGCAGGAAGAGATGGCTCGGAAAGTGAAGAGTCTTGAGAATGCTTTCCGCAATATGCAAGGGCTGGGAGGGCAAGTAAGTGTAGCCTACAAAGACCTTTGTTTGTTCCCTGAGGTGCAACTTCCCGTGGGATTCAAGTTGCCAAAGTTCGACATGTATAACGGACACGGGGATCCGGTAGCTCATCTAAGAGGATACTGTAGCAAGATGAGAGGCGCGGGAGGTAGAGATGAATTGTTGATGGCGTACTTCAGCCAAAGTCTGAGTGGATCAGCTCTGGAATGGTATACCCGACAGGACCATACAAGGTGGTTCGTCTGGGATGACTTAGCACAAGCTTTCGCTAGTCACTTTCAGTACAATTTGGAGATCATACCCGACAGGTTATCCCTTACCAAGATGGAAAAGAAGCCGGGAGAAAGCTTTAGGGAATACGGTTTTAGATGGAGGGAACAGGCCGCTAGAGTGGATCCACCAATGAAAGAAGGAGAGATGGTGGATTGTTTTCTGCAAGCTTTGGAGCCAACATACTACGGCCATCTAGTGTCAGCAATTGGAAAGAGTTTTAATGAAGTTGTGAAAATGGGGAGTTTTGTAGAAGAAGGTTTGAAGACAAACAAAATTATGAGTTTTTCAGCTATCAAGGCCACCAATCAAGCTATACAGAGTGGAAACGGGGGAGTGATGGGAAAGAAGAAGAAAGAAGAAGTAGCAACCGTTGAAAGTAGGCCATGGGGTCGCAACCCACATTATAACCCACCAAGACCCTACCGCCAACACCCACCAAGCCCAGCAACTCCATATAATCCACCACCACCATCTTACCCGCCAAACCCCTACAACACACCAAGCCCATATAACCCACCACTACCACCATACCCACCAACTGTCCCACATTACCACCACCCGCAAGCCCAAACCTACCCACCACCACCACCCCACGTGTGGAGAGCTCAAGCTCCACACAATGTGTACCACACCCAGAACACATACCCAACCCCTAAACCTTACCGCAACCAAAATAGACCCAGGCCGGACGCTGATTGGAGAAACAAAGCAAGAAAAATACTTACTCCTCTCGGAGAATCATATACCAGTCTTTACCATAGGTTGAAAGAGTTGGGAATGTTAAGACCAGTTGCACCAAAAGTTCCAAACCCACCCCCGAAAAATCTTGATTCTTCCGTCAGATGTGAATACTGTTCGGGAACATTGGGCCACGATACTGAAAAGTGTTGGCAATTGAAGAACGCCATCCAAGATCTCATTGATGAGAGGAGAATTGAAGTGCAAGCTCCTGAAGCCCCAAACATTACTCAGAATCCACTGCCGAATCACCACGAAACGCATATGATAGAATTGGTGCAGGGTGATGGCAGTCAAAAACCATCTCAGGCCGTCATGATGATAAAGTCGAGTGGCAAGTTAGAAAAGGAAGTTGTGAAAGAGAAAGCAATTGTTGAGAAACCAAAGCCAGTAGTGGTGGGAGGTTTAAAGGTGGTAGTTCCAGGTGCAAAGACGATCGTGACTGTGAAAGGAGCAAGTGCAGAGCCAGTAATCATAAAACCAGTAGTGCAAATGCCAGTGGTGAGTACGAAGACTGTACCTTGGAACTATAACAAGGTAGCGGTAGTTTACAAGGGAAAAGAGATTTCTGGTGAAATTAATGAAACGCATGGACTCACCCGATCTGGAAGGTGTTTTGCTCCAGAGGAACTGAGAAAGATGAAGACGGTAAAAGAAAGTCAATTGAAGAAGCCAGTGTCGGAGGAGGAAGCAGAAGAATTTCTTAAGAAAATGAAGTCACAAGAGTACTCAGTGGTTGAGCAGTTAAGAAAGACCCCGGCCCAGATTTCTTTGTTATCTTTGCTGATAAATTCAGAAGAACACCGAAAGGCTCTTATGAAGATTCTAAATGAGGCTCATGTTCCGGAAAAAATTTCAGTGTGTCACTTGGAGAAGATCACCAGCAAAATTTTCGAGTCTAATAGGATCGCCTTCTCTGATAAGGAGCTGCCAGTGGAGGGAACTGAACACAATAAAGCATTGTACCTTACAGTAAAGAGTGAAGAGTCAGTCGTGACCAGGGTATTGATTGACAATGGATCGAGCGCGAACATTTGCCCGTTGTCAACTTTAGGGAAGCTGAACATTAGCCCGGACAGAATCCGGAGAAACAGTATCAATGTGAGAGGGTTTGACGGCGGAGGTAAGAACACGTTAAGAGATATTATTTTGGAAGTGACCATCGGTCCCGTTGATTTTACGATGGAGTTCCAGGTGCTCGACATTGCCGTATCGTATAACTTGCTGTTAGGTCGACCCTGGATTCATGCGGCCAAGGCAGTACCATCTTCTCTACACCAGATGGTCAAGTTTGAATGGGAACAGCAAGAGATTGTTGTACACGGGGAGGAAAATGCTTGTAATGTGGTAGCACCTTTTGACGGTACTGATGGGGATAGAGGTCCTTGGGTCTACCAAGTGACGGATGCTGTTGTGGTGAATAGAGTTGCTGAAGGGGAAAAGTTACCAACCCCTATGATGGCACCAACTGCTGTAATGGTGGCCAGAGAAATGCTGAGAAACGGATTTGCACCGGGGAGGGGATTAGGCAAAACACTGCAGGGAGTCATTCAACCAGTTCAGCTTCCGGAGAAAAAAGGTACATTCGGCTTAGGGTTCAAACCCACCTTTGCCGATATCCAAAGAGCCTCTAAAACCAAAAAGAACTGGACCTTACCCAAACCCATACCCAAATTATCCGACACCTTCATCAGGCCTGGTACAAAATATCAACCATCTGCTGCAACAAAGTGCATTGAGACCCAACTTGATGAAGAAATGCTGGGTTTTGAGAAAATGTTTTGGGAGGTGAATACGATTGAAGCAGGGGAAGGCACGAGCAGAATGGACGTGCAATTTGTAGGACCTGGAATCACATTGAACAATTGGGAAGATACTCCTTTCCCTATCAGGAAGGAATCTTGGTAGTTAGCTCAAAATTTCATCATTGCTTTCCCGAAAGTTGTTATTTTAATAGTTTTTCCCTATTCCCCTCATGAAAAGAAAATCACCATGTACCCCGAAAATTGTTCACTCTTTTATCAATGAAATGCAGTTTTCCTTTTTCTTCACTTTTGCTGCCTTATTTTTCTTTATTTTTCCTTTTGTACAGTTTTGCATGTGTTGATTCCAATGCCATGTCATGCGTGAAGGATTCTAGACCCAGTTCTGACAATCACGTTACTATACAAGAAATCGAGGAAGATAATGAGATAGAATGTGAGGATGAGGAAGCCCTGGAGGAAATAAGTAAGGACATGAAACAATACGAGGAAAAACCCAAACCGAATCTAAGTGATACGGAATCTGTAAACTTGGGGAGCGAAGATGATGTCCGAGAAACAAAGATTAGTGTGCATTTGGAGGCACCCCTCGGGGATGAATTGATAAGGTTGTTACATGAATTTAAGGACATCTTTGCCTGGTCCTATGATGACATGCCCGGGCTTAGCACAGATCTAGTGGTACACAAGTTGCCTATCTACCCTGAATGCCGGCCGGTAAAACAAAAGCTAAGGAAATTCAAAACGGACATTAGCGTGAAGATAAAAGAAGAGGTGAATAAGCAGTTTGAAGCAAAGGTCATAAGAGTTACCAAATACCCCACCTGGTTGGCAAATGTTGTGCCGGTCCCGAAGAAAGATGGCAAAACCAGAGTGTGTGTAGACTATAGAGACCTCAACAAAGCCAGTCCGAAGGATGACTTCCCATTGCCAAACATCCACATATTGATCGACAATTGTGCCAAGCATGAGATTGGTTCGTTTGTGGACTGTTATGTTGGATATCACCAGATCCTTATGGACGAAGAAGATGCTGAGAAAACTGCCTTCATTACACCTTGGGGAACATACTGTTACAGAGTAATGCCGTTTGGATTGAAGAATGCCGGGGTAACTTACATGAGGGCAATGACCACCATGTTTCACGATATGATGCATCGAGAAATTGAAGTATATGTGGACGATGTCATCATAAAGTCCAGAAAACAACCTGATCATGTGAGAGATTTGAGGAAGTTTTTCCAAAGACTCCGGAGATACAATCTAAAGCTCAATCCGGCGAAGTGTGCTTTTGGAGTACCTTCGGGGAAACTACTGGGGTTTATTGTGAGTCGGCGAGGTATTGAACTGGATCCATCAAAGATCAAGGCTATTCAAAGTCTACCTCCGCCGAAGAACAAGAAGGAGGTCATGAGCTTATTAGGAAGGTTGAATTACATTAGTCGGTTCATTGCTCAATTGACATCAACATGCGAGCCGATCTTCAAGTTGTTGAAGAAAGATGGAGCAGTGAAATGGACCGACGAGTGTCAGGAAGCCTTTGACAAGATTAAGGAATATCTGGCCAATCCTCCGGTGTTAGTTCCTCCAGAACCAGGGCGACCTTTGATTTTGTATCTGACGGTGCTAGATAACTCTTTCGGTTGTGTACTGGGTCAACATGATGAGACAGGCAAGAAAGAACAAGCCATATATTACCTCAGCAAAAAGTTTACATCCTACGAGGTGAAGTATACCCAACTGGAAAGAACTTGTTGTGCATTGATTTGGGTAGCTCAGAAGCTAAAGCATTATTTGTCAGCATACACCACGTACTTGATATCACGATTGGATCCTCTCAAGTATATATTTCAGAAGCCTATGCCTACGGGAAGACTGGCCAAATGGCAGATTCTGCTCACGGAATTCGACATTGTCTATGTAACTCGTACGGCAATGAAGGCACAAGCTATTGCGGACCACTTAGCCGAGAATCCGGTGGATGATGAATATGAACCATTGAAAACATACTTTCCGGATGAAGAGGCAATGCTTGTCGAGGAGATGGAGCAAGAGGAGAGGCCAGGATGGAAAATGTACTTTGACGGAGCTGTCAACAGCAGGGGTGTTGGTATCGGAGCGGTACTCATTTCAAGTACGGGTCAACACTATCCCGTTACAGCTCAGCTTCGATTTTTCTGTACCAACAATATGGCCGAATATGAGGCGTGCATCTTGGGATTAAGGATGGCAATTGACATGGGTATTCAAGAGATTTTGGTCATGGGTGACTCGGATCTCTTGGTACACCAAATTCAAGGGGAATGGGAGACACGAGATTTGAAATTGATACCCTATTGGTATTGTTTGCACGAGTTGTCTCAAAGATTCCAGTATATAGAATTCAAGCACATCCCAAGAATGCACAATGAGATTGCAGGATGCTTTGGCCACATTGTCCTCTATGTTGCATCATCCGGACAAGACATATATAGATCCACTCCAGATCCAAGTCCGAGATCAGAATGCTTATTGCTTCGTTGTGGAAGAAGAGTCGGATGGAGAGCCGTGGTATCATGATATTAGAGAATACTTGAAAGTTGGCAAATACCCGGAGCAAGCCACCGGAGACCAGAAGAGAGCCATCAGGCGTCTAGCCAATGGATTTTTCCTCAGTGGAGGAGTGGTATACAAAAGAACACCAGATCTGGGTTTGTTGCGGTGTGTAGATGCACAACAAGCGGATGAAATCATGATTGAAGTACATGCCGGAGTATGTGGACCCCATATGAGCGGATATGTTTTAGCAAAGAAGATTTTGAGAGCGGGGTACTACTGGCTCACGATGGAGCGTGATTGTATCAGGTATGTAAAGAAATGCCATCAATGCCAGGTACATGGGGATCTGATCCATTCTCCGCCTTATGAGTTGCACACAATGTCGGCACCTTGGCCCTTTGTTGCTTGGGGCATGGATGTCATCGGCCCAATAGATCCAGCCGCTTCTAATGGGCACAGGTTCATCCTGGTTGCAATTGATTACTTCACCAAGTGGGTCGAAGCTAAGACATTCAAGGCAGTGACGAAGAAAGCGGTGGTGGATTTTGTGCACGAAAATATTATATGCCGATTTGGAATCCCCAAGGTGATTATCACAGACAATGGAGCCAATTTAAACAGTCATCTCATGGCGGAAGTTTGTGAAAGGTTTAAGATCACGACCGCAATTCCACACCTTACAGGCCAAAGGCGAATGGAGCAGTAGAAGCGGCTAACAAGAATATCAAGAAGATTCTCCGAAAAATGGTGGAGGGATCCAGGCAATGGCATGAAAAGTTACCCTTTGCTCTCATGGGTTACCACACGACGGTACGTACTTCTATCGGAACCACACCTTATACCCTGGTGTATGGAACAGAGGCCGTTATACCCGCAGAAATAGAAATACCGTCATTGCGAATTATAGCCGAATCCGAGATAGATGACGATGAATGGGTAAAGGCCCGGTTAGAACAGTTGAATTTGATTGATGAGAAGAGATTGGCCACGGTCTGCCATGGACAGTTGTATCAGCGGAGAATGGCCAGAGCATATAATAAGAAGGTACGACCTCGAACGTTTGAAGTCGGACAACTGGTATTGAGGCGTATCTTACCACATTGGGCAGAGGCAAAAGGCAAGTTTGCGCCAAATTGGCAGGGGCCGTTCGTGGTATCACGGGTGTTGACCAATGGAGCATTATATTTAACAGATGTTGAGGGAAAGTGCGTAGAGACTGCTATCAATTCAGGATGCGGTCAAAAGATACTATGTATGATTCCTTTTCAATTATGTGTTTTATATTTTGTTGTGATTTTGGAATTGAAATGACGAAGGCATTTTATTCTCTATCCAAACACTTTATCCATTGTTAACCCCTTTGAGCCTTAATGAATGAATTCTTTCATATCCTTCTCTCGGAATCGCTCTAGTGCAATAAGATCGAAGTTGCCAGAATGAACAATGAAATGATGGAAAAGTGAAAAAATGAAAAAAAAATGAAAATGAAAAAAAAAAATGAAAAAAAAGAAAAAGACAAAAATCGGGAAAAAGTAAAAAAGAAATCCATCTAACTTATGAAGTTGGATGAACTACGTCTAACTTGATCCCGAAAGGGTACGTAGGCAGCCTCTCTGAGGTTCAGTCACAATAAAGAAAAATCCAAAATTCCCCACATATTGAAACTGGGGCAGGAAGTTATGTTTAATAATTCCGAGAGTTGTAAATATTTTTAACCCTCGTTGAAATTTTGAGCCTTTATATCTTTCTTTCTTAACCCGTCCAAGAGCCACGTTACAGTCCAAAGAAAGACCTTCTGATCGATTTTGAAATGATAACGAATACAACGAAGGAGGAGCGAAGCATCGGATAATACCCGTGGTACAGAAAACAAAATACAAAAGGAAAAAAATGAAAAGAAAATATAAAAAAATGAGAGAGTCTCATCAGTGAAAACCTTAGCCGGCACTGTGAGGCGATTGTGAGGTTGAGAGAAATAAAATGAGAGAGTCTCATCAGTGAAAACCTTAATCGGCACTGTGAGGCGATTGCGAGGTTGAGAGAAATAAAATGAGAGAGTCTTATTGGTGAAAACCTTTCGAGGCACCGTAAGGCGATCATCAGAAAAGAGAAAAGGCAACAAAAACGAGTATCGGTTTGGGTCAAAGGGCAATTCAGAGTCAGAATAATGATTGGAACGAACTGGGTCAGAGTTTAAATACATGGCATGGTCAGCGGAATCAGCCAGCAAATACCCAGGATAAGTTCTGTCATCTCTCCAAAATACCCTTACCTTTCTTTCATTTTTTCTGCATTTCATTGTTTACCCTTTTTGAGAGCTAACTACCGGCTCCTGATAACGGAAGTTGAAACCACACTGGATCAGAAAGGATAGAAGATTGGGGAAAGGAATAAAAAAGCTTGGCAAACATGGCCAAAGAAAAAGAAAACAAAACAAAAATGGAGAAATGAGAAAAATACAAAAAGAGTCTGCAAGGGACAAGAAGTTGAAAGCCATGCAACATGAGAAAGCAAAAACAAAGGAAGCAATAAGAAGTGGGGACGGCAGATGCCAGTTGCCAGCAGTTTACGTTTAAATTCTGTTAGGTGCCCACCTTCTAATACAGGAATACTTTTCTGCATTTGCATTGCACGTTTAATTTCTGTTAGGTGCCCACCTTCTAATACGGGAATATTTTCTGCATCGCATTGCACGTTTAATTTCTGTTAGGTGCCCACCTTCTAATACGGGAATATTTTCTGTATCACATTGCACGTTTAATTTCTGTTAGGTGCCCACCTTCTAATACGGGAATATTTTTCTGCGTTTGCATTGCACGTTTAAATTACGTTAGGTGCCCACCTTCTAATACGGGAATATTTTCTGCATTTGCATTGCACGTTTAAATTTCTGTTAGGTGCCCACCTTCTAATACGGGAATATTTTTCTGCGTTTGCATTGCACGTTTAAATTACGTTAGGTGCCCACCTTCTAATACGGGAATACTTTTCTGCATCGCATTGCACGTTTAAATTCTGTTAGGTGCCCACCTTCTAATACGGGAATATTTTCTGCATTCACATTGCACGTTTAAATTCTGTTAGGTGCCCACCTTCTAATACGGGAATATTTTCTGCATTTCGCATTGCACGTTTAAATTCTGTTAGGCGCCCACCTTTTAATACGGGAATATTTTCTGCATCGCATTGCACGTTTAAATTCTGTTAGGTGCCCACCTTCTAATACGGGAATATTTTCTGCATTTCGCATTGCATGTTTAAATTCTGTTAGGTGCCCACCTTCAAATACGGGAATATTTTCTGCATTTCACATTGCACGTTTAAATTCTGTTAGGTGCCCACCTTCAAATACGGGAATATTTTCTGCATTTCGCATTGCACGTTTAAATTCTGTTAGGTGCCCACCTTCTAATACGGGAATACTTTTCTGCATCGCATTGCACGTTTAAATTCTGTTAGGCGCCCACCTTCAAATACGGGAATATTTTCTGCATTCGCATTGCACGTTTAAATTCTGTTAGGTGCCCACCTTCTAATACGGGAATATTTTCTGCATCGCATTGCACGTTTAATTTCTGTTAGGTGCCCACCTTCTAATACGGGAATATTTTTCTGCACATCATGGTTTATATAGCTAAAAGCCCACACTGGGGCAGAAAAAGAAAAAAAAAGAGGGTAGTTTGTTGTTTTGTTTTGAGCAGGTTCAGCTCGAGATCAAGAAAAACAAGAAAATCAACAAAAAGAGAGTCAACAAGAAAACAAAAATCAACAAAAGAGAGTCAACAAGAAAAGAAAAATCAACAAAAAAGAGAGTCAGCATCAAAGAAAATCAATAAAAGAGGAAGATTCTGCATCACCGGAAAAGGGAAGAAGAGCAAAAGCTAGATTAGGAACAATTGTAATTGTAGGATCATAGCTTAGAATAGCTTCTTCATTTTACATTTCCCCTCCTGGTGTAATAAGGAGTAAGTCAGCAGGTCTCAACAGTGTCAATGCAACAGTGAATCTGGTAGTTTTTTAAACTGCCGGACCTTTCCGAACTACACTGACCTGATTCCTGTTTAGCCCAGGATATGTAGGCAACCTCTAAAGCAAGGTGCGGTCAAAAGGTTTTCAAAAATGCTTTCACGGAATGTGCCGATGTGCAAAAATCTCTCATTACTGCTCACTTGTCTTTGCACTGAAACTCTTCGTGTTCCCGAGCAAAGAGGGGCAGTTGTGAGCACATGATTTTTGCACCGAGCAAACAATTCCAAAATTAAAATAAATATATTTTTGAGTGCAATTACTTGCTTTGTTTGGAATTAGCTATACTTTTGAGTTTGAATAAGTAGAAATTAAAAGAAAAATCAAAAATATAGGCTAGGAAATTAATAGGCTATATAATTAGTTAGATTTTAAGAAAAATGGCAAAAATAGTGTTAAGTAGTAGAAATTAGGAAAAAATAGTAGAAAATTGCTAAAAAATGCTAAATAATTAGAGTAAGTAGGAAATTAGGTTTCATAATTTTCCATAAAAGAAAAAGAAAAAAAAAGTATAAAAGAAAATACATAAAAATCATTAAAAACCAGAAAATACAAAATATATATGTAGGTATAATAAACTGGGCCAATTGAAGTCCAATTGGTGGCCCAGTCCATTGGCCCAAAGACTGGCCCGTCTGATCCACATGGAAGATTCAATCTCAGCCGTTCCATCTGTTCAATCTAACGGCAGGGATATTAAGTTGAATTTAGGTTTTTAATTAATTTAAGAGATCGAATCCAGGCCGTTCGTTTGGATTAATCTAACGGCTAAAGACCTTAGTCTCATAAGCAATCAAACGACGCCGTTTTAGTAACGTGCGTGTGAGCCGTTGATCTCCATCAATTGGACGGCTCAGATTATCTCGGATGCCTTGGCTATATAATACTTTGGTCCGAATAATTTTGCCATTTTACATAACCCTAAAGACAGCTGCCCCTTTTCTCTCATCTCCTCCATCATCTTCTTCAACCCTAGGCGGCCATGGCGGCCATGGCGGCCACCACCCTCTACGGTGGTCGCCGGCTTTTCAACTTCCCATCCCTCTTCTTCTTCCTGCTTCTCTTCTTCTTTACTCCAGAAAGAACCAAGAAAACAACCCTTCTCCATAAACCCCGGTCACCGGAGCCTCGCCGGTGACCACCCAAACAATGAGGATCCGCTTCAAACCAATGCCGATCGGACCGCCTTGGTCTGATCTACATCCCCATATCACTCTTCACCTTCGAATATACCTCAGTTGTCTCGAATATCCCAAAAAGGGTCGTCGGAACCCTAACTCCGGCGACCCCCAAAACCAAACCCCTTCCAAGACACGACCTTTACCGTCCCCAAACACCCCTCTGTTAACCAAAGTCACAAAAGGCTTCGTCTTTAATCCTTAAAAGAAAAATCAGAAAAGAAAATAAAAAAAAGGGAAATAAAGAAAAGAAACAAGGGAAAGGAGTCTGAAGGGAGTCCGTGAGTGAATAAGGAAGAAAAGGAATAGGAAAGCTTGGGGGACAGACCCCGCCAAGCTAAGTGCCTTCCCTTTTTTCTTGTTTTATTTGCTCTTTCTTGTTTGATCTATGTCTTTTGTTTTGTTTGTGCCTCTAATGTCTTCTCTGATTGTATGTTTTACTTATTAGTATTAGAATATTGTTAGCCTTGTTTGTTTTGTTTTGACTTGGTCTTTATACTCTGTCTATCATGATCTGTCCTTCTAGAGCTCGAGAATATATCCTTCTCCGTCTTTTGATTTGAATGAAATACATGACTTGTGTTGCTCTTGTGTTTCTTTTAAAGTTTGGCCACGTTTGTTCTCATGTTCATCTGTTCCGCATCATGATTTGTCTCCCTGAGTTAAAGACCCATCTGCTGTAGCTCTTGATCAATTGTTCTTCTAATGCTATGCATGCCTGAGTTCTAACACTGGTTTGATCCTCATCTTGTTGGTTTTCGATATTTCTTCTGTCATTTTGCATGTTTTGGTTCTGATACTATGTTTAATTGTTTGTCTCTCATTCTTGCTTAGCTCTGTATTAGGTTATCTTTTGTTAGCTTGCAATGTCTCGACTGTTTCTCTTTCTGCACCTTTGCATGTTTAGTCTTAGTGAAAATTTGGCCATCTCTATTCATCTCTTATATCAGAGTTATCCTGTGTTTAGTTTGGGGTTCACTTCTCTGCTTTAGAGATCTTCACATCCTTTGTTTACATTTTGGTTGTCTTATTTGATTAGCTTTTCAATATTACTTATGTTTATTTTAGTGCAAGTCTAGTTTCATGTCATATCACCTCTCAAGTGCTTTTATTTGCTGAAAAAGTATGCCAATCTGAGTCTGTTTCTCTTCATGTCACCCTCACATGATAGATTTAGGTTTCTCCTTCACTGTTTCTTCATATTCTTCTTTTCTTCATCTCCATGTTCTTCTTTCCTTCATTTTGTCTTATCTGTCATGTACTTGTGTTAAGATTTAGGTTGGTTGGTTACTATTCCCATATTACTCTGTTAGACCCATTGTTCTCATGTTTGATATAAGCCCTATGTCATATCTTGCTGACTGTTATAGTCTTTACTGTACCCATATCATGAATCCTGGAGGTTTTTGAAGTTTTTCAAACTTTTTTGGGACTTGAACTAGTAGTAATTAGATCTGAAGTTGACATGAATTCATACTGTATTGCATGTAGTCTGATGATGTGAATTAATTGACTGAAATTCAACCATATCAATTGTTTCCTCTGAGTTTAAGTTAATTAATGCATGTTGATTTGA
The DNA here is from genome assembly GCA_032618575.1 of Nicotiana noctiflora. Classification (NCBI taxonomy): domain Eukaryota; kingdom Viridiplantae; phylum Streptophyta; class Magnoliopsida; order Solanales; family Solanaceae; genus Nicotiana; species Nicotiana noctiflora. The sequence continues at coordinate 52,528 of JASVEL010009622.1, read as the reverse complement.
TCATATGTGTTCCTGTGTGCAACAAATGTTGAAGAATGATTAAGTTCTGCTAGTTCCTGTTAAACATGATTGTTTGATTAATTGATTGAACTTTAGGAGGATTGGTTATAGCTGTAGTGCTAGGTTCCATGAAAATGGCTAGTTTTTAAATAGGTTAAAACTGAAAATGAACAAAAAAAGGCTGTTAGTTAAATAATTGGCTTAAGAATGGTCAACCTTGCAAAGGGTTGACCTATTCTATAAAGCCCTAACACACAGTCCACTTTTAAAGTGGCTGGTTGCGCAAAATGGCTATGTCTGCAAATGCAGACTAGCCCAGGCTCTCTTTAGAGCCCTGAACAACAAAGTGGCCAAACCTGTAAAGGTTTTGGGCCCAGCTGTTCAGTATTTGGCTTTGATAGCCCAAGCTAAGTCTCAACTTGAGACTGGCTAGTTCTTAAATAGTTAATCATAATAATAAAGCAGGCTAGTCCTGCAATTAGCTCTAAATTAGAATAAATTGGTCTTAATTGACTGGAATTAGTTTAAGTGGCTAAAATTGAAATAGTTTCTTAAAAATAAAACTGGCCAGCCTTTAAATACTAATGCCAGGGCTGGCTATTAGTTAAATAGGTTCAAAAGAAGCTGAAATCTGACCTAGGTAGGCTAGTAAATCAGCAGTGCCCTTAAGGGCACAATTGGGAATTAAAAAGGTGAAATAGTAAATAGTTAGAACTTAAAAGGGTAATGGAGTCATTCATGCTCCTGATTTCTGCAATTTTGCAGAGATTTAGGGGTATAATGGTCTCCTAAAAATGGGAAATCTGTAAAAATCTCAAACCCTTAGGGATACATTGGTAAAAACCCATAAAAGGGAATCTTTAGAACCTTCAAGCACATGCTGGAAGGGTTTTGATAACTGATTTTGGGGACTTAAGTGTATAGTTCATGATTTTAGGAGGGGGGAGAGTGGGATAAAATCCCATAACTTTCTCCCCAAGTTTCAGCCTGGGGTTAGCTATAAATACACCCCAAAAGGGGCTGAAAAGGGGGTTCCAACTTAAGCAATTCTGAAATATATCTAGCCTGATTAAATATAAAGTTTCAAAGATAAAAAAATAGTGAGATAACAGTAGAACTTCTGGAGTTTTTCGAGCAAGAACTTGTTGGTCTTCTTCTGATTTTGAGGTCTTTTGTTCGAATCTGGGTCTGGATTTTCTATTGGATTTTGCTGAGCTTCTTTGCTTGTTGATTGCTGGGTTGTTCTACGCATTTGGATCTTCACTCTACTGTTGCATTGTTGCTTGAACCTTTGCTGATTACTTGCTTCTGTCCCCCTAGAACTCATTGGTTCCTTTTGCTTATTCAGGTACATTACCCTTTCATTTGAAGCTGTAATGCTGAGTTATTGAAATAGAAATGGAGCTCCAGATTTTGACTGTGTTGCTGAGTAGTATAGCTTAACTTTGCTTTCAATTGGTAGTATATATGTATAACTGAAGAAAAAACAAAAACAGGAAGATTTTGTAATAGCTAGTAAAGTGATAGTAGTAGCATAATCGTAGAGGTAGATCACCTAGATTAAATAGCATGAACTCTAAAACATAAGTTAGTTAACAACATTTTTTTAAAATCATTAAACCATTCATTCACATTGACTCTTCGTAAATTGCAATCACCTAGGTAATGGATTTGTACTTAAGCATAAATAAGCTTCACAAATAGGTAAAAACATTGGATTGAATTGTTTATAACTGGGTTAATAATATTGCAATACACCGAGTCCCAACAAGATCCTTAGTTTAAGTCGTGTTTAAACCTTTGAATTCACTTAGATATAGATATTCAAATTGTTAATTGGATAAGCAAGCTGTTTAACTCACACTCGTGAATGCAGTCTGTTTTTTAAAATTAAAGTTTAGATCTGAGTAGTTTAAAAAAGAAATAATCAGATAAGGCAACAACTGGGTTTGTAATAAGAGGTATAGCTCACAATGGAATCAGTAATATAGTAGACATCTATTATCAATTGTTCATCTTTTCTTTAGTGTAAATAATTAGCTAATTCACTTTAATTCAGCCTGATTTCCTAGATAAGTAGCTATGTTCCAGAACATCTTGTATATAATTGATTAGATCTTCATATAGAACATATTTGGCAATAACAATTTGTTGAGTTCTCATGTACTTAGACAATTGACTTAGGATTCTTGTTTCGTGTAATGATTTCTTTGGTGATAAATAAAATGCCTTCTGATTCAAATATATGTCTCTGTTCTGTTATTACCACTGTTATTGGATTTAGGCCCAGTTTACGTTATGGGTCTGAATCATTATACAAAGTTAACGAAGCCAGCGAGAAGAAGTCAAATAGCCTGGGTTTCGAGTACCCGGACAGTTCGAATGTATAAATGAAAAGAAAACCAGGCCCAATAAATAATAAGAACTCGACGGGCCTGGATTACTATAGTGTTAGTAATACGAATAAGGCAAAAACAATATAGCAAATGTAGTATATGCAAAATAGGATTAGACTTAATAAATTAAATTGGGACGAGCCTCGCTCGAATAACACCGGGGCCCCCATTTAGTAATAAGATAACATAGTAGAATTGGAGAGGCTAATAGTGAATTCCATAGCCTCTCCCAAAGTTAAAAGCCGATATAGACTATCTTAAGGCACGATTTTAATATACCTTCCTATGAACGAGTGTGCACTTGGTGCGACTCAAATCCAAATCTCGGTAAAGCTGAAATACACCAAAAGTCATAGGCGTACTTGGTTGCGGTATGACTCGAGGCGTGTTTTCGCGATACCGCAAATTCCTAAAAAATGATATTTAACGTAAAAGCACATTATGTTGTTAAAACCTAATTGAGTCAAACAAAAGTCAAGAACGACGGTGGAGCGACCGTGCTAAAACCACGGAATCCGGGAGTGCCTAACACCTTCTCCCGGGTTAACAGAGTTCCTTATCCGGACCTCTGCTTCGCAGACATTTTAAGAGTCAAAATTCCTCGGATTCGGGATTAACCGGTGACTTGGGACACCATTGTCATTCCCAAGTGGCGACTCTGATTAATCTCTAATAAAATCCCGAACCGATTGTCCTTTAATTGGAAAAACTCCTCCCCTTACGTTATTTTATCCGTTTCGGGTAATTGAGCATCGGGGTATACCCTACAAGTGTATTTATACGCTTTTAAGCAGTGTGGGGTAGTAAAAAGGGAGGTGTGACAGGTTCGGAATTTAGAAGAATTTCGGGCAAGAATAAACCTAGTTGCTTCTTTAAGTTCCTTTAAATAGGCCAAGTTTGACTTCGATCAATATTTTAGGAAAACGGACCCGAAATAGCGATCCGGAAATTTTTAAGGGTTCGTGGGAAAATATATGACCTGGGCGTATGCCCGAAATCAAATTTTGAGGTCCCTGACCCGAGAGAACGGTGGTGGGGATGATGCCAAGTGAAGCTTTGTTGTAGCTTTTGTACTTAGTTTTCTTTTTGTTCTTTTGTTGTGTATTTTCATCTTTTTCTTGAGGGCCAGTTTTGGCCTTTTGTAAGGTGTGGCTTTTGCGCACGTATGTTTGAATAAAATAGTTGTTTTGCCTTTGTTTGTGTATTTTTTGGCTTTCTTTTTCTCTTTCCAATTTCTTTATTTTTTTTTTGTTTTTCTTTGGGAGAAGATCTTCGAATTTCTCTACGAGGGGTCCAGAACTTTTAATTGGGAGCTCGAAAGGATAGAGAATCTAGTTTGCTTGATCCGAGCAAAATCATATTCCGTTGTGTAAGCTCAAATGAAGTCACTTCAGACCTGCAAGTTCGAACAAGGTTAACTTCTGATTTTCCAACTTGGGTGGACCAACCTTGATTCGTATATTCGAGTGAAGTCGAACTCAAAATTGTCAACTTGGGCAAAATCAATCTTGACTTACATATTCGAACGAGGTCGAACTCAGAATTGCCAACTTGGGAAAAGTCAATCTTGACTCGCATATTCGAGCGTTGTCGAACTCAGAAGTGCCAACTTGGAGAAAGTCAATCTTGACTTGCATATTCGAACGTGGTCGAATTTAATCTTGCCAACTTGGGCAAAGTCAATCTTGACTTGTATATTCGAACGTGGTTGAATTTAGTGATGACGGGGGGTGAGCTCGCGTGAGATCGAACTATGCCCCATAATTATTGAAGCTTGAAGTATTAAAATGTATATATATATGTATAAATGCGGTGAAATAATGCAAACACCGTAGTATCTAACACGAAGGGTCACAACAGTAAAGGGTTTCAAACAGTTTAAATAAACACATCAGTAGAAAGTGCACCGCATCACCATTATAAGGAATCAAAATCTAGCCACTAACAAGAATATGGAAAATAAAGGAAAATTTCACTTTCACATTACATCTTGTTGCAGGCGTGCAACTCGATCCCATTTCTCATATATCTCGTGGTAGGCGTACCACTCGCTCCAATTTTATTATATCTTATGGTAGGCGTATCACCCGCTCCTATTTCATTTTTAACACTGTGAACAATATCTTACCGGCATGGAAAACTAAACAAGTACTCAATATAATTTGTGGTAGGCGTATCACCCGCTCCCATTTTATTATATCTTGTGGTAGCCGTACCACCCGCTCCCGTTTTATTAAATCTTGTGGTAGCCATACCACCCGCTCCCATTTTATTATATCTTGTGGTAGGCGTACCACCCGCTCCCATTTTATTATATATTATGGTCGGAGTACCACCCGCTTCTATTTTATTATATTTTGTGGTAGGCGTACCACCCGCTCCTATTTCATTTTTGTTGCCAACACTAATCACAAAAGAATTCCGGCAAGGAAACAATAATATCAACAAATATTCAAGCAAGGGAACAATACTATCAAAACAAACATCCCAACAAGGGAACAATAATATCAAACAAACATCCCGACAAGGGAACAATAATATTAAACAAGCATCCCGGGAAGGGAACAGTAATAATAGAAAAATATCCCGGCAAGGAAATAATAATATTAAACAAACATCCCGGTAAGGGAACAATAATATTAAACAAACATCCCGGCAAGAAAATAATAATATTAAACAAACATCCCCCCAAGGGAACAATGGTAATAATAGCACAATAAACTACAACGGAGTCTTAACAATTATAATACTAGACTCACGGGCATGCTTGACACCAACGTATAGATACTCGTCACCATGCCTATACGTCGTACTCCACAATTAACACATAACAAATAGGACGCAACTCTTAATCCCTCAAGCTAAGGTTAGATCAAACACTTACCTCGCTTTGCAACCTATTCAAAAATTCAATAAGCCTTTGCCTCGCGAACTCATTCCCGAAATTCTCAAATCTAGTTATAAACAATTTGATTCAGTCAATAAAAATTATAGGAATTAATTCCATATGAATTTCTATATTTTTCATTAAAAATCTGAAATTTAACTCAAAATCGCTCGTGGGGCCCTTGTCTCGGAATCCGATGAAAGTTACAAAATATGAACACCTATTCAACCACGAGTCCAACCATACCAAAATAATTAAATTCCAACAACAAATCGACCTCCAAATCTTAAATCTAAGGTATAGAGAATTTCTACCATTTTCAATTCAATTCACTAATTTTATGATAAAAATAACAATAGATTCATGTATTTAAACCAAAATCGAGTTAGAATCACTTACCCCAATCCACATGGTGAAAATCACCTCAAACATCACCTTAATCCAAGCTCAATAGCTCTAAATGTGTTAAACACGGTTGAAACTTGTGTTTTGTAATCTGTCCATTTAAGTCGCAGTTGTCAGATGTAACTTATAAATCGCATTCGGCAACAACGATTTGCCTCTGCCGCAGAACACAGCATTACCCGCCTTCAGTAAATCCATCATAACGTTTTGTACAAATGTCCAAATGATGAACGATTTGATGCGTTAGAAATTAGACTTAATGACCTTTAATTTTATAGTTGTGCATCATATACACATTATATATATGTAGATATGCGCATCGTAAGTGAGGTCTAGTGCGTACCCATTTGCAACTTTAGTCTATTATGAAATTTTTTAATTTGGCTTAGACATAGGACTTTCCTTAGACCGCATATATCTTGTAGTACACCTGGTACACCTTGCTATCTTATCCAACTAGTATCCATCATAGTAATAGACTTTTTTCACATAATAAATAATATAATTAGAACACGTCAACTTTCTTACTTCGTCAAAAAGCGCCGAATTGTCCTATGGACTTCCAAATTCAATTTCGGACACATGTCTAATGCGAAATCACCATGAGAAGCAATTGACATCATTAAAATTCCAATTTGGGGTGGTTTTCTCAAAAGTCAACTCTCCGGTAAATTCTTTCCATTTGAGCTTTCAAAATAAGATTTTGATTTTTCTTAAAATTTAACTCTGAATCTTACGAAAACCAAATTTGATAATACATGCGAGTCATAATGTGTATTACGAAGCTTCTCGGGGTCTTAAGCCGTTGAACGAGATACAAATTCTTTATATATATATATATATATATATATATATATATATATATATATATATATATATATATATATATATATATATATATCTATTTGGTCGCTATCTTCTTACCCTTTAATTAGCGCTAATTTTAAATTATATATATTTATATTTTGTAATTTTTTAAAAATAATAATATAATTATTAAAATTTGATAGGTGGGTCCCGCTTTGGCGACCAACTTGGTCGGTAATATTAGTATACATTTGACCAAGTAGGTCTGACCAGTCCAGTCAATATTTTGACCAAATTAGCGACCAAGTGGCAACTAGCCTTGGTCGCTTATTTATTTTAAATGTTTATTTCATTATTTTCTTTGATCGTTATTCTTGACAAACAAACGATGGTCGCTAATATTTGGTCGCTTTTTTCGATATTCTAGTAGTGTCTTTTGTTAATTTTTTCGGAATGAATAATGTCCTTAAACGATGGCTATTATTTTTTTATCCTTGCTGATAATATTATTAATTAAAAGTTCTTTATATTCTTAGAATGATTGGTCAAACGTGTCTTCAATATAAAAATTGTATTAACACCATTTTTCTTGCTCTAACCACCAATGCAATTGCATTAATGTTGAAGGAGATCAAACATGTAGAGTGTACTTCACTGATAAATTAAAGATTTTTAGCTGTAATTTGATTTACAAATCAAGTAAAAAAATTCTTTCCAATCATCATCCCCTTAGTTGTTATCGTCCCCACCCTCCAAACTTTCACCATAAAATGCGCGTTAAGAATATGAATTAATATCTTGATGGTTATTCAAGTTAAAAATGACCTAGTAGTAAAGTCATTTTTGTTTGTTCTATACCAGACGATTAATTTCTTAATTTGAAATCACTACTTACATATCCGGTATTGACAATAATTTATAAGAATATTATGTAGTCTTAGCTAGCTTTGGTCATAGACTCTAAATTTATTTTGAAAATTTTGATTTGGGTGAAGTTTGGTCTGAAGATAAAAATGTATTTGGACATACATTTTCAAAACATATTTTTCAACTTTATTTTTAAAAAATATGTATATAATTCCCAAATTTTTAGTTTTTTGCCCAAAATTAGCTCAATAGCTGATTTGGGGATTTAAAATTTGAGATCTGGGATTTGACGAAAATATTGGTAAAATTTATGGCCAAGCATGAGTTTTGAAAATAAATCCCAAATTTATTTTGACATAACTCATGGCCAAACGAGCCTTATATATATATATATATATATATATATATATATATATATATATATATATATATACTGCACCAGCTTCTCTATTTTTAATTTCAAATGGAGACTACGGTGTATGAACACTGTGCGGTATATATATGTAATAAAGTTATAACCCTTTTCAAAATCTTTTAATTTGCCTTATTTGACATGGGCTATCAAAATCATATTCATTTCTTTTTATTTAAAATGGTTGTGGCTTTAGTCACTTTAAGAGTAGGATAATTCTTACACTCCGCCTATTTTTCTTTTTGTCGTTCTATGTCCTTGCATGTGCTAAATATTGTACTCGCTATCGCTAAATATATGACAATTTTTGCAGCTATGTTTCGTCTTCGATGTAAATGTTGAAATTGCAAGAAGCGAACATTTTAAAAATTATCTAGAGAATTAGGAGAAAAGAATTGAAAGAGATACGTAGGCATGAAGATGAAAGTAAAGTTTCTAGTTTGGGGGTAACTGTAAGAGGGAGAGAGTAAAGGGTGCGAAAGAATAACTGAAGTAACAATTGAAATGAAGACAGGGATGTAATGGATTATCCGCAATTGAAGATTATTTAGATTTTAAAGGATCAAAAGTTGAGAGAGAGGGACCAAGGGAAAGAAAGAAAGAAAAAAGAAATTAAATAAAGAAACAGGTCAAAGAAAACGAATCAACAAAAATATTATTTTAGGGGGCATAATGGTTTTGTTTTCTTTGTTTTAGTTTCCTTAATTTTTATTATCTCATCTCATGCTTTTCATAATTTTTATAGACGAAATTTTAGGAACATTAAATTCTACGCTATTTAATAAAAGAAGAAATAAATACTTTTACTTATTACATACTCAAGCTCAACTATGAAAATTATGTATCAAAACCACATACATATGTTTATAAGAAAAATAAGATCTTTTATTTTTTATTTTTATGATATGATTTTTAAATAAAATATAAAAATGAAATGTGCACTATTTATAGGCTCTAATTCTAATAATATTTGTTTACAATTGCGACTTCATAAATATTTAGAATTAACGTTTTTATGTATATGCGTGAAGTTTTTATCTCATTTGTTTTGGTGAAATTCATATAAAAAAATTTCTAAATTGACTAATGTACTGCGCGAAGCGTGGATATATTCCTTAGTATATTACACATATAACCGGAAGTAGTAGAAAATATTAAATAAAAAGAAATGAATATGATTTTTATAGCTCATGTTAATTAAGACAAATTAGAAGATTTTGAAAAGGGTTTTAACTTTATTATATATATACTGCATAGTGTTTATACATTGTAGTTTCCATTTGAAAAGTTGAAAATAGAGAAGCTGGTGCAGTCTTTTTAACATGAGTTCCGGCAGACACATGAGTTCCGGTATTATGATCAGTTCCGGTAGACATGTAAAGAGAAGTGAACGTTCCAGTCTTATGTAGATTGTGAGATGTTATATTCCTTTTCTATCGGAACAAAATATGGATGAATATTTTTTCATGTTTCATTTATTTTTCTATCAGATTGTGAGATGTTCCAGTATTAATATTTTTTACTGTTTTGTTTCTTTTATTTTTGGTTTCACAACTGGCCCTCTCTATTTATAGTCTTTTTAATGTGTGCTAGGCAAGCCTATTATCCCAAAATACTACTAACTCAATTATAAGAGTTAAGTAAAGATATTCCATATTAGAAGTTTCCATTAAAATCAAAAATAAATTTGAATTTGAAAATAAGATGCGGAAAAACAAGCCAAAATTATTACATAACTTTGCCCTCTCGAATCGACCTTCATATGCTCCAAATCTAACCAAAATTATTACATAACTAATAAAATATGCTAAATGAACAAAGCCCACTTAAAAATATCTAATATACATCAAAAATCCTAAAATTTGCTCAAACTTGGTCCCCGGGTCCACGTCTCTGAATCCAATAAAAGTCACATCAATAGAATCCTCATACTCTCATGGGTCTATACATACCAAGAACATCAAAATCGGATCTCAAAAGCTCCCTCAAATTTCCAATTTACACTCTCCAAAATTCAAGCCCAAATTCCCCAATTTTAGGCTTTCATTTCCGGATATTTCATGTTTAAACAAGTAAGAATCAACATAGGATCGAGTATTGAGTTAAAAAATCTTACCTTCGAGTGTTATCCCTTGAATCCCTAACCCGTTCAAAAATGGTGAGAAATGGGCTAAAAATCGCGAAGATGGGTCTTTATACATTCTGTCCAGACATCCTCTTTCGCGAACGTGGGATAACCATCGCGTTCGCGATGAACAAAAACACTAGTATCAAAAACATTTTATGCGTACGCGACACCAACCTCGCGAATGCGATACACACTAGATACAGAACTACGCGAACGCAACCCAAAACTCGCGTACGCGATGAAGAAAGGTCCTCCAACCTAGCTCTTTGCTCGACTCCATGCGAATGTGATATCTCATACGCGAACGTGTAGCCTAAAACTCGTACACCTTCGCGAACGTGAAGAACAACTTGACTGACCCTCTCACTAATCCTTCGCGAACGCGAAACCCTCTCGCGAATGCGAAGAAGGATTTCTCTGCAACACAATACCAGAAAATCTGCCAAGTCCAAAGTCCGAAAATTGATCCATTAATCAACCGAAACACACCCGAGGTCCTTGAGACCTCAACCAAATATGCCAACATATCCCATAACATCATTAAAACTTATTCCGACCTTCGAAAATATCAAAACAACATTAAAATATCAAATTTGCACCGGATTCAAGCCTAAGAATTTCAAAAACTTCCAAATTCCGCTTTCGATCAGAAAGTCCATCAAACCTCGTCTAAATAACCTGAATTTTGCACACACGTCACAAATGATATAATGGACTTACTCCAACTTCTGAAATTCCATTCCGACCCCTATATAAAAACCTCAGCTACTAACCTGAAAATGCCAAAATCTCAAATTCGCCAATTCAAGCCTAAACCTTACGCAGACCTCCAAAACACATTCCGACCACGCTCCTAAGTCGCAAATCACCTAACAGAGCTAACCAAATCATAAAAATTCCAATCTGGGGTCATCTACTAACTAGTCAAATCTTAGTCAAACCTTTCAAATTTTAAGATTCAAACTGAGAACTATTCTTCTAAAAATATATCGATTACCCTGAAAATCAAAACCAACGATGTACATAAGTCATAATGCAACACACGGGGTTAATCATGCCCGAGAACTGGCGAGCAAAGTGTAAAGCTCACAACAACCAGTCGGGTTATTACAATTTATCTTATTCTTCGAATTACTAAGAAAGTGAAGTAAATTTTGATTATCAGTAATCCAATATCCTTTTGATATTGACTTTGACCGATATATCAAAAAGGTTGTTTAGAAGGTTTTTTAGGGCTGCGCATAATTCTGTTTACCCTACCGAAACCAAATTTTTTTATTCAGTATGGTATTTGATTTAAGTTTTTAAAAAAATGGTAATAGGTATGGTATTTGATATTATAAATAAAATACCGAAATAACGACCAGACTAAAATATATATTATATTATACAATACATATTTTATTAATTCTAACTTAAAAGAAATATAATATTTTACTTTCCTTTGTTCTCTATGCTCGTATCAATTAACTCTAAACTAGTAAAAAGATGTTCTTTTAAGTTTTCTCTCTCTAGGTTGATATTTTGTTGGATTTAGATTTTTTTTATCCTTTTGAGTACTTTAATTAAGAATATTACTGTCTATGACTCTATGCGCTAGTTAGTATAAACACCAAATAAACTGAAGTTAGCGAATCGAACAAATCAAAATCAAAAGGAGAAAAATCAAACCATACCGAATTTAATTAAGTACGTTTTGGTATAGTATTTTACGAAACCAAATACAAAAAATATCGAACTGAAATATCTAAATACCATACCATACCGACCGTCGAAAAACCCTACGTCACTGAACGAAATGTCTTGCAACAATCTTAGAAAACTAATGTTTGTAACTAATAGATTAGATTAAATATCCATATGTTTCGCATTAAGAAATCATCAAACAACTCTATCGACATTAACTTATAAGTTACATATATATATGTTGATGAGGTATCAGATATGCCATGAAATTAATCGAGGTACAAACAATTTGGCCGAACACCAGAGTTATCAAAAAATTACAACTATGCTTGAGATAGAAGTGCCAAATAAACAATGCCTCGTTGTTAACACTTATAACATGAACTCAGAATGTTGATCTTGTATTCTCAAGGAAGTGGCTCATAGAAAATTGGGTGCATAGTATATTAAACGAAGATGATCAACTGCGATAGGTTATAGGACTCAACAAATTAACATGGTAAAGCAGTAAACATTATCTAAAGATTAAGAATTTTCGAGTTCCAGTGCAAGAAAACTAGAGATATATCGAATGATCGAACCTCTTATAATTATGGGTTAACCATGTATTCATGTGTGTATATATATGGGTTGGGACCTGGGGCAAAGCTACATGGTAGCAAGGGTGGTCAGTTGATCACCCTTCGTCGAAAAATAATACAGTATATATATGTAAAATATTAGGATTTGTATATATGTAATACATATTGAATACCCTTGTAACAATGAAGAGCCATAGACCAGTGGCAAAGGGTGGTCAAAACTGCTTCAGAGATTGCGGATTGAAACCGCAGCTCCACATTTATTTTTTTGTGTTCACATTTAAACACCCTTAAATAATTTTCTAGGTTCGCTACTGGTCAAGTACCCCTTTAGATAAGTCATTGCCAGTAGACTCTTTATATAAGGAATACATTCTCGAACATACTTTATGTAGAATTAATATAACAATATGTACGATGCGTAGAAATTTGACAGAATATTAATTTAATAAATTTATAATCTCATATATTATATTAATTTAATAAATATTAGTTATATATACAAATCATTAGTAAAAAATTAGCTAAAGTATTTTTACAATTTTGTATTTTTTTATTTGAATTGAAAGTTTCTATATTTCTTTTTATTTTAAAATAATTTAAAACTCTAACTACTCCCCAATTTGAATGGATATTTTTTATTATAGCTATTTTTTTGTTTATTTTATTCTAAAATATTTGTAAAACTCAAACTTGAAACTACTCCCTAATTTGAATGTGTAGTTTTTGATTTATTTAATATTATAGCTAAGTATAATATATATATATCACAACCCCAATCCCGGTCGTGATGGTGCCTAACACAACTGCTAGGCAAGCCCGACCATTTACCCTCTCATCCCGAGCATGAAGCTCAAATCAATTACCTGTATATTATTATCAACAATAAAACTAAACTGAATAACCACCCAAAGATCTAGGGTCACGAGTCTAGAGCCTCTAAACATGATTGGATAACAATATCTAAACCAAATACTCAAGTCAGAATAATGTATATACATAGGAAAACTAGAATAAGAAGAGAAGCCAGGTCCTGCGAACGCCAACAGCTACCTCAGCAACTCGGATCAATACTGATAAAAGCTGGAGTGCTCGTCTATCCCTCATGTGTACGTGAATCTGCACACAAAGGTGCATGGAGTAAGGGTGAGCACTAAGTACTCATTGAGTAATAAATATATACAAGTAGCTGAAAGCAAGAAATCCACAGAATACCACAAAATGAAGCTAAACTACAGTATGATTCCTCCTACGAACTAGCAACAACAATAGTACATTCCCACTATCGCAGATAATCCACAGACAAAGAATGCAATGCAATGCACATAACTGCTTCGGCGTGTAACCCGGTCCATTTAACGTCGACGGCGCTCATTGGGGGTGTGTGCAGACTCCGGAGGGGCTCCTACAGCCCAAGCGCAATACCGCTGCGGCATGCAGCCCAATCCTCATATCAACCGCTGCGGCGTGCAGCCCGATCCATCCTCAGTCCACAACAAACATAAAAGTCACACAACAACTCAATTTATTTATTATCAGGTTCTAGTTCATAAATTATGAAAATACTTTAACTTTTAGTTAATTTTCCCAAAACAGGTGACTTAGCATTTCAATACGGTGATTTCAAACCAGGACTGAGATTAGTGATTAAGCAAATATAGCTATCACATATATAACTATCCCCTAGGGATACTACAGGTCGGCACAAGGCCCCAAACATGGCTTACAACCCACAATTATATCAAACACAGTAGTGTTTTTCAACCACTAGTATCATATTATACTCATTCGGGATGGACTAAAGTCTCAATCCCCGGTCATAATCAATCCCGCACCTGCCACGGGGTGCGAGCCACGCCCTACTAGCGTCACAATGTGCTAAGCCGGAGTTTCGAACCCTCAGGCTACCATATACACAAACTACTCACCTCTAGTCGGTAGAAGCCTTAGTCCGCCTTGCGCTTGCCTTGCAATTCAATCACCTCGAGTGCCGAATCTCGAACCGGCGAGAATTCTAGTCCGCGATGCCTTTGCTCCTCAACCGGCCTCCTCGCACTTCCAATTTATCCAAATTCAACATCGATGGAGTTCGATTTCTAAAAGATGGGGTTTTAGCCGTACATATTTGAAATTCACCCCTTAATGATACTACAATGATCCAATACAGTTATGTAACTTCAATCTACAATACCACATTCAATAGGGCCAATATTAGTCATAAATCCCATAACTTGTGCCATCTAGGCCTATTATCAAACATCTTGTAGGCATAAATATTTACACCTCTTAACTATAGCATTGGTTCCTCCAACTATCACCATTAACCAATAATTCATCTCCCTATCATTCTTTAGCAATTTATACTCCTAACATCATGTGTGTGATCAACCATTCACACCCACACCAACGAAATTCCAACAAATATACACATTTAAATTCCTACCATGTTCATGTATTTAAATTGGGGATTTATGGCTTCCAATAACCATAATATAAGTTGTAATACTTGATTCATACTCATATTCCCATAATAACACCATATGTGTAAGTCTAAGGTGTAGGATTACCTCTTGTAGATCAAATCTTGAAAGACAACTTTGGGGTGTTCTTGAGATTTTGAAGAAATCCTATGAAATCCAACCAAAATCATGTTGTAACTAGTGATTGAGAAGAGAAATCACCATGAAAGCACACTTAAAAGATTACCTTAGGAGTGCAATTGAGTGCCTTGGTCGAATTGGGGGTGTTGGGGAAGCCCTAGGCTTGAGAAATGACTCAAGTTCTGTCATTTCCCATCGTTAGGTATATTTAGGACCTGCTACTAGCGCGCCCACGCTAATTAGCGTGGGTTGAGGCAGAAAATAACCCAATTAGCGCGCGCTACTAGCGCTCCCGCGCTAAGGCCGCGCTACTGACACATGCCCAGTAAAAAGGTCATAACTTTCTGTATACACCTCCAAATGACGCACGATTTGTTGCGTTGGAAACGAGACTCAAAGGGCTTTAATTTTATAGGTTGTGGGTCACACAACTCTTTATATAACGGGAGATATGATCGTTTAAAGTGAGGTCTTGTGCACACTCATTTACATCTTTGCCTATTATGAAGTTTTCCAACTTAAAAAAATTCCCGTTAACCATCCGAAATCACCTCGAGACCCCCGGGACCTCAACAAAAAATACTAACACCTCCTAAAACATCATACAAATTTGTTCCAATCATCGACATGCATCAAACAACGCCAAGACCATCAAATTACATCGAATTCAAGCCTAAGTTCTTCTAAAACTTCCAAAACACACATTTAATAAAAACCCAACCAAACCACGTCCGAATGACCTGAAATTTTGTAGACATATCCAAAATCACATAACGAAGCTACAAAAATTGTTGGAATTCCATCCTGACCCCCGGATCAAAATCTCACCTACCTTTCGAATTTCGCCAAAATTCGACCTTAGCCAATTCAAGCCTAATACTACACCGAACCTCCGAATTCGATTCTGATTGATCTCCTAAGTCATAAATGATCCCCCGGAACTAGTCGAATCATCAAATTTCCATTACGAGCTGTCTAACTCATCGGTCAACATTCGAGTGACTTTTCCAACCTATTCTTCTCGTAAAGAGATTTATGGCGTTATTTCTATTCTAATTCTCACCGATTTGCTTCTAACTCTCCAAACACATATAAATTAGCATATTGAAGTATTAAATGGAGAAAACAGAGCGATAACTCCCGTAACGACGGGCCGGGTCGTTACAATCTCCCCAATTTAAATAATCGCTCGTCCTCGAGCGTATCCAGAGTTGTACTAGAAGCAACCCAATAGCTGGATGACCTTACCAAGCATATATGCGGGGTAGTACCACATCACCCTGTCCATCATAAGTTCGCTAACGCAATATAGCTGAACTTCCACAGTCCATATAGAACATAAACCACATTGCACTTTTCGAAATCATATACCACATCTGAATCCCACGTCTATACTCGGAATACACTCGAACCAACTGTAATAGTCCATACTCGCCACTCCGGGCGAGACCTTATGGTGTACCAAACAAACCAATCACTCAAGACGATGCCCTCTAATCACCACAATTTCCCACGATAACTAATTACTACTGAAAAACCTTTCTCGTTAGCTAAAATCTTATTCCAACACCTTCATGTATATTGCCCACGACAACCGAACACACGATATATCGAATCCATCTCTCAGGTCATCCATTCATGAATCCATTTCCTTTTTTTTTTTACTGACATTACAATATATTTCGGAGCCAAACCTTGATGTTTTCCTTTCTAACCAGTTGAAATCACATATGCCCGCACTCATTAATGGTTCCAACGATCATTCTGATTATAACACACCGCACTAGTGATATGACACCTCAACACCGGCCTAAGCCACGACGAACACAACACAGGCTCCAATAAGAAACGTTTGAACATACTCAATCATGATAACTAACTCAAACAAAAGAGCTGTAATTCAATTCCTCCATACCATCATAACATAGAACTGAGATCCCGTCTCACGTCATAGAATTAGAGTACCTAAACCCTCCTCGAATGTCATAACATCGCGTGGCATTGCCACGACTCACGATTCTATCCGAGCACTATTACTCATGGAGCACCTCAAGTCACCATGCTCAAAACGGTCAGCCACGCACATATTTAGGTCTGAACTCAAGCAATCAATCACACCCACGGTGATATATTTAATATATGCTATCAAATCCTGAATGGATACAACCGATGTGCTATTCCCCGAGCGGTACCCAATACGGACTATTCCTTAGAAGCTAGGAAGTATTGTATACAAAGTAACTTATAGGAAACTATATTTTACACATCACACTGTTGCAGCGCGCAACCCGTTCCAATAACATACCCGTGGCGGCATGCCACCCGATCCAGATACCATACCTGTGGCGGCGTGCCACCCGATCCACGCATAAATCTCGCAAGAGAAAATGCACATCGAGTCAAGTTGCTCATTACAACAAACATATATATAGCCTCAAGCTCGGCCACATGAAATGCATCTGACAAAGTTCCTCAATACCGGAGCTGAATCAATAGTAGAAACCTCTGCACTGATATCCACCACGAAGACCCCACTGATAAAGCAATACCTAACAACCGTCCGCTGGTCCTGGGTACAACTACCCTGTTGAGCATACTCTGATGCTCTTTGCTACGCAATTTGTGCCATTTTCTGACATAGTCCATATCACATTAGTCTAGACGACCTGACTTATGTCAACCAGTCTGAAATAAGGTATCATAACCCAAATTCATCATATCAAGCTAAAAGAGAGCCACTAGGGCTTCCAATTTTCAATAATCGCTAAACGGTGCCAATACACACGATATACTACCACCGCATAGGCGGATTACGAGAACTTCTAGTCTCCATCACATATATAGCACATGAATCACTATACCTGATTTCCACACTCCACACTATATGAATACATAACACACATCAAGCATCCAATGATACCACGAAAGTCATTCAGAAATTTCCCTATGCAATCAACAACTCAATCATCACAGTCGATCCAACAAAAGAATAACTCCATACCACTAGATATTATCAGTTTACATTACCTTGTCCTTTGGACCATATACCCTGCCATATCACTAGAATAGCAATACCATTTCTTTCCCTTAATCACCCGAAAGAGCGGTTCTTAAATCACATGCAGCTGCCCGCGCTGCTCAATAATTTTAATGACTTCCCATATATTATGAATTGGTCTCAAAGCCTTGAATATGCCATTATCAACTTTCCATAACACATCGGATATACCATACCACACTAAGACGACATTGAAATTCATATCCCTTTCCTACGCCGTAAACATCGGCACACTCAACTAGTCAAGGACTTTCATGATCCCATATAGAGAAAACTCATTACACATTCCAAGCCTTGCATACCAACAGGAAAAATACACTCATTTTCAAACCACGGTAAAACACATCATAAACTCTTTCTCCCAATTACAATTATATTGCATAAGTTAAACTGCCAGGACTGAGTCTTTATACCCATATCGAGTTACACAACTGCCAGCACTCAAGATCTTTGTTGCACAATATCTGCAAAACTCATTACTTCAATCACATACCAAGAATTAATCGTATTCCTTATCATACCATCTCGGTTTATTAACAAGTTGTTCCATTTACCCAGTTTCCTTTCTGATTCATCTTTAATTTAATATTAACCATTACTGTAGCACCATAATACATCAACTCATGTTACCACATGAGACTCGTACGTAAGACCACACGGTCTAAAACACATAGGCCACTGAATACTCTCTCAATGCTCCCCAGAAGTACCACATTCTACAATACATTATTTTGAAGAACTTCCTGCGATTTGAATTCGTTATCATTACCTTCCAATACGGATTACATAGAATCCCATCATTCACATAATATAACACAAGTCTTGATCCCTTCTAACGAAACCACCGTCTTTAGCCATACACACAATTTTAAGACACCTTACCGTTACAAGCAAAGCCTTGAACACCGCACGACTATTCTCGGGCGTCATTCACCCTTATTCAATTAAAATTCAGATGTCTTTCTTTTCTATACACCGAACATTCTTGACCAACAGCAGTTCAAATCATCCTAGGATTTCATCACATCCACGAAGCACCATAACCCTTATCAGAATTTTTCCAACATACTTAGAGACATAACCAACATAGCACACAACAGTGCAATCAGTTAATCAATAACAACCTCTCCAACTTGGCTCAGAGCCATACATCAAAGCACTTTTAGCCACTTATAGCATTCTTACTCAAATGATGTCACAATATTATAGTGAGATTAAACTCAAGTCATTTACAAGCCTTGACAGAGACTCGAATCATTAGAGACTTTAGCTCTTCTGCAATTCTTGCATTTATACACGCACCACAGTTAAGCCTACTCTCTTTAGGTGACAGAAATCTTTTCTAAGTCCCAAATTTTCCAATAATTTTGACCGAGTTTCCTTTGTAATTTGGCCTATGCACCTGCCTGAGAATCACCAAAACCATCCTAACAATACATTCACAACTCAACAAGACATTACAATGTATTTTAACAACATTAAATCTCAATACTATACGAAGCATATTATCACAATTTATACCTGAACCTGCGCTACACCCGCTCGCATCATAACACATATCAAATACCCTTCAATTACACATCCGAATCCACCCACCTACTTTGCATCAATCTAGCATTTCAGTACAACACCTTCCACCAGGATATACATAGCATAATCACTTTAGCCTTCCTGAGTCTAAACTCGTTTTACTACACATTAGGCACTTTACCTTCCAACTAAGAGATATGATAAATATTCACCACGCCCATATCTTGGGGCTACACAACAGATTACAATAAGGATCTAACACATGACATCTCGTACATTATTAAGCTGCCATTTCCACACTTAGGAACAATTTCGATCACACAAAATTTCATAATACCAATTTGTAAAATCAGCACTTGGTGCTCTTGTCATAGTCAAAGATCTGGCCTCAAGTCCTCCCGACTGGCCCAACATGAACTCGCAGAGATTATATCTCGCCCCTCGACCAGGGAATCACAAGCCATCAAGGCAATTATATTACTGAGCGTTCGAGTGCGCGTAAAGGCGTATGGAAGGAATTTCCAAGAATTATATCTCAAGCTGAATAGAGTATGCACGATAAGAATTTCAGGAAATGTGAAGTGTTTCCTAAAGGTTTGCAGCGTTCTGAGGATAAGTACAAGCGTCTCCGTACCAATCCACAAGACTCTACCAACCGGCTCAAGACTCATGAGGCCTAGTAACCTAGGCTCTGATACCAACTTTTCACGACCCCAATCCTGATCGTGATGGTGCCCAACACAACTGCTAGGCAAGCCTGGCCATTTACCCTCTCATCCCGAGCATGAAGCTCAAATCAATTACCTATATATTATTATCAATAATAAAACTAAACTGAATAACCACCCAAAGATCTAGGGTCACGAGTCTAGAGCCTCTAAACATGATCGGATAATAATATCTAAACCAAATACTCAAGTCGAATAATGTATATACAAAGGAAAACTGGAATAAGAAGAGAAGCGAGGTCCTGCGAACGCCGGCAGCTACCTCAGCAATCGGATAAATACTGATAAAAGCTAGAGTGCTCGTCTATCTCTCCTGTGTACCTGAATCTGCACACAAAGGTGCAGGGAGTAGGGGTGAGTACTAAGTACTCAATGAGTAATAAATATATACAAGTAGCTGAAAGCAAGAAATCCACAGAATACCACAAAATGAAGCTAAACTACAGTATGATTCCTCCTACGAACTAGCAATAACAACAGTACATTCCCACTATCGCAGATAATCCACAGACAAAGAATGCAATGCAATGCACATAACCGCTATGGCGTGTAGCCCGATCCATTTAACGTCGACGACGCTCACAGGGGGTGTGTACAGACCTCGGAGGGGCTCCTACAGCCCAAGCACAATACCGCTGCGGCGTGCAGCCCGATCCTCATATCAACCGCTGCGGCGTGCAGCCCGATCCATCCTCAATCCACAACAAACATATAAGTGACACAACAACTAAATTTATTTATTACCAGGTTCCAGTTCATAAATTATGAAAACACTTTAACTTTTATTTAATTTTCCCAAACAGGTGACTTAGCATTTCAATACGGTGATTTCAAACCAGGACTGAGATCAGTGATTAAGCAACTATAGCTATCACATATATAACTATCCCCTAGGGATACTACAGGCCGGCACAAGGCCCCAAACACGGCTTACAACCAACAATTATATCAAACACGGTGTTTTTCAACCACTAATATCATATTATACTCATTCGGGATGGACTAAGTCTCAATCCCCAGTCACAACCAATCCCCGCACCTGCCACGGGGTGCGAGCCACGCCCTACTAGCGTCACAATGTGCTAATCCGGGGTTTCGAACCCTCAGGCTACCATATACACAAACTACTCACCTCTAGACCGTAGAAGCCTTAGTCCGCCTTGCAATTCAATCACCTCGGATGCCGAATCTCGAACCGGCGAGAATTCTAGTCCGCGACGCCTTTGCTCCTCAACCGGCCTCCTCGCGCTTCCAATCTATCCAAATTCATACAAACATCGATGAAGTTCGATTTCTAAAAGATGGGGTTTTAGCCGTACATATCTAAAATTCGCCACTTAATGATACTACAATGATCCAATACAGTTATGTAACTTCAATCTACAATACCACATTCAATAGGGCCAATATTAGTCATAACCATAACTTGTGCCATCTAGGCCTATTATCAAACATCTTGTAGGCATAAATATTTACATCTCTTAACTATAGCATTGGTTCCTCCAACTATCACCATTAACCAACAATTCATCTCCCTATCATTCTTTAGCAAATTATACTCCTAACATCATGTGTGTGATCAACCATTCACACCCACACCAACAAAATTCCAACAAATATACACATTTAAATCCCTACCATGTTCATGTATTGAAATTGGGGATTTATGGCTACCAATAACCATACTATAAGTTGTAATACTTTATTCATACTCATATTCCCATAATAACACAATATGTGTAAGTCGAAGGTGTAGGATTACCTCTTATAGATCAAATCTTGAAAGACAACTTTGGGGTGTTCTTGAGATTTTGAAGAAATCCTATGAAATACAACCAAAATCATGTTGTAACTAGTGATTGAGAAGAGAAATCACCATGAAAACACACTTAAAAGATTACCTTAGGAGTGCAATTGATTGCCTTGGTCGAATTGGGGGTGTTGGGGAAGCCCTAGGCTTGAGAAATGACTCAAGTTCTGTCATTTCCCGTCCTTAGGTATATTTAGGGCATGCTACTAGCGCACCCGCGCTAATTAGCGTGGGTTGAGGCAGAAAATAACCCAATTAGCGCGGGCTACTAGCGCTCCCGCGCTAAGGCCGCGCTACTGACACATGCCCAGTAAAAAGGTCATAACTTTCTGTATACACCTCCAAATGGAGCACGATTTGTTGCGTTGGAAACTAGACTCAATGGGATTTAATTTGATAGGTTGTGGGTCACACAACTCTTTAAATAACGGGAGATATGATCGTTTAATGTGAGGTCTTGTGCACACTCATTTACATTTTCGCCTATTATAAAGTTTTCGAACTTAAAAAAATTCCCGTTAACCATCCGAAATCACCTCGAGGCCCCCGGGACCTCAACCAAAAATACCAATACCTCCTAAAATATCATACAAACTTGTTCCAATTATCGACATGCATCAAACAACGCCAAGACCATCAAATTACATCGAATTCAAGCCTAAGTTCTTCTAAAACTTCCAAAATACACATTTAATAAAAAACCCAACCAAACCACGTCCGAATGACCTGAAATTTTGTATACATATCCAATATCACATAACGAAGCTACAAAAATTGTCGGAATTCCATCCCGACCCCCGGATCAAAATCACACCTACCTTTCGGATTTCGCCAAAATTCGACCTTAGCCAATTCAAGCCTAAAACTACACCGAACATCCGAATTCGATTCTGATTGCTCTCCTAAATCATAAATGATCCCCTGGAACTAGTCGAATCATCAAATTTCCATTCCGAGCTGTCTAACTCATCGGTCAACATTCGGTTGACTTTTCCAACCTATTCTTCTCGTAAAGAGATTTATGGCTTCATTTCTATTCTAATTCTCACCGATTTGCTTCTAACTCTCCAAACACATATAAATTAGCATATTGAAGTATTAAATGGAGAAAATGGGGCGATAACTCCCGTAACGACGGGCCGGGTCGTTACAATCTCCCCAACTTAAATAATCGCTCCTCCTCGAGCGTATCCAGAGTTGTACTAGAAGCAACCCAATAGCTGGATGACCTTACCAAGCATATATGCGGGGTGGTACCACATCACCCTGTCCATCATAAGTCCGCTAACGCAATATAGCTGAACTTCCACAGTCCATCTGGAACATAGACCACATTGCACTTTTCGAAATCATATACCACATCTGGATCCCACGTCTATTCTCGGAATACACCCGAACCAACTGTAATAGTCCATACTCGCCACTCCGGGTGAGCCCTTATGGTGTACCAAACAAACCAATCACTCGAGATGATGCCCTCTAATCACCACAATTTCCCACGATAACTAGTTACTACTGAAAAACCTTTCTCGTTAGCTAAAATCTTATTCCAACACCTTCATGTATATTTCCCACGACAACCGAACACACGATATATCGAATCCATCTCTCAGGTCATCCATTCATGAATCCATTTCCTTTTTTTTTTTATTGACATTACAATATATTTCGGAGCCAAACCTTGATGTTTTCCTTTCTAACCAGTTGAAATCACATATGCACGCACTCACTAATGGCTCCAACGATCATTCTGATTATAACACACCGCACTGGTGATATGACACCTCAACACCGGCCTAAGCCACGACGAGCACAACACAGGCTCCAATAAGAAACGTTTGAACATACTCAATCATGATAACTAACTCAAACAAAAGAGTTGTAATTCAATTCCTCCGTATCATCATAACATAGAACTGAGATCCCGTCTCTCATCATAGAATTAGAGTACCTGAACCCTCCTCAAATGTCATAACATCATGTGGCATTGCCGCGACTCACGATTCTATCCGAGCACTATTACTCATGGAGCACCTCATGTCACCATGCTCAAAACGGTCAGCCACGCACATATTTAGGTCTGAACTCAAGCAATCAATCACACCCACGGTGATACATTTAATATATGCTATCAAATCCTGAATGGATACAACCGATGTGCTATTCCCCGAGCGGTACCCAATACGGACTATTCCTTAGAAGCTAGGAAGTATTGTATACAAAGTAACTTATAGGAAACTATATTTTCCACATCACACTATTGCGGCGCGCAACCCGTTCCAATAACATACCCGTGGCGGCGTGCCACCCGATCCAGATACCATACCTGTGGCGGCGTGCCACCCGATCCACGCATAAATCTCGCAAGAGGAAATGCACATCGAGTCAAGTTACTCATTACAACAAACATATATATAGCCTCAAGCTCGGCTATATGAAATGCATCTGACAAAGTTCCTCAATACCGGAGCTGAATCAATAGTAGAAACCTCTGCACTGATATCCACCACGAAGACCCCACTGACAAAGCAATACCTAACAACCGTCCGCTGGTCCTGGGTACAACTACCCTGTTGGAGCATACTCTAATGCTCTCTGCTACGCAATTTGTGCTATTTTTCGACATAGTCCATATCACATTAGTCTAGATGACCTGACTTATGTCAACCGGTCTGAAATAAGGTATCATAATCCAAATTCATCATATTAAGCTAAAAGAGAGCCACTAGGGCTTCCAATTTTCAATAATCGCTAAACGGTGCCAATACACACGATATACAACCACCGCATAGGCGGATTACGAGAACTTCTAGTCTCCATCACATATATAGAACATGAATCACTATGCCTGATTTCCACCCTCCACACTATATGAATACATAACACATATCAAGCATCCAATGATACCACGAAAGTCATTCAGAAATTTTCCTATGCAATCAACAACTCAATCATCACAGTCGACCCAACAAGAGAATACCCCCATACCACTAGATATTATCAGTTTACATTACCTTGTCCTTTGGACCATATACCCTGCCATATCACTAGAATAGCAATACCTTGTCTAATGAATTTTCCGTTACATAATACAATCACTCTAATAATCTATGTAAAATTATAAATACGTCAACAATTAAACTGATAATAGTATTTGATATGATAAACAAAAAATCATAATTGATAACTTTTTCATTCACAATTGTCTAGCAAGAATACACATATGTATGTTATTATACAACTTCAAGAAAAAAATTAAAAGGTTATAAAATTTACCTCAAATCACAAGCAAGTTCACCTCTACAAATAATGATATTATTAAAAATTTATAATAAGAATAATAAATTCTCGCTCTTGTATAGAAGTATTCAACTCCTAATTCTAAATTATTTTAGTTTTAAGGTTCTACATTTATGTTTGAATCCTAAACCTATAAAATCTAATTCTTCTATTTATTTTTATCCTACGGCATTGTTAAATTAATTATGAATTCTAAACAAAAAAAAATGATAATTTGAGTTGAAAGTGGTTGAAAGTTTTAACTAAAATATTAGTAAATAATTAATTACTGATTAAAATTTAATAACAGACAAAAAACTCCTAGACCTAAAGGGAGCTCAAAGTGCTCCAAAGTTTCCTAACATGTATAGTAACGTGATTTACTCTAATAAGGAAAACTAACACGTTAATTTTTTCTATTTACAAATCTGGTATATTACCAACTTCTAATAAGGAAAACTTAATAAATTTTTTGAAATCTTACTGTTAAGAAATAGATTTGAGGTTATTAATTGGAGAGAAAGAGTATGCATGAAAGTTTTTTTTTTAAGAAAAGGAAAACTATGAAGCTTGAAGTTTCACCTCAATAGAAACTAAGTTTTTAGAAGAGTTTAATTGATTTTAAAGTCCTATTAGGACATAGTTCAAATAAGAAAAAATTTAATAATTAATTTTTTTGTTGATTTTAAAGTGGTAAATATTAGAAAAATAATTAAATAACTTTTCCTAAATATTATAAAATAATTAAATATAATTTCAGATATATTACTGAAATAATTAAATAACTATTTGTTAATATAACTCTATTTCTAAGGATACACACTTTGCGCTTGTCCCCATATCAATGAATAAATTATTTTCAATTTTACATAAATTGTTTTGAATAATATGTTTTGGTTATAAAACAAAAATTAAATTAGAAAGTGTAAGTTACTAAAATAACGAATATTAGTTGCGTTTATCTAGCTATATAAAAAAAATTAAGGAGTTGGTTATAACGACCCGCCTGGTCGTTTTGCCTTTTAGAATCTTGTTCCCCTAAATGAAACTTTTCGTGCTTGCTTTAGCTAATTTATGACTTGCGGGGATGGTTGGTTCGGGATTTGGAAGAGTATTGGGTGAAATATGCTCATTTGATTCCTTAGGATTTTCTTAAAAGACTAAGTTTGACTTTGGTCAATATTTTGAGAAAATGAACCCGGATTCGTGATTTAACGGTCATGGAAGGTCCGTAGAAAAGTATGGAACTTGGGAGTATGCCCGAAATCGAATTCCGAGGTTCCTAGCCCGAGTGATGAATTTTTATTAGATATTGTTAATCAAAAGTTTTAATGATTTAAAGAAACTAATTAATGATTGATTTCCTAGGTATCAGGCTGTATTTTGGTTCCGAAGTTCGGTACAGGTCTGAAATATCATTTAAGACTTGCTTGTAAAATTTAGTGTCAATCCGAGTAATTTTAGGGTATTTTGGCACGTTGGAGGAAATTAAGAACTTGAAGTTCATAAGTTTGGTTCATTTAGTTTTAGAGGGTGATTTTCATATCTAGCATTGTTTCGGGTGTTCCGAAGGTTCGAGTAGGTCCGTCTCGTGATTTCAGACTTGTCGGTATGTTCGGACAGATCCTGGAGCCCCGAACGTCAATCAGACGAGACTCGAGTGAAGTGAACATTTTAAGAAAGGGCTGAAGGTTGCTGCTTCTGTCATAACCGCACCTGCGATTGTTGGAGCGAGACCGCAAACACGGTCCTTGCATCACAGAAGCGGCTCAGGTAAGCCAGGCCAGGAACCGCAAAAGTGTCACGATCCAAATTTCCCACCATTGGGAGTCGTGATGGCGCCTACTGGTGGGAGCTAGGCAAGTCAACTCTTACTTACGTTTTCATTTTTACTGGATGTCTCATTTTAAAGCATTTAGAAATAATAATATGATTGTAGCGAAATAAATAAATTTGGTGGAAGACTTAATAAATTTTACTAAATGCGATACATAAATCCAAACACAACACACTACCCAAGAACTGGTGTCACAATACTCACGAACTTCTAAGAATAATACACAAAATCGTCTGAAATAAATATAACTGTTTGTCTCCGATACATGAGATAACAGACTGAAAAGTAAAGATAGAAGAGACAACGGGTCCTGCGGACGCCTGCAAGGCTACCTTGATGTCTTGGTGGTCGGAATATCAACCATCGTACTACTGTCACTGCAGGTGTCCGAAACCTGTATCTGTGCAAAAGAGCGCAGAGTGTAGCATTAGCACAACTGACCCCATGTGTTGGTAAGTGTCTAGCATATCCCGACGAAATAGTGACAAGGCTAGGACCAGACACCCACCTAAACCTGTGCAGTTCAAACATATACATACGCAACAAAATAGCACGAAAGAATATTGAATATTTAAAAAAAAAGGAAAACATACTCTGGGATAGCAGCAAAATATAATATTAGAAAATAATATGAGTAATGAAATAAAATTCACTTTCAAGTCAATTCATCTTGTTGCGGCGTGCAACCCGATCCAAGTTAATTTCATATCTAGTGGTAAGCGTACCACTCGCTCCCATTTCAATATAATCTCATTTCTCAATAGGCTACTCGCAACTATGGCCAATGCCAACAATATATAATTGGCTACCGGCAACTATGGCCATTGCCAACAATCATCTCTATTATGGTAAGCGTACCACTCGCTCCCATTTCAATATAATTTCATTTGTCAATAGGCTACCGGCAACTATGGCCAATGCCACAATGCATAATAGGCTACCGGAAACTATGGACAATGCCAACAATCATCACTTGTTACTGATGCGGCGTGCATCCCGCCCCTCTTGATATGTCACCGGCATCTATGGCCAATAACAGTAATCATGCAATATATTACCGACAGGAAACTAATAATAATTAATCAATAATTTATATATATTATCGGTGGAAAACCAATAATATTTAATCAACAATATATATATATTGCCGGTGTAAAACCGATAATAATTTCTTTCATATAATCACATAAGATTAATAGGAATTTAATCCATTTAAGACATACAGTCATGCTCGACCCCTAACGTAAAGATACTCGTCACCGTGCCTATACGTCGAACTCCACACATAACAATTAGCACATAAACTCAACTCTTATTCCCTCAAGATAGGATAGATCAAACACTTACCTCGAAAGTCTACGGCCAACTCTATCCTTAGCAATGCCTTTTCCTTTCGAATTTGGCTTCAATTCAATCGTATTTATAGACAATTGATTTAACATCATCAATACTACATAAAATCTAGTTCAAATGGCTAAATATATTTTCTACAATATTCTGTCCGGAATAGTAAAAATTGACCCCGGACCCACGTGATCAAAACATGAGGTTCGAACCAAAATAAATTTACCCATTCATCCACGAATTCAAATATGTAATTTGTTCTTAAGTTCGACCCCAAAACGAGGTCTAGATCGCAAATTCTTTGAAAACCCTAACTCTACCCAATTCTCTAATTTTCTACCTATTTTCAGATGTTTAGGCCTAAGAATTCGAATAATATTGATGGAATACGAAGAAAACGAGTCAAGAATCACTCACCAAACAAGTTTGATGAGGAATCACCCAAGAATCGCCCAAAAAGCTGTGAAGAAGAGAGAGTTTGAGAAATGAGACTTTTATCCCGTTTCTGTTATGTTTCAGAACTTAAATCACTGGGCAGAAAAATTTCTCTATGCGATCGCATAGAGGGGACTGCGATCGCATAGAGTCTGATCCGTTGTGCAATGTGATCGCATAAGCAGTGTTGCGATCGCATAGAAGAAAAAAATGAGGGTTTTCATTTTACTCAATGCGATCGCGGGAAGTAGTATACGATCGCGGAGAAGGAACTTGGCAAGCTATGCGATCGCATTCAAGGACAAGGCAAAGCTATGCGATCGCAGGGATATTATTGTGATCGCATAGAACAAAACGGGGCAACCAACATTTACTCTATGCGATCGCGAAGGCTCTTATACGATCGCATAGACTAAAGTACCAAATACCAGAAACCAGCAAAATGCTAGATTTTTTTCCAAAGTCTAAAACACTCCGACACCCATCCAAAACTCACCCGAGCCCTCGGGGCTCCAAACCAAATATGTACACTTACTCAAAAATATCATACGAACTTGGTCGCGCGATCAAATTGCTAAAATAATATCAAAATCAATGAATTGAGCCTTAAATCCAAGAAATCTTTCAAATTTCATAAACTTCCAAATTTTCTAATTTAAGGCCGAAACACGTCAAACGACATCTGTTTCAACCAAACTTTACAAGAACTGCTTAACCAATATGTATGACTTGTATCAGGCAGTACCGGGCATCGTAACCAAAATACGGTCCGATACCATTACTTTTTGATCAAATTTCATTTTCATTTTCCTTAAATATTTTCAAAAAATAATTTAACAGTTAAATTCTTTTACCAGGGTTCTGGACCTCCGATTTCGATTCCGGCATACGCCCGAGTTTCATATTTTTCTACAGACTTTCCAGACCGTTAAATCATGGGTCCGGGTCCGTTTATCAAAAATGTTGACCAAAGTCAACTATATCAATATTAATATAAAAAATTTTCAAAATTTTCACATAATTCATATATTTCAACATAAAAATTTTACGGCTTCGTGCCCGGACTGCGCATGCAAATCGAGGTAACTATAAATGAGGTTTTCAAGGCCTCAAAAGCTCAAAATAACTGATAAAACAAGTGAAATTGCCATTTGGGCCATCACATTCTCCATCTCTTAAATAATTGTTCGTCCTCGAACGAACAAAAGAAAGAAGTACCTGAGTCAGGCAATAGATGAGGATAACGGCTCCGCATGTCAGAATCGGACTCCCATGTCAATGCCTCAGGAGACTTACCTCTCCACTGAACTCGCACAGAAGGAAAACTCTTTGATCTCAACTGTCGAACCTGCCGGTCTAGAATAGCTACCGGCTCCTCCTCATAAGAAAGATCCTTGTCCAATTGGACTGTGCTAAAATCTAACACATGCGATGGATCGCCGTGATATTTTCTGAGCATGGATACATGTAACACTGGATGCACAGCTGACAAGCTAGGTGGAAAGACAAGCTTATAAGCCACCTCTCTCACACGATCAAGAATCTCGAAATGGGCCAATA
This sequence comes from Nicotiana noctiflora, assembly GCA_032618575.1. NCBI lineage: Eukaryota > Viridiplantae > Streptophyta > Magnoliopsida > Solanales > Solanaceae > Nicotiana > Nicotiana noctiflora. Next base: position 22,178 of record JASVEL010009622.1, on the reverse strand, counting down.
AACATAGGGCTAAGTTTGCCCTTCTTCCCAAATCTCATTACGCCCTTCATAGGCGACACTCGGAGCAACACTCGCTCCCCAACCATGAAAGCTATATCTCGAACCTTACGATCTGCGTAGCTCTTTTACTTGGGCTGAGCTGTACGAAGCCTATCTTGAATAATCTTGACCTTATCTAAGGCCTCCTGAACTAGATCCACACCCAACAACCGAGCTTTTCCTGGTTAAAACCATCCAATCAGAGAATGACACCGCCTACCATACACAGCTTCATAAGGAGCCATCTGAATGATCGATTGATAGCTGTTATTATAAGAAAATTCTGCCAAAGGCACGAACTGATCCCACGAACATCCAAAATCAATAACACAGGCCCGAAGCATATCTTCCAATATCTGAATTGTCCTTTCGGACTGACCATCTATCTGGGGATGAAAGGCTGTACTTAGCTGGACTTGGGTGCCCAACTCTCGTTGAACCGCCTTCCAGAAATGCGAGGTAAATTATGTACCTCGATTTGAAATGATAGAGATAGGCACACCTTGAAGGCGAACAATCTCCCTAATATAAATCTCAAATAATCTCTCGGACGAATAGGTAGTGTCAACCGGAATAAAATGAGCTGACTTGGTCAGCCAATCAACAATAACCTAAACAGCATAAAACTTCTTCTAAGTCATCAGAAGTCCAGAAACGAAGTCCATAGTGATCCGCTACCACTTTCATTCAGGAAGCTCAATTCTTTAAAATAAACCACCAGGTCTCTGATGCTCATATTTAACCTGTTGACAGTTTAAGCACCGTGCTCCATATGCCACAATATCATTTTTTATTCTATGCCACCAATAATACTGCTGCAAATCCTGATACATATTTGTTGCGCCTGGATGAATAGAATACCGGGAACTGTGGGCTTCCTCTAGAATCAATTCTCGAACCACATCAACATTTGGAACACAAATGAACCCTTGTAATCTCAGAATTCCATCAACATCTAAGGTGACCTGCTTGGCACCTCCTCGCCGAACCGTGCCTTTAAGGACACATAAATGAGGATCATTAAATTTTCGATCGTAGATACGCTCCAATAATGAAGAGCGAGCGACCGTGCAAGCTAGCACTCGATTAGGCTCCGTATATCCAACCTCACAAATTGGTTAGCTAAGGCCTGAACATCCAAAGCAAGCGATCTCTGATTGACTGGGATATAAGCAAGACTGCCCATACTGGCTGACTTCCTGCTCAAAGCATCGGCCACCACATTTGCTTTTCTCGGGTGATATAAAATGGTGACATTATAATATTTCAACAATTCTAGCCACCTTCTCTGCCTCAAATTCAACTCCTTCTATTTAAACAGATATTGAAGACTCTTGTTATCGGTGTATGCTTCACACGCCACACCATACAAATAATGCTCTCTGGATTTTCAATGCGTGAACAATCGGCGTCAATTCCAAATCATGAACTGGATAATTCTTTTCATGAATCTTGAGTTGCCTCGAAGCATAGGCAATAACCTTGCCATCCTGCATCAATACTGCACCTAGCCCAATACAAAAAGCATCACAATAAATAGTATAAGGACCCGAACCTGTGGGCAAAACCAATACCGGTGCTGTGGTCAAGGCTGTCTTGAGCTTCTGAAAGATCGCCTCATATTCATGAGACATTGCCCGATATTGAGAGGTGCTCAGTTGTAGCAGCAGGATTCTCGTGCTAGGATTCAGGCCCCAGTTGCCCCACAGCCTGCCCAGCCAGCTAGAGGCGATGGCAGAGGTATTAGAGGTGGAGGTAGAGGTCTTAGAGGTGGAGCTCGGGTCGCCAGAGGTAGGCCAGGGGCTGAGTCTTTAGGTGCATACATTACAGGTACCAATTCTGAATTTGTATTAGAAAAACTTCAGTGCTATTTTACCTTGGGTCTACATATTCGTACGTGTCCTTCTATTTTGCACCGTACCTGGTTCAGCCTAGTAATCCACTAGGTGTTCCTGCTCATGTATCTACACTAGTAAGTGATTCTATTGTGGTCGATCGAGTTCATCAGTCATGTATTGTGGTGATTGAGGTCTTGAGACCCGTGCTGATTTATTGCTCTTAAATATGGTGGACTTCGATATTCTATTAAATATGGACTGGCTACCTCCATATCATGCTATCTTAGATTTCCATGTCAAGACTGTGACCTTAGCTCTTCCGAACCCACCTAAACCTGTGCATTTCAAACATACACATATGCAACAAAATAGTAGGAAAGAACATTGAATATTTTTTTTAAAAAAAAAGAAAACATTGTAACGATTCGAACGGTCGTTTTGAGCTCCGACGCGTCATTCAGCAGATTGAGGCCATGAACAGCCTCATCTCAGGTATATTGACTTGTGTGTATGGTCAGAATTAAAATTCAGGAAGTTTGGAGTCAAATCCAAATGGAAATTCTCATTTTGAAAGCTTAAAGTTGAAGAAATGAACTAGGATTGGAATTTTGAGTAAATGACCTCGGAATTGGGATCTAAAAGTTCCAGCATGCTCGTATGATGCTTTTGAACTTGGGCGTATGTCCGGATTTGGTTTTTGATAACCCGTGATCATTTCGGTGTATATGGTGGAAGTTTGTATTTTAGAAGAATTTCATAAATTTGGGTTGGAAGGCATTTTAGAGTTATACTTGTCCATTTGGGATTCCGAGTCTGGGAATAGATCCGTATGGTGTTTTGGAGTTGGGAACGCGATCGAAAGAGAATTCGGATGTCCGGGGGTCATTTTGAAGTCATTTGGCTAAATATAGGAATTTGAAGGTTTATGAGAAAATTTGACCAGAAGTGAAAATTTTGATATCAGGGTCGGAATACGATTCCGAAAGTTGGTGCAAGTCCATAATGTCGAATGAGACTTGTGTGCAAACTTTGAGTCAATTCGGATCGATTTTGGTAGGAAATGGGACAATTAATCTCTTTAAGGAAAGCTTAAGTTGGAAAAGTCAACCCAACATTGACTTATGAGTTAGAGGGATCGGAACAGAATTCAGATGATTCAGTTAATTTTGGGGGATGATTTAAGACTTAGGAGCGCAATCGGAAGTAATTTTGGAGGTCTAGTGAAGAAGTTAGCCTATTTTGGCGAAGTTGGAATTTTGGCGGAATCCGATCGATAGGTGATATTTTGATACGAGATTCGGAATGGAATTTTGACAGTTGCAGTAGCTTCGTTAGGCAATTTTTGATATGTATGCAAATTTTCAGGTCATTCGGACATCGTTTGGTCGGGTTTTTGATCGAATGTGAATTTTGAAAGTTTAAGTTTAAGTTTGAATCAAATTCTAGGATTTTGGTGATTTTTTATGTTTAAGGTACCGTTTTTATGATCCGATCAAGTTTTAATGAAGTAATAGGTTGAGTTTGTATTTTTGGTTGAGGTTCCGAGGGCCTCGGGGTGATTTCGGATGCCTAATGGGCATTTTTGGTTTTGGACAAAAGCTGTTGTTGCAGCAGATTTTTAGCAGTTTTTTGGCTACTTTGGGAGCTGATATCTTATAATCTATAAGGAATCACAAAAAGTGCAAAACATGAAAGTTGTAGACCTTCGTGTCTAGTTGCTAGAACGCTAAAGAACTCATAATTTGGACATCTGTACTGGAAGTTATGATCGACGGAAAAGGACTCCTGGAACAATAGGATGTACAACTTGTATAGCACAGGTGCAAGGTACAACTCAACGAAGCACGGGCATATTCTTTTTTTTACACGAAATTGGTTTATTTCATTCATTGATTTCAATTCGTTTGGATGATTTTGGAGAGCTTCAAGAGGGGATTTCACCGGGTAAACATTGGAGGTAAGTTATATGGTCTAAATACGCGATTTTATCTTAGAATCTTCAATTATTTCACTGTAAATGGGAGGATTAATGGGGGAACTTTGCCCTAAGCCTAGGTTATGGTAAATCATCGATTTGAATGGGAAAATGGAGTCCGATTTTGATAAACTTTATATGTATGGACTCGTGTTGAGATAAGGAATCCGAATATGTAACTTTTGTAATTTTTTGAGAAGCGTACCGAAAGTCGGGTTTTGGCAACTTTGTGGTTTTTCATGTAATTTGATTGTATTCAATTGGGTGTTGTTCCATTAGCCTATTTTGATATATTTGTACTGAATTTGGCTAGTTTTGGCGTGCGTGGATGCTGGTTCGAGGAGCTAAGGCGTCGCGGAGCTTGAGTTTTCGCCGGATCGAGATGGGTAATACTTGTAAATGACGCTATGAGGGTTAGTAAACCCCTGACTTGCACAACTTAGTGTTGTATTGAGGTGACTTGCATGCGGATAACGGGCGTGGGGTAGAGCACCATTGGGGATTGTGACTTGGTCCGTCCCGCGTAATGAATAATAACACCTAATTGCTTGAAATTGAATTGACATACTAATAAAAGATATTAATTATCATGAATTGGACTAATTATCATGCTTGGGCTTCGTGTCGTTATTTGAATCCTTCAGGGATTGGTATCACTGTCTTGATAACACTGTGCATATTTTTGTCTCGGTCTAAGGTTTTTAAATGGTATTTTGCTACTCAGCATTTTTATAAAGTTATGAAAAAAAACTTGAACAAGGTCTTAATGAAATTTCTAGCTATGAGCTAATATGATACTATTGCCCGAGGGGCTTTTCTTGATTAATTGTTAGACTAATTGGGGCCGAGGGCCATATGTTAGAGCATGACAATTTATGTAAGCATATGCATACACATGCATGGATCGGACTGCACGCCGCAGTGGTATTTGGATCGGGCTGCGCGCCGCAGCAGGTGTGATATTGATATTGTGCTTGGGCTGTAGGAGCCCCTCCGAAGTCTGAATCACCACAGTGAGCGCGGGCGCCTTTACATGGATCGGGCTATACGCCACAGCGTCATATGCATTGCATGGCATACATACATTGGTTTACGTGTACTACGTGACATAATATTTAGCACTCATACATTACTGGCACGCATGCATTATTTGCCTTATTGACCAGATTTCCTAGTGGAAATTGTTAAGGAGTGCTGAGCCCGAGGGGCTGATTTGAGTGCAGACTTGCACTGCTTGAGATTGTACCCAAGTATTGGTATGTTATCATGAAAGAAAGAAAGCTAAAAATTGAGATTTCTAAATAATCTACTCACATATGCTGGAAAGGAATAAAAAGATAGTTCTGTATTGTGTAGCATGAGATAGTGCCTTGCGTGGTTTTCTTTCCTTCAACATTATTTACTTTTATTAACGCTGAGTTGGAAGTACTCACACCCGACTCCCTGCACCTTGTGTGCAGGTCCAGGTACATCACAGGAGAGCTGATTCTATAGCTGCTCGGGAGTGCATTTGGACAGTCGAGGTAGCTGCCAGCTTCCGCAGGACCTGACTTTCCAGCTTACTTTTATTCATGTTGATATCTATTTCTGCACTTGAGCACCGTCGTAGACACTATCACAATTTATATACTGTGTAGAGGCTCATGACTCGTGACTCCTCGTAATTGGAAGGTTTTGTTGGTTTGGGACGTGATCCCCGTATTAGAATATTTTCTTTGTGATTATTTGATCTTGATTATGCCTAAAAGTGTTTAAATGTGAGCTGCTGGCTTCGTGACTTTGTTGATTGGTCGGGCTGGCCTAGCAGTGTGATGGGCGCCATCACGACCGGGTTTTGGGTCGTGACAAACATACTCTGGGGTAGCAGCAAAATATAATATCAGAAAATAATATGAGTAATGAAATAAAATTCACTTTCAAGTCTCAATTCATCTTGTTGCGACGTGCAACTCGATCCCATTTAATTTTATATCTTGTGGTAGGCGTACCACTCGCTCCCATTTCAATATAATCTCATTTCTCAATAGGCTACCCGCAACTATGGCCAATGCCAACAATCACATAAATTATAGTAGGCGTACCGCTCGCTCCCATTTCAATATAATCTCATTTCTCAATAGGCTACCCGCAACTATGGTCAATGCTAACATGTATATAACTATTTAAGTGCTAATTTGAAGTAGTGCATAAAGTAAAAAGGTTAAAATATCATGGTATAGCCAGTTTTCACACTAGTCGATCAAAAATAACCAGCGTTTATCAAGTTAATGAAAAATAGCCACTATTTTGCTGCAACAGAGACCGATCCAGTTTAATATACCGGTGTTCTGGTGCATTTGTTGACGAACTCCAGCATATTATGTTGGACCGGTATACTTTGCTAACTCCAGTAAAATTTGCGGGAGACTGAAGCACCAGTGCTCCAAACTCCAGTATATTATATTGGACAATTATACATGCTGGAACTCCCGTAAAATTTGTGGGAGTTCCAGCATAATTATGCTTGATCTCCCGTAAAATTTGCAGGAGTTCCATCATAGTTATCCTGGAACTCTCGTAAAATTTACGGGAGTTCAAGCATACTTATGCTGGAACTCTCGTAAAATTTGCGGACGTATTTTTTCGGATTTTGAACAGTGTTTTCGCTCAGATTTAAAGTGGCTAAATTTTGATGACTTTTGAAACTTGGCTATTTTTCAACAACCAGTGGTAAATCTGGCTATTTTTTAATTTCTCACAGAAAAAAGTTAAGAAATACTTATAAGAAAATTATATTCCGCCTATAATGAGAAATGTCATTGTGCCATTTTCGGACAACCAAATAATCAAATTCTACAAATTTTTTAGATTATAAATAAGACCATCACCAGCAATAAAGTCAATGAACCTTAACCCTGACCACCCCATTGACAAGATGACAGGTCCCATTATTCAAGTATGGAATTTATTAATGAAGATTAAGGTGAAGAGGATTTTAAAAAAATTGAGAATCTTTACAATCTTGATCATGGGAGTATTGACCAAGAATTTAGCTTGCTCGATACGTATCTCAATACCCTATAAATAGTCTCCTGTCCTTCAAATCCTTCAAATCACAGACAAGAAAAGAAAAAAAAGGAGAAACAGAAAACAGGTCCAAGAATGGAACAAAAACAACAAGAATTCCAGTTACTGATCAACATGAACAGGGCAACTTGGTACTCCATAATTCTCGCAGTGCTACTAAATACTACTGCTGTATTATACTTGAATTGGCTTCCTGAGAAGACAAAGCAAATACTAACAGATGAAGCTGAAAATGAGCTACTTCCACGTCTTTTCGGAAGCATCGTTACCTTAACGATCAAATATCTGAATTTCTGCATCGCTAAGATGTTGCAGTTCAGACACCTAGCGCCAATTCAAACTGCACCTTCCACTATTATGTCACTGCTTTTCTGGGTTGCGTTAACTCGATCAGTTTCCTCATTGTATTCTTGAATCTTTGGCTTTTCGACTGCAATCCTCTTATGTACACGAGCATTTAAAATGACAATATCACGCCATTTTTAGCACCCTCACCAGATCCCCACTATGTAGGATTATACTGGGTTTGTTAATGTTGTGGTAGATAAATAAAAGTGCAAGTAACACTTTTTACCTGTATGCTGATGCGTATATGTTTGAATGGCATAATGGCAGAAAAAAGGGTAAAATTATCTCCGTGTGACTTATAGGTCACGGGTTCGAGCCGTGGAATCAGCCACTGATGCTTGCATCAAGGTAGGCTGCCAACATCACACCTCCAAGGGTGCGACCCTTTCCCGACCCTGTGTGAATGCGGATGCTTTGTGCACCAGGTTGTCCTTTAATAACATAAAAAGGAAGTAGTGTAATAGAAGAAATGTTGTCATGCTCGATTGCTGGATAATTTTGGTAGACTACTCTCACTTCAGTAATCAGAGAACAAACCTCTGCTCAAGTGCCAAACGGATATAGTAATATAAATTATCTAAAAAAACCCAAAAATTACAAGAGTCTTGCAACAACGGAATGGTACAAAAAGTTATTCTGTGCATCAAATATCTTTAATTCATAAGAGTAGTAACAAAAGATTACCATATAGGTTCAGTAAAGAAAATCAGTAACAGCGACAATGATCTAACTTTTAATTATCTGCAACCTCACCATCAAGCCACTTTAGTGATGGTAATAGCTTAATCAGAAGTAATTTTATCTTTTCGTCTGAAACTGCATTTCCTATAACATCTAATTGTATCAAGCTCAAGTCTTTAAAAATAGTATAAGCTTCCCAATTGTCAGCCACCTCAGCCCAAGGCATCTCGGATTCCTCAGCTTTCCAATCACCTCCACTTTTATGGTTCAGAGGAGAAGAGCATAAATACCTCCTCGTGTCAATAGAGTGCGCACCAATCTCGTTGTACGAGATATCCAAGACTTTCAGTGATCTTAGCAGTCTCAAAGGCTCCAAAGCAGTAAAACTGCAGAGTTTATTGTGACTAACATTCAAACAGGTGAGCAGTTGCATCACCTCCAAGCCTGCATCAATTTTCAGAGAATAATAGAATGAAGCAAGCTTCTTGGTTTAAGCATGAAAAAATGCCCTATTAGACAATGCTCAAAAATAAATAAATAAATCTAATGCCACATTATTGAAGAAAAGCATGATCCCAAGGCGAAGATAATATTATAGAAAAGTAGAAGCAACCTTTGCAGTCAGCTTATGCAGTGTCATTCTAGCAATTCCACATGATTCAGAAACATAATCAAGCACTTAGACAATAAATGCCGGAGACATTGCAACTTTTTATCACATGATCAACTTTATTGGATAACTGCATTTATTGACTTCCATGCATTTGTATGACATAATTTCACACATTTTTTCCAGAGGAAATAGTGAGAGACACTAAAGATCTAAATATGACCAGCTTTGGCTTGTCAATATATTAATCAAGCAATCAGTTAGATGGATGCTTTTCAATAAGTTATCTTCTATCTATTTAAGTTTCTTTTCATTTCACCCAGTTACGAATAAGAAATCAAGATGCTTTTTTTAGGTCAGGAACTCAAGATCGTATCATTAATATCACACCAACATGACGTCTAAACTATTTATAATCTGCATGAGTGGCTTAGCCACTCTTATCTAACCAAGTTATCCCAATAATCTACACTTCCTGATATTCTCTCTTTACACCAAACATGTGACATAGGAATGATTCGATACATCTAATATCCCTCTCACTATCATGGAAGAATCTTCTATCCCCTCTCATTCTCCATACCCATAAATCAAGATGGTTTTAAAATGCAACAAAAATTTCTTAGATCACCACATATAACTGAACAGCTAATAAGAAGGATGAACACGAATAAGGGGTAAATCTCTTGACCTATATGGGGTGTAGATGAAGGCCTTTTTCATGATAATCTTCTGAAACAACTGACAATTTTATGTAGTTGATTAGTTTGTTAGCTTGAAGATGCATGGATACAACTCTTCCATATTACTAATTGTATATTCCTATGAAAAAAGCATTGAAAAAGATCACAGGTAGATCTCTTATCATCCAGAAGAATGAAAAAAATTACAAGAGAAGAGCTGTTTTTGGTGAGAGTTAAACAAAGTTCTTTTCTTCTTTCCTTGTTTCTTTAAGCCAAACTTTGACTCGAGAAAGGCCCACCATCTTGTCCTCATAGATACCTGTTGTGTTTTCACAATCCCCTGGGCCCCGTAGCATATAAAGGAGAGAAGACATATTGTAGCATCTTTTACAGTTCTTTTGCTGGCCAGACCTCCTTCACCACCCGCAAAAAGGAAACTGGGTAAAGGTTACAGCGGCGGATGGCATGGATGGGTTGTAAGGTATACAAGTTTAATTATTACAATTTCAGAAGTTGCATCACAAAATTATCAAACATAACTAGACCATATACAACACAATCTCCCTTTCCCTGGGGCATAAACAATATTTCTTTTCTCATTTTTTCTTTTTCTCCTGGATCATGGTTGTGCAACATTTTGTTTCAACAACAGAATTTCTTTTTGAGTTTTGCACCGGGTGTCCGAGTCTCTTCGAGATCCGACTAATCCCGGGGGTGCACAGGCCCTCGGCAAGGAGTTTCCCGCAAGTGCACCACAGTTAATTCAGGTTTTACCCAGTCCGATGGCCCTCAGAAATTGTTTGCACCCGGTAGGTTTCGAACTTGAGACCCAACAACAGAATTTCTTAACTCAGAGAGAAAGCGGAAAAGACATATTTTTCAGTGTACTTTTCAATAAGTTGACAAAACAAATGCTATGTAAGCTCTATGTAGCCACTTTGTTTCAGAGAACTAGAGTTAGCAGGAAAAAAATAATAGAAAGAGGTAGGGAAATTACCTTCAAGTGACTGAAGTTGGTTGTTGCTGAGATCTAAGACTTGAACCCACAAAAGCTTTTCCATAGACCCAATACGTGAAAGCGAGAGATCATTAAGCCGCAGACAAAAATTATTGATTTTTGGAGAAGACGGATCCCTATATTTACAGCAGTGCTTTAGCAACAATTCTTGATTGGAGATTATCTGCAACATTAGATGATTAAGCTTGTGCAATTCTAGGTAAGATCCAATAACATATCACAAATGTTAGACCTACAGAGAGAGATCAAACAAAACACTAAAAAATAATTGGAACAAAGATGTCCAACTGTCGAGGTTTCTGAGGACCCATAAAAAGGAATGGCACTTTCGTCCACACTATCAATTACTTTCAAATTGGTTCAAATAGACAGAGTAGAGACTTTGCCCAAGAAATGGATCAACAAAATGTCGATCTGAACAGGAAATAAATCTAATACCAACTAAAGACTACTTACTGTAATTGATTTGCTTTTAGAAATTGAATACCCATACAAAGGTTCAAGTTTCGAAAATACAAGTTGTTGCTAGCATTGGCGGGAGGAATAAACCACAAGGTCTCCAACTTCTTTATGGCATTAGTTTCTCCAAAAGATAACACCACATTAAACGAGTTGGGCTTGCAAAGGATATGTTCATATAACAGAAAAAATTAAGCTTATAATGAGCTATCCATTAGAAAACTAGGTGCAAGGAAAATATAACAGAACAGATACCTGTTTCAGAAGTACTAAACTGTACTCATCTTGGTAGTAGTGGAAATGTGCTGGGTCCGTTTTCTTTAAATCATCATATAGCTGAAGAATTTCTGTGTGGTGGCTAAAATTTCTATGACTAGTGCCAGTATATGACATTAAAGTGTCATGCGCCATCAGCAGTCTTGCAAGTGTCAGCTTCCCAATTTTACTGAAACAGACAAAGAGCTTATAAGAGAAGAATAAGATGGAAAATACAGCTGCCGCAGATTGATATACTCAGCTTGTAAACAGATTTGCCTACCAGTTCACTGTTGCTAACAACTCCCTACAGTGTGCTATCTCATTATCGACGGTCGTAACATTCCACTGATAGTCCACCACTTTTTCGTCTACCTTGGTTCTTTCTATATGGAACAAGTTAGCCAGAACTGACTCAAGAAACTGTGCTTCATGAGTACAGAAACTTTCGTCACTCCAAGAGATCTTCTCTTCATTTTTCAAGTTGACATGTTCTGAACGATAAGGTGATATAGATACTGTAAATGCAATATGAGAAGAATTTCCATGATGTACGCCAGTTGAAGAGAAAATGCCTTGAGAACGAGCAAGGCTAACCTTTACTTGGTAAACCTTTAAAGAATTTGCATGTTCCTCTGGAAAATTAAGATATGTCAACCAAGCGTGGGCAGATGCAGTTTCATCTCCTGAGAGTGATCTCCAAACAAGCTCATTACTCACGATATTTTCACATTCAACTTCTACTGTAGATGAGCATATATTTTCAACAACTTCACTGAAATAGAGAATAAGTGGAAGTGTTCTAGTATTAGATTGACGACTGGTAAAAGGTGAGAAAGAGCAATCCCCAAACGAATCATCCATGGGTAAGGAAAGATTACAGCCATGAGGTGGCCATGAAGAAACCAACAATGTCTCTAGTTTAACTGTCTGATCAAGAAGCCAAAGATGGTAAAACCAACCACTTTGATCGTCTGGATCTGTGAAAAAAGCATTGCGCACAAATTCGTACTCCTCAGTAAATACATTGTCCTTGGGAGAATATCCTTTTGCTTTTTCCTTCAGCAAATGAGAAAGAAGAACACTGTACACAAGTCATTATGGGGAGAAGAACCTTTGAAAGAGATAAGAGACACATCACAGAGAATTTAATTCAGAATGAGAGTTCCTCATTAGCTAAAATGGCATGTGGTACTCAAATTACAGTTAATTCAGCATATAGAGATACTTGTTGTGAATTGCAGAGGGGTTGCTCTAATCGTAAGCAACCCCCACTTCCAACCAAGAGGTTGTGAGTTTGAGTCTTCCCAAGAGCAAGGTGGGAAGTTCTTGGAGGGAAGGATGCCGAGGGTCTATTTGGAAACAGCCTCTCTACCCCATGGTAGGGGTAAGGTCTGCGTACACACTACCCTCCCCAGACCCCACTAAGTGGGATTATACTGGGTTGTTGTTGTTGTTGTTGTCAGCATACAGAGATTTGAACCAGGAAGGATCTCAAATTACACTCTGGCCATGGAAACACATTTGGAAAGTCAAGGTACCATATAAAGTGGCATGCTTTACTTGGCTGATAGTTAGAGAAGCTGTTTTGACTCGGGATAACCTCAGGAAAAGGGGATTACCAATTTGTTCAAGATGCTACTTGTGTGGACAAGATGCAAAGACAATCAACCATCTGCTTTTACAGTGCAGATCACTAGCCAGTTAAGGGATTCGTTCATCAATCTCAGAGATATTAGATGGGTAATGCCAGGTAGTATTTCTGAAGTTGTGACATGTTGGAATAAAGGGGAAAATAACAGAAACAAATGGAAAATTGTCCCAACAAGCATTTGGTATATGGAAGGAGAGAAACTCAAGGTGTTTTGAAGATGCAAGCAGTACTCTACAGAAGATCAAGATGGATTGTATTCTTCTTTTTCATTTTTGGTGTAAATCTGAATACATAGCTGATCTTGAGGATATTTTGGACGTACTAGGTTCCTTGTAAGAAGAACTAGGATGTAGATTTTTCAATATTTTGACACTCTGATGTAACATCCTATTTTGGTTTCCAGCACAAACTTTGTGCTGATGTCTTATTATTTACTATACAGAAAAATGTTACCATTCTCCCAAAAAAAAAGAAGATACTGGCATGTGGTACTTAATTCCTAATTCTTAAATAACAAGTGCATCTTAGAGCCCATAAAAAAATAACAGATTAACAGTCATGAAGCTATGGGCTTTTAAACAAATAAAATCTTCCTATAAATTTGCTCGCTAGATCCATGCTATAACACATTTGAGGTATATCTGTCCTCCAAAATTTCCAAACAGAAAAGAGTTCTATTCACACTTTCTCAACACGTATAAAGGGCATCAATATGTGACAATGACCTGTTTAAAGGAGATTGGATAACGCTACATGCTTATTGTTCCATTTGAGACTATAACTTTTGCTTGGAGGGGTGTGACTGTTTTCTTGGTATGGTAGTGACTTTAGCTTTTGTGCTAGTTGAACATATCACAATCTCAACCTAGAGAGCTTTCACCACACAGGAAATAGATCTTAACAAGAGAGAACCAAAGAGAAATTATAATAGATGCCAACATACCTGCGGTTGTGCCAAGCAGAATAGTTGCTGAAATTGTCGTATATCCTTTCAGTTGTGTATTCGAGTTCCTTCTCATCTGGTATGTTTTTCAGTGCTGTGACAAACCTAAAAGTGTTTCCAAAAAGAAGAGTGCTTAAGCAAAATACAAGAGTCCAGTGATTTGCATTCAGCTTAATCCAGTTAATCACCTTCTATAATTCCATGCATGGAAATTGCGGGCGTCTGCCTTCTGGAACTTACCCAGAAGCAACAATTCCTTGTCTGTAGAAGAATGCCCTTTACTCAGCACCCATTTACGGTGATGCCATGCTCCATAAGACTTGAAATTCCTCTTCAATGCATTCTCTACCTAATCAACATACAAAACTTCAGCTGAATAATAGACAAATTCACACGAAAAATAATAGCCGAATGAAAACAAGCTTTGGCTTTATTTGAACCACCAAAGCAGAACAGCATAGAAGTAAGTTAACCTATACTTGAAAGTTCATTATTCATTCAATGCAGACTACTCAGTCATATTCAATCATTCCAAAACTAGTTGAGAGCCGAATACTTTATATCTATTCCACTATATTAGGCTCATACTCTTCTACTTTATATGGCTCAGGACCCTCTACGTGAAGCTTACATAAGCAGGGTTCTAATCAAGCAGATTAAAGAAAAGACAACTCGGTGCACTAAGCTCCCACTATGCGTGGAGTCCGGGGAAGGGCGGGCCACAAGGGTCTATTATACGCAGTCTTACCCTGCAGTCTTACCTTGCATTTCTGCAAGAGACTTATTTCCACGTCTCGAACCCGTGACTACCTAGTCGCGTGGCAGCACCTTTACCGGTTACGCTCCCCTTCGTTCTAATCAATCAGATTAATTCGTCATATTAGGTTTAGTTAATAACTTAGCATTGTTATTCAACTCACTTCTTGCACTTTATAATAACAACATAAAACATCATTCCACAACAAGACCAAGTAGGCCAAAAACCAAACTATGATTTATCAGTTTTAAGCACAGATTTTAGCAGAAAAAAGCAAAGTGGTGGGAGCCAAAAAAAATACACCGGCTACTAATTGAGAATTTGGACTATATGAATCTCACAGTACAATCCGACCCATTTGGACCCATTTCAAATGGAAAAAAAAAAAAAAAAAGTGAAACAAACATTGCATCTTTATTAAAAAAAAAATAACAGAAAGACTGCATTTTTATTCAAAAAAATACATAAAAATTGCCTTTTTAAAAATAAAAAAAATAGCTTACCAATCTGAGTTCTTCATCAAGAATTGATTTAATAGACTCTTCATCATTGTCAGCTTCAGGTAGATTCAAATTATGTTGGACAGCAAGTTTTCTGTAATTCCAAGCGGTGTAGTACTCAGGATTTGACTCTAATAACTTTGCACTTACATCTAATGCTTCCTTTGTATATCTGAAAAAAGAACCCAAAAGAAAATTAGATTGACTTAGATCAAGAACATGCAGTGAACAGAAAAAAACAAAAAATAAAAAAGGAATAAAAAAAATTACATTTTATTGTGATGTAATTGGAGAAATTGGGATTGGAGAGAACGTAATTTGGAAGCTTTGATAGCAGAAGCTTCTTGCTCTTCTGTTGTTGGAGCTTTGCGTGGTCTTCCGTGCATTTTTTTCACACACAATTAACACACAGATGAGTTATCAGGCGGAAAATTTTGCTTTGGGTTTAAGGAATTCTTTCTGTGAGGCTTAAGTATAAATACGGTTAGATCTGAATACTCTCACGGCCTCGGTTTATACCGGAATAATGCAGTAACATTTGGGCTTCATTTGTTTGCATTTAGTGTGTAAGTATAAATTTTAATTATTCAGATTTATTAAGTGTCTTAGTTTTTTTACTTCATAAATACTTAATAGGTGTGTATATGTCTCTATGATTAAGATCTCTTATATAGATTTAATTTTATTAAAATGCTATTATTCATATTCATTATTAAGTGCCAACACCATATACATTTATTAACTACCACTATACCACCCACCGCCACCATCATCCTCAATCATATTCACTCCTATTATCTACTACTACCACTCACTACTCCCACCACTGTCATTCTTAATGAAAAATAACACACATTCACCTCAATTACCACACTAACTACTACATCACCATCAACAACCATCCCGTCTTTATAATCTACCACCATCAGCTACCTCAATCACAACTACTACCATACCACCCGCCATTATTAACTATCACCACCCACAACCATCATCCTCAATCACAATAGCTATCACTACCAATCACCAGTAGCTACTAACTTAAACTACCATCATCAACCAAATCTACTACCAACCACTAGTTTTAGTCGGCATTCACAAACAGTGGCGGATTTAGGGGGCGCAAGGGTGTTCACCCGAACACCCTTCACCGAAAAATTACACTGTATATATAAGGTAAAATCTATTTTTTACCTCTATATATTAAGTTTTGGACACCCTTAACACTATCAAAAAGTGTAGTTTAGTGGTCAAGGGTATTCAAAATTTACATAAAGGTCATGAGTTCAATTCCCACTAGCTACATTTTTTTTTTGAACACCCTTCATGAAGGTTCTGACTCCGCCACTGTTCACAAACACTAACGTTAGCCACCACCAACAACTATCATGTTATATATATATATATATATATATATATATATATATATATATTAGATTAATTAGTATTTTATTTGAATTCTATATTTGTTAATTTCCAAAAAAAGGTAAATTTTATACATTTAGGTATTAATAATCAAACAGTCTTAATCATTTAGTATTCATGTCTTAATACACATCTTAACATCCAGATGTGTATTCAGATTCAGACGTCTTGATCTCTAAATAAAAAAATAAATGAGGCTTTACAGCCATATCCCCTTTTAAACTGTCACATTTTCATGATAATTCGTGTACATTTAGCTTGAAGAGACCCAAGTGAAAATTTTGAGTGGTGCGAAGTCGTGTGCAAAATATCTTGCATGCATTCCAAAGAGTGTGATGGGACAATCGCCGAACTCTAACCTATAAGTCACGTGGAGATAACTTTATTATAGCTCTAAATATCATGGAGACAACTTTATTATAGCTCAAAATATTTGTATTTATGCAGGATTCGACAAAGGGTTGCATCCTAAAGAATGTGATAAAGAAGGCCACATACCAAAGAGTGTAACGAAGACAACATATCCTAATGCAAACATTAGTGACTGCCTATGCTAATGCAAACATTAGTAATTACTTCCACGACTCGAACTCATGACATATAAATTACATACGGAGATAACTTTACCATACTTCAAGCCTCCCTTTCGATGCAGAGTTGTTTGTTATTAGCAACATATTAAGTTTTCAAGGTTTTTTTTTTATGAAATGACAAACTTGAACTCCTCACTAATCTATTTAGTAGTATAATATCCTTTTTGTGATTGAGGCGTGATTATTATTTTTTGTTGCTATTGCTGGTTTTTACAAATTGTCGTTTGTTGTACAAAAAAAAAAAAATCATTTCCTGCAATATTATAGAACTCCAAAAATTGACTATTTTCACTTAAAGACCATTATGTAGAAAACATTTGACAACATGCTCTTACTTCTGCAAAAAATCCATAGTGATGAAATGATCCATACTCAACCTTCAGTAAAGTAAAACCACCAAGGCATGGCATACTAAACCAGATAAGAATACTCAAGGTTTTTGTCTTAAGGACTCTGATCCTTCTTTTTTCTCCTCTTTCCCTGGAGTAAATGAAACATTTAAAAAAAGAGAGTAAATGGAATACCATGTCCCAAAATGAAGTAAAGACTGATAGTGGTGCTTCTTCAAAGTGTAAATGATAGCATAATAACTTAAATATTGTCATTTAGCAGGTAACTTCATCAATGGCAAAGCAAATGTTGAAGCAACTTAAGTAATTAAGTAATGTCACAGACTGAATCATGCACCCGTGGTTGTGCCAACTACACCAGACATTTGGCACGTAATAGTGTGACTATATAAGTTATAACAACTTGGACAAACCGCGCCATCGACAACCCTTTCGATCTGAATGTTCAAGTGAGTTGCTTAACCTACTCGCAAACATTTTGTGAATCCTATGTATTCTCTAATCTAATTGTTCTCGCGCCCATCTCATACAGTTAACCCTGCAAAATCAAATGCATTAAGAAATTTCTGACTCTGTGTTTGTAACCCTGCCTTGGTCTGCATCTGTAGCACATGGTGTTTGCTGCTCCAAGCAACTGGCTGAACTATCTACTTCAGAAGTTAGCTGCTCAACTCCAGCAACGGCACTCCGCTCATTCATATCTCCTCCAATAGGTGCAGCTCCGGATTCTGTACCTTGAGTACTAACAGCAGCATTTTCATGCAACTCTGGTTCTGCTTGATTTACCATCTGAACTTCCAGGTCACCAGTATTCTTTGTGCAGACCTGCTTGCTGGCATACCTCCTCTTCTTTTTCTTGAAATGGCCTTTCTTCGGTTTCAGAGCTGCTGCACTTTCTTGGTTGCTGATTCCCAAATCTGTGGCCTGATTCATTGGTGGAATGACAGTGTATGCAGAATAGTCATAAGGCTTATCATCCGGCCACAACCCACTAGACTGAATGGCCAGCAATGCAGTTCTAGCAGCTTTGATCTCTGCTTCCTTCTTTGTCGCAGCTACCCCTCCAATATATCGGATTCCCCCTATCTCAACACTACAGGAAAATGAACATGTGATCTTGCCTTTTATTTCATGCCACTGCATTTCATATTGTGGAATTGCAAAATTCATCTTCTGAGCATAGTCTTGCAACATATTTTTGCACAAGCCTGTCTCATGCTGAAACATAGACCAAACAGGCAAAATAGAAAAGGTATTATAACTTCCAGAACATGAAAGCTTGAAAGTTAACAGCACAACAACCAAGAACTAGTACTAAACTAGTTAACACATAAAAAAACATTGCTCCATATTACAAAATTATGCACATTCATAGAGTTGGATCCACATGACATCTGAGCACATAGCCAAGGAAGCAATCTAACATACTTCAAACTAACAGATAAACCCCTAGCAATCTAACTTACTTCAAACTAACAACTAAAAGGAGGGCTAAAATGACAAATAAGGCATTCCACCACAAAATGGGAAGTTTATACAGTAACCTAAGCATAACGATCATTAAGAACTGGCCTAAGGTAAGTTATTGGCATGAAGATGCTAGCCATCATAGTGAATTCAAAAGCAAGAAGTTACTCGGAAGATGGAAGTTTTTTTAGGAAAAATTAGCATAGAAGATTAAAATGGCCAAATTAATTCTTGAAAGAATTGTAAATAGATTATTGCTATTTTTTTTTAAATAGCAGACAGCTGACTGGAAAACTTCACAAGACCGAGTACTACATGTAATGATTACGATCTCTCCATCTGTAAAATAATTCAAACAAAACCCCTCCTAATCACCCTTTATGTCAAATTTCTTATGTCTGCCAAAAATCATACCCACACTTGATCTTTTATCTACTTGCCAAAATCGTATTTCTCCTCCGCATTAAATCTAGTAATTATCTAATCCCAAATCTAGAAATCAATCAAATTATCCCCTCCCTCTCCCCGAAATGAAAAGCAAAATATGTATTCACACAAGCCTTCTGGTCAGAATGCAGGAATAATTAAGATCGTAGTGCATATAAGCCCAGAAGCACAATTTGTTTTGTCCAAACGGTGAAGGATATAGAAGAAGTACCACTCGCTGAGAAAGGCACAATCCCACTGCCCCAGAATCTACAAGTTGCTTGAGTGCAACTTCAGCAGCTGACTGCTCCGCTGTCTTGCGATTTAAAAATCCAGGTAGAGAATCATATCTGACATTATTCACAATCACTGTTGACCTAAATGTAGGCTTATGAGAAGGGCCATCTTTGATAACCTCATAAACAGGGGTAGGAAATCCAACTTTCTGGGCATACTCTTGCAATCGGCTTTTGAAAACATAACAAGTTGACACACCTGTAATGTGTTTAAAAGTAAGTGACCACCCTAATAACACTAGCAATAAGCAGGAAAGACAGCTTAAAGCAGAAAGGTGACAAGTAAATACAAGACAATTAGATTTTCAACCCTTTGTATAATAATAACATAAATGCATGCACGCATATGTCTATAAAGCTACACTTTCTGCAAATTTGGAACATCAAATCCTGTGGATCGGACAATGTAAGTATTATGGATTGGAAACTGTCATATTTTCTTGTTCCCTCTCTTTTCAAAACCCTAATACCCCTGTCTAAGAACAAATATTTGCACCTATCCAAAATTATATGTAAAGAAGTATTAAAAATAACCTATGCCTAACTACCCTTTGTTGAATCTTTAGCACAAGATCAGTAAATCTAATGGTGTACATGTGTGTAACTTCCAATCTTTTATAACGGTCAGTTTCATCAATTCAGCCAAGGAAGTGATATTATGTCTTAAATCTCTTGGATGTGCCTCATAAACTATGGACTGAACAAGGAAATGGTGTTCTCTCTGTACAATCCTATAAAGTTCTTGGTAGCAGCAGAAAATTTTCCTTCATGGCCTTGGAAGATCATTTCAGGAGCCAAAATTCCTTACAAGGTGGCATGTTATATCTACAGAAAAGAGGTCTGCAGTTATGTAGCCGATGCTTCCTCTGTGGGAAGGGGATTGAGGATAGCAGGCATTAGTTCCTGCATTGTGAGGTTGCTGGTTACCGTTGGCATCTCTTTTTCAATATCTTCGGGATCAAATGGGTCATTAAAGCAACCATTAAAGATCTCCTCAGCTGGACGTATTCCATAGGAAATAAGAAGCTGGATACCTATGAGGACTATTCGTGGTTGCACGTTTTGGGACTATATGGAGGAAAAGAAACTTAAGGTGTTTGAGGGTAAAGAAATTCCTATACAGAATCAGAAATTATATACTTATGTAACTTAGCTACATGGTATAGTCTTGAGTATGTATGATGAAGGGAGACTGTTAGAATTCATAGATTCATTGCAAGGTTAAGCTTCATTGTACTATTCCGACAGATGTAACATTCAACACTGTCTTAGTGCTGGAACTTCATATGAATAAAACCTTTACATTATCGCAAAAATAAAGTGTTACCAGTCCAGATCGATATAATAGCATCCTTATATCTCCAACAACAGAAAGGGGAAAAGGGAAGGAAAAACACAGCATAACAGGAAACACAAAAAGTCTCTATTGAAAAATAAAAAGGAATAAAAAAAAGGCCAAAATAATGCTCATAACCAGTAAAAAATGCTACTCAAAATCCATGCTGTAGAGCTACATACCTAGACTCCCCAATAGACTAAAAGCTCTATATAAACTTTTTGATATATGGATAAGTAATATAAGCTTCATTAAACCACACATACAACCAACACATGCTGTGCTTTTTATTTAATTATTTATTGACATTGGTGTTCGCTCAAGTTTGGGTGCAATATTCCTCCGGGTACCTACTACCTAACTCTTCCCACCAAGGCTTATAGCTTGTTTGGCCAAATTTATTTTTGGCCAAAAAATGAGATGTTTGGCCACGCTTCTAAGAAAAGAAAAAACATGTTTTTGAGGAGAAGCAGAAGCAATTTTGGAGAACCATCCAAAAGTACTTTTTTAAGATTGCACTTTTGAGAAAAATAAACTTAAAAAGCAGTTTTAACAGCTTGGCCAAACACTTGATGGTCAGAAGTGTTTTTCAAACTAATTAGCCAAATACAAACTGCTGAAATACACATTTGGAAAAAAATGCTTCTCAAAATAAGCTTATTTTTGCGCTTGGCCAAACGGGCTATTAGGCAGATAATCACTTAATGTTTTTTGTCGGATTTAAATCGAAACCGCTACGTTTATTATATAGCTAAAGACACAAAAAAACACCTAACTACCCTATACCTCAACTACCCATTAAACCCAAATATATTAGCCAAAAACTTATCTTCAGAACTTAATAACTTAGATTTTTTTCCCACGACAAAGATTTCATCTTTTTCCTCATTGCTTTTCCTCAACCAAATTTTCATTCAGAAACTTCAATTTCTTTGGTATCCAAAATCCTCTAAGCACATAAAACTCAAAAATAGCTTGCAAATAAAATTAAATTTATCCTAGTCTATCGTTCATAGTAAAATCAAAGTTGAAAAAAATTACAAAGAAAATTTAAGAGATTTAAAATAAGATTAAGGGAAAATACCTTGGAAGCTCTCATTTTTCGCCATTTTTGTTATCGTCGCTATACACAAGCCAAAGGGAGAGAGAATCATGTAGAAACGGAACTTTTATAGGAGGAAAAGTGATGGGGCATTATTCTCTGAATTAAAATTCCATAAATGCCCATCAAACGTTTGAGCCAACTGGAAGAAAATGTGGTAAAATTGACATTCTCCTTTCTCTAAAGGGTAAAAGTGGAAACTTACTGATTGCAAATAAAACCTTTGGATTTCTTGGAATAAGAACCTGTTCCCCTCTGGCCTCTTCTTTTCTACTTCAAAATTGCGGCAACGATTTTACAAGCAGGCCATCCAACCCTAAACCCCAAAACCCACCATATATATACATATAGGGAAAA
>JASVEL010009621.1:0-293168 GCA_032618575.1 Nicotiana noctiflora | reverse complement strand
TCCGCCGACCAACAGCTCGAGCCCCGTGCAGCCCCCGCGAGGGCAGGCGGCCAAGGCCGCATCGCAGGACGAGGTAGGGGTGAGCTCGGCCCCCGTGCGCCTACTCCGGGCAGTGGAGCCTCATATTGAGATCGACGAGGAGGTTCCTGGCTCAACAGCCCAGTGGGCCCAGCTCAGGTCCCGTGAGAGGCTTTATTTACCCCGGATCTCCGGGATGCTTTGGTCGAATAGCGGGATTCATGGACAAGCATTGCCGGAGCGGGTTTATTATCGCTTGCCGCGCCTACTTCTCGTGCCGGAGGAGGGCCCGCACTCTATCGCCCATACTCCGAGCGTAGCTCCTCACCCTCAGCACCAGCAATCTGCAGCCACTGTGGCCACTCGGTCAGGTACCACGGCCTCACGCCGGTGATGGAACGGCCATGACTTCCGATTCGTTATGGAGGCTTGATCGGTTCTCCAAGCTATTTACCACTACATTCAGTGGAGCCGCATCAGAGGATCCTCAGGACTTTTTATTTAGTTGCCATGAGATTCTCAAGACTATGGGGATCGTGGAGACAAACGGAGTTGACTTCTGTACCTTCAGACTTGCAGGATCCGCCAAGACTTGGTGGAGGGATTATTGTTTGACTCGACCAGCAGGGTCCCCGCCTTTATCATGGGATCAGTTTGCAGAGTTATTTCTGGAGAAGTTTCTCCCTGTTACTCAGCGGGATGCACTTCGGAGGCAGTTTGAGCGCCTCCAGCAGGGCACTATGACTGTCACTCAGTATGAGACGAGATTTGTTGACTTGGCACGTCATGCAGTGGTGATACTTCCCATAGAGCGGGAGAGAGTCCGCAAGTTCAGCTGAGTATAGCTTTTCATCCTCAGACGGATGGTCAGTCCAAGAGGACTATTCAGATTCTAGAGGACATGCTTCGAGACTGTGTCATTGATTTCGGAGGCTCGTGGGACAAGTTTCTGCCATTAGCAGAGATCGCCTACAATAATAGCTACCAGTCCAGCATCCAGATGGCCCCGTATGAGGCGTTGTATGGTAGGCAATGTCGATCTCCAGTCAGATGGTTTGAGCCGGGAGAGGCTCGGTTGTTGGGTACAGACTTAGTTCAGGAGGCCTTGGATAAGGTCAAGACTATTCAGGAGAGACTGTGTTCAGCTCAGTCCAGACAGAAGACTTATGGGATCGTAAGGTTCGAGATGTAGATTTCATGGTTGGTGAGCAAGTATTGCTCCGAGTGTCGCCTATGAAGGGTGTGATGAGGTTCGGGAAGCCCAGCCAGCCAGAGGCGGGGGTAGAGATTATAGAGGTGGAGGTCGAGACCGTAGAGGTGGAGACCGTCCAGCGAGAGGTAGAGGTCAGCCAGTTGATGGTCGTCCTAGAGACGCAGCTCAGAGGGGAGGTGCGGATCCCCGATTCTATGCTTTACCAGCCAGGCCAGAGGCAGAGGCATCAGATGTTGTGATTACAGGTACTATTCTTGTGTGTGGCAGAGGTGCTTCAGTATTATTTGACCCTGGATCTACCTATTCCTATGTGTCTTCCTACTTCGCACCGTATTTGGCTGTGCCCAGCTATGCTCTGGATATCCCAGTTTATGTGGCTACACCAGTGGGTGACTCCATTGTAGTCGATCGGGTGCATCGTTCGTGCGTAGTTATATTTGGGGGTCTCGAGACCCGTGTGGATCTGTTGCTTTTGGATATGGTAGATTTTGATGTCATATTGGGGATGGACTGGTTGTCCCCATACCATGCTATTCTTGATTGTCATGCTAAGACTGTCACCTTAGCCTTGCCGAATCACCCCGATTAGAGTGGAAGGGTACCTCAAGCCACTCCGTTCGCACTGTTATTTCTTATGTTAAGGCTCGACGTATGGTCGAGAAGGGTGTCTAGCTTATTTGGCTTATGTTCGTGATTCCAGCGCAGAAGTTCCTTCCATTGATTCAGTCCCTATTGCACGGGAGTTTCCCGAGGTTTTTCCTTCAGACCTGCCGGGCATGCCACCCGACAGGGATATTGATTTCTGTATTGATCTGGCACCGGGCACTCAGCCCATCTCTATTCCACCCTATCGTATGGCCCCGCCGGAACTAAAAGAGTTAAAAGATCAGTTGCAGGACCTTCTTGAGAAAGGGTTTTATCAGGCCCAGTGTTTCCCCCTGGGGAGCACCTGTGTTATTTGTAAAGAAGAAGGATGGCTCGATGCGGATGTGTATTGATTACCGCAGTTAAACAAGGTGACTATCAAAAATAAATATCCACTGCCGAGGATTGATGATTTGTTTGACCAACTCCAGGGAGCGAGGGTATTTTCTAAGATAGACTTGAGGTCAGGCTACCATCAGCTGAAGATCAGGGCGGCTGACATTCCTAAGACGACCTTTCGCTCTAGATATGGGCATTATGAGTTCTTGGTCATGTCCTTCGGGTTGTCCAATGCCCCAGCAGCATTCATGGAGTTGATGAATCGGGTATTCAAGCCTTACTTAGATCTGTTCGTGATAGTTTTCATAGATGACATCCTGGTGTACTCCCGCAGCGAGGAAGAGCACGAGCAGCACCTCAGAGTGGTTCTTCAGACTCTGAAAGATAACCAGCTATATGCCAAATTTTCTAAATGTGAGTTCTGGCTGAGTTCGGTAGCATTTCTGGGTCACATTGTATCGGTGGAAGGTATTCAGGTAGACCCAAAGAAGATTGAGGCAGTCCAAAATTGGCCTCGACCAGCTTCAGTGACTGAGATCCGGAGTTTCTTGGGATTAGCAGGTTACTACCGTCGTTTTGTAGAGGGGTTTTCTTCTATTGCAGCCCGATGACCAGGTTGACCCAGAAGGGTGTCCAGTTCCAGTGGTCAGAGGAGTGTGAGGCGAGCTTTCAGAAGCTCAAGACAGCCTTGACCACCGCACCAGTGTTGGTACTACCTACAGGTACAGGGCCTTATACAGTTTATTGTGACGCATCTCATACAGGGCTTGGAGCGGTATTGATGCAGGATGGTAAGGTTATCGCTTATGCTTCGAGGCGTTAAAGATACATGAGAAGAATTATCCAGTTCATGATCTTGAATTAGCAGCAGTGGTTCATGCCTTAAAGATCTGGAGGCATTATCTATATGGTGTGACATGTGAGGTGTACACTGATCACAAAAGCCTACAGTACTTGTTCAAGCAAAAGGAGTTGAATCTACGACAACGGAGATGGTTAGAGTTGCTAAAAGACTATGATGTTACTATATTATATCACCCAGTAAGGCCAATGTGGTGGCCGATGCATTGAGTAGAAAGTATGCCAGCATGGGTAGTCTTGCATATATTCCGGTCAATCGGAGACCATTAGCTCTAGATGTCCAGGCCTTAGCCAACCGGTTCGTGAGATTAGACATTTCTGAGCCTAGCAGAGTGTTAGCCTGCACGGTCGCTCGTTCTTCCTTATTAGAGCGTATCCGTGAGAGGCAATTTGATGATCCTCATTTGCGTGAGTTGAGAGATACAGTACAGCGGGGAGGTGCCACACAGGTAAATCTAGATGATGATGGGGTATTGAAATTGCAGGGTCGAGTTTGTGTGCCCAATGTCGAAGGGATTCAAGAGTTGATCTTAGCAGAGGCCCACAGTTCGCGGTATTCTATTCACCCAGGCGCCGCGAAGATGTACCAGGACTTACGGCAACACTATTGGTGGCGCAGAATGAAGAAAGATATCGTTGCGTATGTCGCTCGGTGTCTAAATTGTCAACAGGTGAAATATGAGCACCAGAGACCTGGTGGTGTATTCCAGAGGATTGAAATTCCCGAGTGGAAATGGGAGCGAATCACTATGGACTTCGTTACTAGACTTCCTTTGACTCGGAGAAAATTTGATGCTATTTGGGTCATTGTTGATAGGACTGACCAAATCAGCACACTTTATTCCAGTATCTGTCTCCTACTCCTCGGAGAGGTTAGCGGAGGTTTACATTAGGGAGATTGTTCGTCTCCATGGGGTGCCGATATCTATTATCTCAGATCGGGTACGCAGCTTACCTCGCGGTTCCGGAGAGCGGTTCAGCGAGGAGTTAGGTACCCAGTGTTCGGCTGAGTACAAGCATTTCATCCTCGGACTGGACGGCCAGCCGAGAGGACTATTCGGATTCTTGAGGACATGCTTCGAGCCCGTGTTATTGATTTCGGAGGCTCGTGGGACCGGTTCCTGCCATTAGCAGAGCGCCTACAATAACGAGTTACCAATCTAGCATCCGGATGGCTCCGTATGACGCGTTGTACTGGTAGGCGATGTCGATCACCGTCGGATGGTTTGAACCGGGAGAGGCTCGTTGTTAGGTACAGGACTTAGTTCAGAGGCCTTGGATAAGGTCAAGACTATTCAGGGAGAGATTACGTTCAGCTCAGTCCAAGCAGAAGACTTATGCGGATCGTAAGGTTCGAGATGTAGATTTCATGGTCGGTGAACGAGTATTGCTCCGGTGTCGCCTATGAAGGGCGTGATGAGGTTTGGGAAGAAGGGCAAGCTCGGCCCTAGGTATATTGGCCCATTTGAGATTCTAGACAGAGTGGGAGGGGTGGCTTACAGACTAGCTCTGCCGCCTAGCTTATCAGCTCTGCATCCACTTTTTCATGTATCTATGCTTTGGAGATACCACGGCGATCCCACACATGTGTTAGACTTCAGCACTGTCCAATTGGACAATGATCTATCTTACGAGGAGGAGCCGGTGGCCATTCTAGATCGGCAGGTTCGACAGTTGAGGTCGAAGAGTTATCCTTCTGTGCGTGTTCAGTGGAGAGGTCAGCCTCCTGAGGCATCGACCTGGGAGTCCGAGTCTGATATGCGGAGCCGCTACCCACATTTGTTTCCTGACTCAGGTACTTCTTTCTTTTGTCCGTTCGAGGACGAACGGTTGTTTTAGTAGGTGGAGATTGTGACGACCCAAAGGGTCATCACTTATTTAATTAATCATTTCGAGCTTCCGAGGCCTTGAAAACCTCATTCTATGTTGCCTCGATTTACGTGCACGATCCGGAGCTTGTAGCCGGAAAGATTTTGTGATAGAAAATATGAATTCTATGAGAAATTTGGATAAAAATGATATTAATATTGATATGGTTGACTTCGGTCAACATTTTTGGTAAACGGATCCGGACTCGAGATTGGATGGTCCCGAGAGGTCCGTAGAAAAATATGGGACTTGGACATGCGTCCGGAGTCGAATTCTGAGGCCTAGAGCCCAAGTTATGAATTTTTATGCGAAATTGTTTTTGATGCAATTATTAAAGGAAATAAATTAATTGACCTTGGTATCGGGCTCGTATTTTGGTTCCGACGCCCGGTACAAGTCTTAAATATTATATATGTGATTTCTGTAAAGTTTGGTGACATTTGGATGTCGTTTGAGATGTTTTGGACCTTGAGTCCCAAGGTTGAAAGTTTTGAAAACTAAAGGTATGAAAATCATGCATTTGAGGCTTGATTTGATGAAAACGAGGTGATATTGGCGATGTGATCGCACGAACAAGTTCATAATGTATTTTTGAGGTTATGTACATGTTTGGTTTGGAGCCCGGGGGCTCGGGTAAAGATTTGATAGGCCGTTGGATGAAATTCTAAATTTTTGAACTGCTGGTTTTTCACCCAGCTGTTGGCTTCGCAATTGCGAAGTTTTCTCGCAATTGCGAAGGGGGACAGGCTCGCAAATGCGAACATTCATCGCAAATGCGAAGCCCCTTTGGCCCAGCCTTGTTCGCAAATGCGAACAATTGTTCGCATTTGCGAAGGTCCCCAGTGCCAGCTTATGTTCGCAAATGCGAACAAAAGTTCGCAAATGCGAACATTCCCCAACACTGCCTTGGTTCGCAAATGCGAACCATTGTTCGCAAATGCGAACATTGGTTCGCAAATGCGAACATCCCTTTGACTGCCAGTGTTCGCAAATGCGAACAAATGTTCGCAAATGCGAGCTTCCCAACCTTAGCTTATTTTTCAAACTCCAGAAATTGGTCGGGGTTCGCAATTGCGAACCCATGTTCGCAAATGCGAACACAGAGACCTGAAAAACACGAATTTCAATCATTTCTTCACATTTTACAAAAACAAAACACCCATTTGCGATTCTTCAAGGATTTCTTCTTCACCAAAACGATTGTAAGTCACTTTTTACTTAATTCTTTCAATTCCTAACATCATTAAACATGTTTTTCATAAGAAATCAAAGATTTTCATGGTAAAATTCTTGTTTTTGTTAGAAAATAGGGTTTTTCATAAATTGGGGAATTGGACCTCGAATCGAGGTCCGATTTTGAAACAAATTATATATATGAACTCGTGGGGGAATGGGTAACCGGATTTTGGTCATAACCCCGAATTCCGACCATGTGGGCCCGGGGTTGAAATTCACTATTCATGGCATAATGTTGTAAAAGTTGTATTTGGTATTAAGAATTGGTTTGTTGAGTAGAATTGATGATATTAAATCAATTGTGTATAGATACGGTTGGATTGGAGCCAAATTGTAAGAAAAGACATTTCCACGGAGTGAATTGTTCATAAGCATTCGAGGTAAGTGTTTGTTCTATCCTAGCTTGAGGGAATAGGATTATGTGTTATGTGTTATGTGATCGAGTGCGGTGTATGGGCTGTGGTGACGAGCATCCATACATTGGCGTCTAGTATGACCGTGAGTCGTTGGAAAATGATATTTTGAGATATATTACAGATGAATTGTTATTGTTCTCCCTTGTTGGGACTTGTTGTGAAGATAATTATTGATTGCCCTTGATGGGACGATTTATGAATTGCTCTTTCTTTCTTTGCCCTTAACTGTGATTGTTATTTGGGTGAGGAAGAGTGATAATGCACGAAGGGTGATGCCGTGCCATGTTTATTTATTTATGCACGAAGGTTAATGCCGTGCCATGTTTATATATTGATTATGCACGAAGGATCATGCCGTGCCCTGTTATTGATTATGCACGAAGGATCATGCCGTGCCCTGTTATTGAACCATGTACGAAGGATCATGCCGTACTATGGATGTGAGGATGAGAGTAAAAGCACGAAGGGTGATGCCGTGTACTTTATTTGTTTGTTTGGTGAGGATGAGAGTAAAAGCACGAAGGGTGATGTCGTGTACTTTATTTGTTTATTTGGTGAGGATGAGAGTAAAAGCACGAAGGGTGATGCCGTGCAATTGCTTGCTATTTCTTGAAGTGATATTATTCGTGTTTACATTATACTTTGTTTTCTTTGTGAAATTATTAACTGTGGTTAGTTGTTAGATTCTTTAAGATACTCCTTATTGTGTTATTACTTGATTATTTCTTGTTATTTTGTGGTACACATATATATATTGAATTGCACGGGTTTATGTGAGTGTCTGGTCCTAGGCTTGTCACTACTTCGCCGGGATAGGCCAGGCACTTACCAGCACATGGGGTCGGTTGTGCTGATGCTACACTTCGGTGCGTTTTTGCACAGGTCCAGGTTACGATCAGGAGCAGCAACAGCAGTAAATAGATTGCGTGGGAGTTGATCATATTTGAGACCGAGGTAGCTTGCAGACGTCCGCAGGCCCGGCGTCTCTCTCTTTATTTATGTTATTAGCTGTAGTCTCTTTGTTCCGAGACAAACAGAATTATGTTATATTTCTTTCAGGACTTTTATGTGTAGTATTCCATAGTAGTTCGTGAGTTGGTGACTCCACGTCTTGGGTAGAGGATTTCAGTATGATTTTCACCTTGTGATTTGTTATTTCCATTTCGATAAAGTATTCCGCATTTATTTAATTAAAATTGTGTTAAAAACAGGAGAGTATGAATACAGTGGCTTGCCTAGCTACCACGAGTAGGCGCCATCACGATCCCGATGTTGGGGGAAAATCCGGGTCGTGACACATAGCTTGAGAGAGTGCGTTTACTAAATTATCATAATTGCTTGAGAGAGATTTGTGGTAGCTGGAGAGTTCATGATTGATATAGGCAACTAAGTCACAACTATAAGAAATATACAACCAATGAAATCAACAACGGGGGAAACCATTACCTTAGACATTTATTCCAATTGTTTACAATTCAAGCATAGTTAGTTTTCAGCTGTTTATTTATTTTCAATCTTATCTTCTTGGTGATATTAAATAGACAAAACTAAGCCTTAGTTCTCTATGGGATTCAACTCCAGACTTTTAGACCAAATTATATTTGCAGTGATCGCTTATCCTTTTAGGACTAGAGTTAGGAGTGATCAGTATTCACCAATCATCGTAGTCTTCAGCATTTGTTAAGCAAAAGGATATTAATTTGAGGCAGCGGAGGTGGATAGAGTTACTTAAGGATTATAATATTACCATTATGTATCACTCAGGGAAGGTTTGAGCCAAAAGGCAGTAACTATGGGGAGTTTGGCATACATTCTAGTTGGGGAGAAGCTCATTGTAGTTGATGTTCAGGCCTTGGCCAATCGGTTGGTGAGACTAGAAGTTTCAGAGCCTAGTCGGGTATTGGCTTGTGTGGTTTCCCGGTCTTCCTTATATGATCGCATAAGACAGCGCTGATATGATGACTCGTATTTGCTTGTCCTTAAGGACATGGTCCAGTATAATGAAGCCATAGACGTGACCATTGGTAAGGATGGTGTGTTGAGGATGCAGGGTCGGATTTGTGTGCCCAATGTGGATGGGCTTCAGGAGTTGATGTTGGATGAGGCCCGTAGCTCGCGGTATTTCATTAATCTGGGTGCCATAAAGATATATCAGGATTTGAGGCAGCACTATTGGTGGAGGAGAATGAAGAAAGACATTGTAGGATTTATGGCTCGGTGTCTCAACTATCAGCAATTGAAATATAAGCATCAAAGACCGGGTGGCGTGCTTCATCAGATGATTATTCCCGAGTGGAAGTGGGAGAGAGTTACTATAGATTTTGTGAGTGGTCTTTCTTAGACTTTGAAGAAGTTCGAATCGATTTGGGTGATTGTGGATCGACTGACCAAGTCCGTACACTTTATTCCAGTATGTACTATCTATTCTTCGGAGCGATTGGTAGGGATCTTTATTCGGGAGATTATTCAATTGAATGGTGTTCCAGTGTCTATTATCTCAGATAGAGGTACTCAGTTTACTTCTCAATTCTAGAAGACATTTCAGCGAGAGTTGGGTACGCAGGTCGAGTGGAGCACGACATTCTATCCTCAGACGTACGGGCAGTCCAATCGTACTATTCAGATATTGGAGGACATGTTGCGTGTCTTTTTTATTGACTTTGGAGGTTCTTGGGATGAGTTGTTTCCGCTTGTAGAGTTTGCCTACAACAACAGTTATCAGTCGAGCATTCAGATGGCTCCGTATGAGGCGTTGTATGGGAGGCAGTGTAGATCTCCAGTTGGTTGGTTCGAGTCCGGTGAGGCTAGGCTATTAGGGACAGAGATGGTTCAGGGTGCCTTAGAGAAGGTAAAGGTGGTTCAGGAGAAGCTTCGTATAGCACAGTCGCGTCAGAATAGTTATGCAGACCGGAAGGTTCGATATGTGTCTTATATGGTTGGTGAGAAGGTCTTGCTGAAGGTTTCGCCAATGAAGGGTGTTATGAAGCTCAGTCCGCAATTTATTGAGCCTTTTGAGGTACTTAGGAGGATATGAGCTTGATTTTCCACCCATCTTGTCAGGCATGCATCCGATATTTCATGTTTCTTTGCTTTGGATGTATGTTGGGGACCCGTACCATGTATTCGACTTCAGCATAGTTCAGTTTGATGATGATTTGACCTATGATGTGGAGCCAGTGGCTATTTTGGGTCATTAGGTTTGAAGGTTGAGATCAAAGGATATAGCTTTGCTGAAAGTACAGTAGAGAGGTCAGCCCGTGGAGGAGGATACTTGGGAGATAGAGCAAGAGATGCAAAACAGATATCCTTACCTGTTTGAGGCTTCAGGTATGTTTCTTGACCCGCCCGAGGACGAGTGTTTCTTTTAGTTGGGGAGGATGTGATGACCAAACCCATCGACACATGAGTTACCACTTCATTTTTCCCATTTTTAGCTTCTTTATGCTTCATTATCCGTATTTTATGTGATCGAGTTGGTTCAGAGAGGTTTTGGTAGGAACTGAGACACTTGGTCTCTTTAAGGAAGGTTGGTTTGGAAAAAGTCAACCTGATATTGACTTATGATTTAGAGGGTTTGGATGTGATTTTCGGTGATTCAGTTAGCTTTATGATTTGTGACTTAGGAGCGTGATCGGAATTTATTTTAGAGGTCCGGTGTAGAATTAGGCTTGAATTAGCAAAGTTAGTATTTTGGCGAATTCTGATGAGGGGTGAGATTTTTATCCGAGGGTCGGAATGGAATTCCAAGAGTTGATGTAGCTTTGTTAGGTGATTTGGGATAGATGTGCAAACTTTCTGGTCAATCGAAGGTGTTTTGGTTGGGTTTTTGATCAAATGCGTGTTTCAGAAGTTTTAAAGAACTTAGGCTTGAATCCGATGTGAATTGATGGTTTTGGTGTTGTTTGTGGTGTTTTAATGATTGGAGAAAGTTAAGATGATATTTTAGGATGGGTTGGCAATTTTGGTTGAGGTCCCGGGGGCCTCGGGGTGATTTCGGATGGCCATCGGGATGAATTTTGGACTTGTAGAATTTCAGAAGTTTGCTGGTTTTGTATTTTCGCATCTGCGAAAAAGGGACCGCAGATGCGTAAAGGGGATCACAGGTGCGGATATTGGTTATTGGGGGATTTTCGCAGAAGCGGATGATTTTCCACAGGTGCGAAGTCCACAGATGCGGATTATGACCGCATAAGCGGTTCTTGGCAAATAGTGAAGCTTCGTAGAAGCGGAAGAATTCCGCATAAGCGGTTTATTGATCGCAGAAACAAAAATGTCTACGCAGAAAGGGTTTTAAAGTTTCAATTTGTTCCGCGAGCTAAGGTATTTTTTCACCATTATTGAACATCCTTGAGATCTTTTGGACAAGAATTGAAGGGGATTTCGACTGGGATTGATTGGAGGTGAGTTTTATGACCTAAATACATGACTTAATGGTAGAATCAACATAGAATCATGAAAAATTATCAAAAAGCAGGAAAAAACTGGGCTTGAGTTTTGGTATGTCAAATTGGGTTTTGATGGGTCATTTGAACTCGAATTTGGGAGTTCTTGATATGTATAGACTTGTGGCAAGATAAGGAATCCGGTGATGTAAAATTTTCTAAAATTTGAGAAGTGGGCCCGGGGATCGAGTTTTGCAAATAAGGAGAAGAAGTGCCCCAAATCAAAGCATTCCATTCTTAGCAGAGGTTCCTTCTATATAATCCCTCGAAGTACTTCGCACGATGTTTTTTTATTCTTTTCGATAGTGTTATGCTCCCTTAGCCTATTGCGATGTATTCCCTTAGCCTATATTGAATTTTAATATCCCAATTCCCATTTGATTATAGTTTAATTGATATATTCGACATAATTATGTTTTTTGCAGAAGATTTGCAGAAGTTTTAGTCATTTTTTATTTGTGAAAACATAAAACAAAGCATCTACAATTAGAATACAAATAATCTACAAAATATCTACAAACTGTGTACATTGAATTTTTATATCCCAATTCTCATTCAATTGTAGCATAATTGGGATTTTTGACATAATTGTATTTTTCAGAAGATTTGTAGAAATTTTAGCCATTTTTTATTTGTGAAAATAAAAAATAAAGTATCTATTATCAGAATACAGTTTATCTCCAATTTATCTACAGTTTCTGCAATATGTCGTCGTCGTCGTCGTCGTCTTCTTCTTCTTCTTCTTCTTCTTCTTCTTCTTCTTCTTCATCATCATCTTCTTCGAATTTCAATCTGAAATTCAATCAAAACCAAGTCTAATCTTCACCAAAACCCCTCAAAATTGAGATATAAACTCCAAGCCATATTTTCGATTATTTTCAACAACACTCAATCCAAACAAATAATTAATTTTTTAAAACCCAAATTTATATTCAAAGCTTTTAAGTTTTTTAATGGATGTCAATAGTGGAAACTATCTAGAAGAATATTTACTTCCATAATTGTAGCACGCCTAAATAGGAATATCTCGAAGAATATTTAGTTCCAGATTTGTAGCGCCCCTAATTAAGAAGGAATCAGCTCCTAATAATTGGTATTTTTTTAGAATAACTGTGAACATGGCGGGTAAATACGAAACTATGCATATTTTTGGTAATAAGGTTTCATATATGGTATAGGAAGGAAAAAGACTCAAATATTAATAAGGAAAACTTCACCTAATGTCACGACCCAAACCCCACTCCGGTCATGATGGCACCTCTCGCGAAGACAAGGCCAGCCAGACCATTTCAGAACACCACTTTAAAGTAGTTAATCAGGTATATAATAGTTCGAATATGTATTAATGATATTAATTGATGTAATTACAACCTAATACAGCCCGGTCGGGGTGTCACAAGTCACGAGCATCCGTAAGAATAAAATTCCCACTTTACAGTCTAGAAATACACTGAATAATAATAATGAATAACAAAAAAGGACTGTGGTTCTGCGAACGCTGGCAGTCACCTCGCTAAAACCTCTACAACTCTGCATATATGCGTCTAATACCTAGTACCGGGTGAATAAATACCTACAACTGCAGGCGAGGTGCAGGGAGTATAGTGAGTACTCCAATTCAGTGAGTAATAAAGGTAAATAATAACTGAGCAGCAAGAAATCACGTAAACAAACCAACATGCTGTATAGAAGTCGGGTACAATTTTCTTAGAAAAATAGTGAAATCTATGATATCTTTAGAAATGTCTTGGCTGAGTTCAAATCTCTTTGGAAAATTGTCTTTTCAATAATTACGAAAATGATTTCAAAATAGTTAGTGCTGATAAGCACGGAAAATCCACCCTCGGGCATAAGTACCATAGTATAACAGGTAAAAACGCAATTAAATTGCAAGATGAGCACAGAAAGTTTGCCCCTCGGGCATATCTCAAAAATAGTACCAGCCCCTCTAGCTCAATATCAATCACTTAGAACAGTATCAGCCCCTCGAGCACAGTTTCACATCACCCAGAACAGTATCAACCCATCGTGCTCAGTATCACATCACTCAAACAGTATCAGCCCTTTGGGCTTAGTATCACAACACATGGGTACCCACACTCACTTTGGGTGTGCAGACTCCGGAGGGGCTCCTACAGCCCAAGCGCTATCATAATAACGCCTGAATGCCTGTACATATCAATATGAGGCCTGAAAGCCTTCTCACAATACACTCGGGGCCTGAAATCCTCCTCACCATATACTCGTGAAAGCCTCTTCACAATACGCTCGAGGCCTGAAAGCCTTCTCACATATAACTCGAGGCCTAAAAGCCTCCTCACATCACTCAACATATCCTCACATATGGCCCTCGGCCTCAATCAGTCTAAAAATAATTATAAGCCTCTCGGCCATCAGTAAAAACAATAATGCTCAACTCAAACAATAGTTCAAATGTCAATTAAAAACTCAAGGTTGAGTAAAAATATAGCTGAGTTCATGAAACGGTGTAATTCGAATGGATTGAGTTCAAATAATTTTTCAAATAGTAAGAAAAACAGTAATGATAGCTCACAAGGAGCTCAAACAGTCGGCAATATGCCCCAAGTACGACAATAAGCCCAAATCATAGTGAAAAATAACAAGTCATAGTGAAATACACGGTAAAATCAACAACCAGGATGGACTAAGTCACAATCTCCAACGGTGCTCTACCCCACGCTCTCTATCCGACATGCAAGTCACCTCAATATAGCACTATGGGTGCAAATTCGAGGCTCCAAACCCTCAGGATATCATTTACAATCATTACTCACCTCGAACTGGTGAAATCTCTAGCTCGCGACGCCCTTGCCCCACAAATCAGCCTCCACGCGCATCGTATCTAACCAAAATCAGAGCGAGTACATCACAATATGCTAAGGGAATAATACTCAATCGAATACAATCGAAAAAAATCAAGAATCTTGAAATTAGCAAAATCGAGTCTCGGGCCCACTTCTCGAAAATCAGAAAATTTAACATTAATGGATTCCTCATCTTCTCAAGATTTCATACATACTAAGAACTCTCACATCCGAGATCAAATGACCGATCAAATCCCAATTTGAAATATCAAAACTCAAGCCCTAGTTCATCAATTTTAGGCTTAATTTTCATGAATTTCTAGATTGATTTTTCAATATAATCATGTTTTAAGTTCAAAAGCCTTACCTCCAATCGATTCTCTTTGAATCCCTCTTCGATTTCCTTCAAAAAACTCTCAACAATATCAACAATGGAGTAAATGAGCCCCAAAATCGCGACTAACGAGTTTTAAAACATTCTGCCCAGGTATTTACTCTT
Organism: Nicotiana noctiflora; assembly: GCA_032618575.1. Lineage (NCBI taxonomy): Eukaryota > Viridiplantae > Streptophyta > Magnoliopsida > Solanales > Solanaceae > Nicotiana > Nicotiana noctiflora. Next base: position 278,805 of record JASVEL010009621.1, on the reverse strand, counting down.
AGTGATCGCGAAAATGCTTCGTGATCACAGAAAACGATTTTTTCCTGCCCAAAATTTACTTTTCGCAATCGCGGTCAATGCTTCGCGATCGCGATGAACAGTTCCTAGCTCTTCCGGACAGCCTCCAGTATAACGGTCATAACGTTTTGCACACAACTCCAAATTACAAATGGTTTGATGTTCTGAAAACCAGACACATAGGGCTATAATTACATATGTTTCTTATTTCCTGACACTTTATACATTGCAAGATATAAGCTTTGAAAGTCATCCCTATGTATTAGAGACCTTCCCAAGCAGCATATAGTGTAACCACCATAACATTTTGTACACAACTTCAAATTCCAATTAATTTACATTTCTGACAACTAGACACAAAGGGATACAATTTTCATTTACTAAATCATCTCCAAATTCCTTATATACTGTGAGATATAAGCTTTCGAAGTGGGATCAACACAACATAATATTCTTCACCGTGATCGCGATTCATTGGCACGTTTCTCACATTTTACTCACCGCGATCGCGACCTATTCCCCGTGATCGCATATAACACTGCTGTAGCCAAAAACCAGTAGTTAAAAATGACCTAAAATGGTCCGAAACCACCCCGAAACTCACCCGAGACCCCCCGGGACCTCAACCGAACATGCCACCCAACCTAAAACATCATTCAAACTTGTTCCAATCTTCGGTACACTCAAAACAACATCAAAACACAAATTTTTCGTCGGATTCTACCTTAAAATTTTCAAAAACTCTAAAAATACATTTTCGATCAAAAAGTCTACCAAACCTCATTCGAATGATCTGAAACTTTGCACGCACATCCCAAATGACATAACGGAGCTACTACAACTCTGAGAATTCCATCCAAACCCTATATCAAAATCTCGCATATCAATTGGAATTCACCAAAATACTAACTTTGCCAATTCAAGGCTAATTCTTCATCGGACCTCCAAAACCACTTCCGATCACACTTCTAAGTCGCAAATCATCTCCCGGAGCTAACTGAACCATCGGAATTCACATCTGGGCCCTTTAACTCATAATCAATGGCCGGTTAACTTTTCCAATTTAATGTTTCTTAAAAGAGACTAAGTGTCTCATTCTTTATTACAATCATTTCAAATCAACTCGATTACACAAGATATGGATAATGAAGCATAAGGGAGCTAAAAATGGGGAAATAGGAGTGATAACTCATGAGACAACGGGTCAGGTAATCATGTCTACCCTAACTTAAACAAACGCTCGTCCTCAAGTGTACTCAGAGTTGTTCTAAAATTCAACCAATCACTGATAACCTTACCATGCATATACCTGGGGGTGATCCCACGTCACCTTATCTCATATAGGTCCGACAACACATTGTAACCGAAATTTTGCTATCTCATCTAGCCCATAAGCCATAGGGCCACATTTCTATTTTTTTAAATCTTTCATATGATCAGAATCCCAAATTTATACTGTGAATAAGCCCGAACAAGCTGCAATAACCCATACCTACAACCTCAGGTGCAATTACATGACTCAAACGCTCGCAGTGATAACTCACATTAACGACAGTTGCACACAAGGCCTGAATACCGGTAGAAAACCTCTTAATAACTAAAGTTTCTTTCCATTACTTTTACATATACTGCAACTAATAATTAAAACACGTAGTAAGACATCACCATTTCTCGGATCAACTATTCATGGAACCACTTCTCCTTTGGAAAAATCAAATTTCTGAGTCGAAGCTCGATGTTATCCTTCCAACACACTGAAATTGATTCTGCTCGTACTCATTAAAGATCCCAACGATCTCATCTAGTCAACACACTACTCTGGTGATAATACATATTAATACAACACTAAGTCACAACTCGCATAATACGCGCACCAATAAGCAACAGTCTGAACATACTTAATTCATGAAAATGACTAAAATGAAAGAGTTGTACCTCAAGCTATCTTGTACCACCACAATGCAAGGCTGGGAACTCGTCTCATGTCATAGAATAGAACACACGAATCAAACCCGCACGGTTATATCTCTACATAGCTTCGCTGTAATGCGCGATCCTATCCACACAATGCTCCACATGAGATACCTCAAGTCATTATGCGTGAAATTGACAACCACACACAATTTGATGTTTGGAACCAAAGAAAATCTTTACACTCATGGTGAAACAAGTAACACAACCACGCAAACCCGGTAGTACATAACCGATACGCCATTTACCGAGCAACACCCAATTATTCTTTCCGCTCGACTTCCACTGTGAAACCCTGATAGAACCACACCATAGGTTCTTGTAACTAAAATATTTTAACATCTCACAACATAGGAAGTAACTCATAGATTCCCCAATTACTAATATTTCAAAACAACCGAATCAAAACATTATTCGCCAACAACATCTCGAAGTCAACAAAACTATCTTGATGCCAGACACATATCCATATAGGTCTACCAATGGACCACATATCAACTCCAGTTACACACAATAGATAAATAATCCTTCGAAGGTCCACACTGACTGGATCATAGCACATACTATTATCTGACTAACTTACCCACATTTTCCCATCCACAATCACAAGTTAACATGTATATGAGAACTCCAGTCTCCAAGTCCATAAAACACATAAATTACCGTATCTAATCCTAATTCTACTACTCTCTTATATAACCCACCTCTAGTACTCAGTCACATCATGAGAGATACTTTAAAATTCTTCTATGCCACCAAGCAAAATCGAATATCAATAGTCGATCTATCTTGAAAGTGCAGCACTACTACCAAATGCTATTAACTTAATCACATTGCCCTTTTTTTGAAACATATAATCTCGTCAAATTATTTCCAATTAGAAGTACCATTTTCTTAATTATTTAAGGCTACCCGCTGCTTAAGAGTTTTATGAACTCCCTTCCTAATCATAAACATCTACATACTCAACTAGTCAAGAACTCTTTATTGGTCCCACCTAGAAGAAAATCATTACGCACCCCATGCTTCGCATGTCCATAGAAAATATACATCTCCAAACCACAATAAAACCCAACAAGAATTCTCTCCCAATTCTATTTGCGCAAGCTAAACTCCCAGGACTGAATCCTTCTATCCATACCAAGCTAAACAAGCTTTCAGAACTCAAGAGCTTTGCTGCACAATACCTGTACGAACTCATTACCTCTAACCCACACAAAGAATTAATCACATCCTTATCATAACGATTTGGTCCACTATCAAGCTATTTTATCTATCTAATTTCCCTCATGATTCATCATCAACTTGATATTTCTCCCTTACTGTAGTACCACAATTCCTCAGCCAAGCTTACCAAGTATGAACCACACTGTCTGAAACCCATAAGCCGTTGAATACTCTTTCTCGAATATTCCCAAAAGCACCACATTCCACATCACTTAACTCTGAAGAACTTCCTATGAATCTAAACCCATTACCTTTACTCTCGTGATACTGATGCATAGAATCCCATAATGAACATAAAAATTCCATGAGTCTAAACCTCTTTCAATGAAAACACAGTTTCTGACGACACATGCAACTTTAACATACCCGAATGTTCCATATAGTTTCTCGAACACATTAGAACCATTTTCGAAAGTCATTATCTCTTATTCAAACTGCAAAACACCTGACATGACGGACAGAACCACCCGTGCCTCTTTGTCACTCCAATAACGCAAGATGATGCCTTCATCCCAATACAACCAAGCAACTTCCTGCTATGTACATCGAGCATCCTTTGCCAATAACACTCTAGACATTTCGTGATTCTCATACTCTATGAAGGAAAAATGTAACCTTTGTCAAAATTTTCCTTTACTCTAGCCATAGCTAACTCACTCGCACACCCCAAACTGGAACTAACATAGCACCTAACTGTGCAATCAGTTAATCAACAGCAACCTCCCCAACTTGGCTCGAAGGCATATATCAGGTCACACTCAATAACCCATAACACTTTTACTCTATGATGCCACAATACCATAGTGAGTTTAAACTCAAATCATTTTCAAGTTTGTGAAAACACAGATCATCTAGTACTGTAATCCTCTACAAATCTCGCATTTACCCCCCCCCCCCCTAAATTAGTTGAGCCCGCTCTCTAAAGCGGCCCAACTTTTCAAATTTCAACACGTACCCTTTAATTACATATGAGATCTCCTAACATACACATAAGGGATCATACCACTTAAGAATACTCCGCAGGAGATAACTCACCTGCTTCAACTTAATTTAACATTTCCGCATACCTTCCACCATCATCCACATTACACAGTCATTTCGTCTTCCTGGGTCTGAACTTATACCGCCACATGAAATGCACTACACTCCCCAACTAGGAGACATGAAAATATTCTTCACGCACCCATAACTCGAGCAACACATCAAATCACTATAACAATCGAACAATTAGTGGTTCATCTATCATCCAGCAGACTTCTTCGTCACAACCAGGTCATGTATAAATAAAATCTTGTAGTACTGATATACTCATCACATGGATATCCAACCGCCATCCTGGCTGATAGGGACAATACCAAATATATAAGTTCAAATCACTTGCTCACACAACCAGCACCTCGGTGCTCAAGCCATAAGCAAGGATCTGGCTTGAAGTCCTCCAAACTAGCCCGACATCAAACTCGCAGAGATTACATCTCGGCCCTTGATCGGGGAATCACAAGCCATCAAGGCACACCTAATACTTAGTGCTCATGAGCGCATACGAACACATGGAAAGAATTTCAACAGTTTCTTTTCAAACTGAATCAAGGACGCACGATAAGAATTCAAGAATGTGAAGTTTTCCTTAAAGATTTCGTAGCCTCTCGAAATGTACGTTGTTATATACGCACCACCACCAGATCAGCCGGTACACATTGATATGATGGGATGCCCTTGGAGGCTTTATGATGTTATGTACGTACAGACCTATGCATTACATGATATTTATACGCATATGCATGATGCTATAAATATTTCATGATTTATAGAGCTATCCAGACTTACAGGTTGAGTCTTTTACTCCATGTTTTTTCCATTTCCTTAAATTAATGTTAACACTCTTATATTTCAGTTCCGCCTTACATACTAGGTACATAATTCGTACTAACATCCTTTTGTTGGGGACGTTATATTCATGCCTACAGGTATACAATAAGCTTGACGAGCCCTCATAATAGACGATGTCAGCATTTAGCGATTGATCTGTAAGACTCCACCTCATTCGGAGTGCAATAGAGTTTTATGAGTCATCGTGTCAGAATTTTGCTACACACTTATGGGTAGGCCGGTACCCTGTCCCATTTCAAATAATCTTAGAGGCTTTGTAAACAAAGGTTCATTTTGTGCAGTATGTCAGAGGCTTTGACGGCCCATATGTATTCATGTTTTAAGAACGATGGTTCATTAATATAGCATTTTCCCACTTACAATTGTATATTACGAGTTGTGGTCATATTAGCCCATGAAAGTTACAAAAGGAATGAATGAGTTATAGTGTGATTCGCTCGGCCACTACGCCACCGGGTACTGGCCACGCCTCCCTAGTTTTGGGGCGTGACACATGAGATAATTTCACACTACTAGGATCACTAAAGGGTCGTTTGATAAGACGGATAAGCAAAAATAATCATGGGCATAAAAATTCAGTACTGTCTTATTCTTTGTCTGGTTACTAATTATTGTGTGATGACTCGACTCCTCGTCTCATCAGTTACCGCTTCATTTCCCCCATTTTATACTCATTCATGTTTCATTATCAATAATTGGTGTGTTACAGTTGATTTGAATTAGTTTTGGTAGGAAATGCGACACTTAGTCTCTTTTAAGAAGGCGTAAGTTGGAAAAATCAACCAGACATTGACTTATGAGTTAAAAGGTCGGATGTGATTTTCGGTGATTCGGTTAGATTTGGGAAGTGATTTGTGACTTAGGTGTGTGATCGAAATTGATTTTGGAGTTCCGATATAGCATTAGGATTGAATTGGCGAAGTTAGTATTTTGGCGAATTCCAGTTGATGGGTTAGATTTTGATCCGAGGGTCAAAAAGGAATTCCGAGAGTTGCAGTAGCTTTGTTAGGTGATTTTGGATGTATGTGAAAAAATTCAAGGTATTCGGAGGTGATTTGGTTGAGGTTTTTATAGAATGCGTGTTTCAAAAAATTTTAACGAACTTAGGCTTGAATCCGATGAGAATTTATGATTTTAATGTTGTTTGATGTGTTTGATGATTGGAACAAGTTTGATTAATATTTTAAGGCATGTAGGTGCTTTTGGTTGAGGTCCCGGGTCTCGAGTGGGTTTCGGATGGTTTAACGGGCTAGTTTTGAGGTTGAAAAGTTGTAGGTTTTTCATTTTCAGGTGTTGCAGGAATTAAGTCAATGCGATCGCGTGGGTCAAGCCACGATCTCGTAGAAGGAAAATTGGGGTTGGCAAATTGCCCTTCGCGATCGCATAAGGTTGGGAAAATAGTCACTGCGATCGCATGGACTTTGTCGCGTTCGCATAGAACATTTTTGGGAGTTTGGAAATTTGTTCACCGCGATCACGTGCATGAGGCCACAATCGCATAGAAGAAAAACATAGAGCTGGGCAGAGTGTTTTAAAAGGTCATTTCTGCGATTTTGGGTCATTTTACCTCCATGGTTAATCATTTTGAGGGCTTCTTGGTGGAGATTGAAGAGAGATTCAAGGAGAACCGATTGGAGGTAACATTTTTGAACTTAAAACACGATTATATTGTATAATTAGTCTAGAAATTCATGGAAATTAAGCCTTAAATTGATGAACTAGGGCTTGAGTTTTTGATAGTTATTTGAGCTCGTATGAGTTCTTGGTATGTATGAACTCGTGGCGAGATGAGAAATCCGATAATATGAGTTTTGTAATTTTTTAGAAAATGGGCCCGGGACTCGGGTTTTGCTAGTTTCAAGATTTTTGCTTTTTCGATTGTTTTCGATTGGGTATTGTTCCCTTAGCATATTGTGATATATTAACTCTGATTTTGGATAGATTCAACACACGTGGAGGCCTATTTAAGGGAAAAATACGTCGCGACCTAGAGATTTTGCCGGTTCGAGGTGAGTAATGATTGTAAATGATATCCTGAGGGTTTGAAACCCCAGATTTGCACACTATAGTGATATATCGAGGTGACTTGCACGCCGGATAGTGGGCGTGGGGTAGAGCACCGCTGAGGATTGTGACTTGGTCCGTCTTGATTGATGAATTACTGCATATTTGATTGAAAACTATTTGTTATCACTGCTGATTGGGCTGATTGCCATATTTGGGCTTCGTGCCAACTTTTTGAACCCTACGGGGATTATTTTTATTATTTCCCACTACTTGAACTCAGTCATATTGTTTCTCCACTATTTTACAACTCATCCGATTTTTACTCAAATTGAGTCTTAAATGATAATCTGGGCTGGGGATTACTGCTTTACTAATGCCCGATGCGCTTGTGATGATATTCTAACTGAGTGTGGCTGAGGGCCATATGTGATACACTGAGGGATGTGAGGCCGAGGTCCTGGATGTGAGGATAATATATATGGGTCGGACTGCACGCCGCAAAAGTATATTATATGGATCGAACTACCGCCGCAACAGTATATTATATGGATCAGACTACAAGCCGCAATAGTATATTATATGGATCGGACGGGACGTCGCAATAGCATATTATATGGATCGAACTACATGCCGCAGTAGTATAATATATGGATCAAACTGCACGCTGCAGTATATATATATTGGATCAGACTGCACGCCATAGTGATATAACGCTTGGGCTGTAGGAGCCCCTTCGGAGTCTCAACCTCCACAGTGAGTGCGGGTACCCATATGGATCGGGTTGCATACCGCAACGAGCTATGAATTGGGCTGCACGTTGTAGCGATATGTGGATCGGACTGCAGACCGTAGCGATTATTATGTGATATTCTTTTTGAGAGTGACTTGAGTAAGGGAGCCCGAGGGGCCGAGAGTGTTGTTGAGAGTGAGCCCGAGGGGCTGGTACTGTTTGAGCTATTGCCCAAGGGGCGATCTTTATGTGCTCATTTTGCATACTTCTTGCCTTTTACCTATTATACTATGGTATTTGTGCCCAGGGGGTAGATGTTTTGTGCTAGTCAGCACTAACTTTTTTGAAATTGTTTTCGTAATCATTGAAAAGCCCATTTTCAAAAGAGATTTGAACTTAGCCAAAGCATTTCTAAAATTTTCACCGATTTTACTACTTTTCTCAGAAGTTGTACCTGGTATCTGCATAGCATGTTAGTTGCTTTACGTGTTTTCTTGCTGCTCATTTATTATTTACTTTTATTACTCACTCAGTTGGATTACTCACTTTACTCCCTGTATCTTGCGTGCAGTTGCAGTTATTTATGCACCCGGTAGTGGGTATTGGCTGTATGACGGCGGCGTTGTAGAGGTTTTAGTAAGGTGACTGCCAGCGTTCGCAGCACCCCTGCCATTTTATGTTATTCATAAATTTTATTCAGTGTATTTCTAGACTGTATCGTGGAAACTTCATTCTAGTAGATGCTCGTGACTTGTGACACCCCCGTCGGGCTGTGTTGGGTTGTAAATGTTGTTGATTAATGTCATTAAGTCGCATTTTTCTATTCATTTATGTTTAATGAATTTGAAAGAGACGAATTGGGTTAGTTGGCTGGCCTTGTCTTCACGAGAGGCGCCATCACGACTAGTGCGGGTTTTGGGTCGTGACAAGTTGGTATCAGAGCCTAGGTTACTAGGTCTCGCGAGTCATGAGCAGGTTTAGTAGAGTCTTTCAGAGCGGTACGAGGACATATGTATTTCTCTTTGGGAGGCTGTAGAACCTTTAGGAAAACTTCACTTTCTTGGAATTCTTATCGTGCGTACTTGATTCAGCTTGAGATATAACTCTTGAAATTCCTTCCACACGTCTGTATGCGCATGTGAGCATTCAGTATTATATGTTCCTTGATGGCTTGTGATTTCCCAATGAAGGGGCGAGATGTGATCTTCGTGAGTATGTTGGGCTTGTCTAGAAGACTTGAGGCCGGATCTTTGCCTATGGTTTGAGCACCGAGGTGCTGATTTTGTGAGCAAGTGTTTTGAACTTATATGTTCGGTATTGTCCCTATTAGCTGGAATGGAGGTTATCCATGTGCTGAGTATATTAGTACTGTGAGGTGTATCTATATGACTTGGTGGTGACAAAGAAGTCTGCAAGGTAATAGATGAATTGTTAAGTGTTTGATTCCTATTATGATTTGATGTGTAGCCCAAGTTATAGGCACGTGAAGAATATTTTCATGTCTCCTAGTTGGGAAGTGGAGTGCATTACACGTGGTGGAATGAGTTCAAACTCAGGAAGACTAAATGACTGTGTAACGTATATAATGGTGGAAGGTGTGCTGAAATACTAAATTGAGGCGAAGCATGTGGATTATCTCCTGCGAAGTGTTCTTAAATGGCATGATCCTTATGTGTATTGTTAGAAGATCTCATGTGTAATTGAAAAGTACGTGTTGAAATTTGATAAATTTGGGTCTCTCTAGAGGGTGGACTCAACTGATGTGTGGATGAATGCGTGATTTGTAGAGCATTACAGTACTAAATGATCTATGTTTTCATAAACTTGTACATGATTTGAGTTTAATCTTACTATGGCATTATGGCATCATTAGAGTAAAAGTATTATGGGTTACTGAGTGTGTCCTGATATATGGCTTCGAGCCAAGTTAGGGAGGTTGATGTTGATTAGATGATTCTACGGTTATGTGCTATGTTGGTCATGATTTGAGGCATGCTGTCAATTCTGGTCGCGAAAGTTGAGCCAAGGATGGCACGGGTGTGGCAAAATTTGTGACAAGGGTCATATTATGCTTTATAAATTATAACAATTACGGAATGTTTGGAGTCGTTATTGGTAAAGAATGCTCGGTGCATAGAGAAGAAAATTGCTTAGTCGTATTTGGATGATGATCTCATTTTGCGGTATCAGAGTGCTAATAAGGCACGAGTGATTATGTTTGTTAAGTTAGGTAATTTGCAGTTTGAATAAAAGTTGATGACTCTCGAGAATGGTTTTAATGTGTTCAGGACTCTACATGTAACACTCAGGTGTCTTAAGGATATGTGTGTGGCTAGAGACTGTGTACCCATTGGAAAGGGTCAAGACTTGTGGTATTATTATGTTGATTATGGGATCCTATGTATCGATATTTGGATAGTAATGGTAACGAATTCAAATTCCCAGGAAGTTCTTCAAAGTAAAGTATTCTGGAATGTGGTATTTCTAGGAACATTTGAGAGAGTATTAAGTGGCTTATGGGTCTTAGACAGTGTGGTCTTTTGCTTGGGTCTCGTGTAGTGAGCCTGGGTTGAGGCATTGGGGTGCTACAGCAAGAGGGAATATTAAGTTGATGATAATCAGAAGGGGAATTAGATGGATAGAATAGCTTAATAGTGGACCGAATCGGTATGGTAAGGATATGATTAATTTTTTGTATGTATTCAAGGTAATAAGCCTTTGCAGGTATTGTGCAGCAAAGCTCTTGAGTTCTGACAGCTTGCTTAGCTAGGTTTGGATAGAAGGATTCAGCCCTGGCAGTTTAGCTTGTGTAAATGGAATTGGGATAGAGTTCTTATTAGGTTTTACCGTAGTTTGGAGATGAATATAGTTTTCATGGGGATGCGAAGCATGGAATGTGTAATGATTTTTCTCCTGGATGGGATTGATGGAAGATCTTGGCTAGATGAGTTACAGTTCAGTTTTGAAAGAAGTTCATAAAAATCTTAGGCAACGGGTAGCCTCAGATAATCAAGGAAAATGGTACTGCTAATTGGAAGTGATTTGATGAGAGTATTTATCTCGGAAAAGCATAGTGTGATTAAACTGATGATACTTTGGTAGTATTGTGACGCTCTCTAGTTAGATCGACAACAGATATTTGAGTTGTGTGATGGCACAAGGAAATTTTTAAATATCTTTCGTGGAATGGTTGGGTACTTGAGGTGTGATGTGTCACATCTTTTTTTCTGCTTTGGCTTTACTACACCCCGTGAAGGGCATAATAAAAAGGATTTTTTTCCAATTCAAAGACAATCGAAATGAGATTCGTTATTTATTAAAAGATTCAGTGTTGCCACTTAGGAGATTTATGGTGGCCCAAGTCACCAGTTGGAATTCCGAATCGACGAAAGGGTTTGACTATGTATTACAGTCGCGAACCAGAAATCTGGGTAAGGAATTCTGTTAACCAGGAAGAAGGAGTTAGGCACTCCCGAGTTCTGTGGTTCTAGCACGGTCACTCAACTGCTATATTTGGCTAAAATCTGATTTTAATACATGTCCTCCTATAGTGCAATTTTTAGAATTCTTTACCGCTTTTAATCGATTATTAAGAAAGTGAACATCGTTTAAAAATATGTGTTTGGATCACATCACATGAAATGCACCTGGATCCTCGACACATTCTTATTCAACATTTTGGGATTTGGATTTGGGTCGCATGAAATCCACACCAATTATTTTGGATTGGGTATTGTTCCCTTTGCATATTGTGATACATTAGCTCTGATTTGGATAGATTCGACGAGCGTGGAGGCCGATTTGAGGGGAAAATGCATCGCGAGCTAGAGATTTCGCCGGTTCGAGGTAAGTAATGATTGTAAATGATATCCCGAGAGTTTGAAACTCCGTATTTGCACACCATAGTACTATATTGAGGTGACTTGCATGCTGGATAGTGGGCATAGGGTAGAGCACCGCTGGGGATTGTGAATTGGTCCATCCCGATTGATGAATTACTGCGTATTTGACTGAAAATTATTTGTTATCACTGCTGATTGGGCTGATTGCCATATTTGGGCTTCGTGCCAACAATTTAAATCCTTCGGCGATCATTTTCACTATTTTCTTAATGTTTTGACTTATTACTTGAACTCAGTCATATTGTTTTTTCACTATTTTACAACTCAACCACTTTTTACTCAAATTGAGTCCTAAATGATAATCTGGGCTGTGGACTACTGCTTTACTAATGTCTGAGGGGCTTGTGATGATATTCTGACTAAATGTGGCCGAGGGCCAGATGTGATACACTAAGGGATATGAGGCCGAGGGCCTGAATGTGAGGATTATATATATATATATATATATATATATATATATATATATATATATATATATATATATATATATATATATATATATATATATATATATATATATATATATATATATATATATATATATATATATATATATATATATATATATATATATATATATATATATATATATATATATATATATATATATATATATATATATATATATATATATATATATATATACATGCCGCAGTGATATAGTACTTGGGTTATAGGAGCTCCTCCGGAGTCTGCACCCCCACTGTGAGCGCGGGTACCCAAATGGATCGGGTTGCACACTGTATCGAGCTATGGATTGGGCTGCACACCGCAGCGATGTGTGGATCGGGTTGCATGCCGCAACGGTTATTATGTGATACTGTTTCTGAGAGTGACCTGAGAAAGAGAGCTCGAGAGCCCGAGAGTGTTGTTAAGAGTAAGCCCGACGGGCTGGTACAGTTTGAGATATTGCCCGAGGGGCGAGCTTTATGTGCTCACTTTGCATACTTCTTGTCTTTTACCTATTATACTGTGGTATTTGTGCCCGAGGGGCGGATTTTCTGTGTTAGTCAGCACTAAATATTTTGAAACTATTTTCGTAATCATTGAAAAGACCATTTTCAAGAGAGATTTGAACTGAGCCAAAGCATTTCTAAAGATTTCACCGATTTTACTATTTTTGTCAGAAATTGTACCCGGTATCTGTATAGCATGTTAGTTGCTTTACGTATTTTCTTGCTGATCAGTTATTATTTACTTTTATTACTCACTTTAATCCATGCACCACGCGTGCAGTTGCATGTATTTATGCACCCGGTAGCGGGTATTGGCTGTATGACGACAGAGTTGTAGAGGTTTTAGCAAGGTGAATGTGAGCGTTTGTAGCACCCCTGCCCTTTCATGTTATTCATAAATCTTGTTCAGTGTATTTCTAGACTGTATCGTGAAAACTTCATTTTTATAGATGCTCGTAACTTGTGACATCCCGGTCGGGCTGTGTTAGTTTGTAAATTTTGCTGATTAATGTCACTAAGTCGCATTTTTCTATTCATTTATGTTTAATTACTTTGAAAGGGATGAATTGGGTTAGTTGGCTGGCCTTGTCTTCACGAGAGGCGCCATCACAACTAGTGCGGATTTTGGATCGTGACATGTTGTATAAGTTATCGAATGATTAAAAATAGTACCATGATAACTTAGACCTGCCAGATGGTGAAATAATAATTCAGGACAAGTTATCTCAGAATAAAATAATATAATTAATTATCCCAAAATTAATATAATATACCAAATAATTAATAAGAACTAATCCTAACATAACTTGTATATGACCCACTAATTCAATTAAAAATTACCCAAAATACTTCTAATAAAGATTACTGCACCCATTAGATGTGCTTTAAAGGGTTACAAGATAATTATTCATGTATTAGGTGTAACATAACTAATAATATATTTGGTAGCCTTTAGTCACTTCATACAAAAGTTAGCATAGCTAATATTGTGTTTGGTTGCTTTTTTAATTAGAGGTAAAAATAATACATGGATAAGTTATACGATAAATTTATGCATTATACATGTAAGGTAAATTGTGAAATAACTAATACATGTATTAATAATACATAAATTAAATATTTAAATAACCAAAAAACCCTCATATTTATTTTAAAATTGCACATTGTTTAGTTAAAACAAAAGTAAACGATTAACAAAAAATAATCTCTACATTACAATACATAAATAACTAATTCATTTGTTACTAATCTTTCTATAACTAATCCCTTTATAATAAAACTACGCATAACAACACTCTTTGTAACTAATCTCTACATTATTAATACTTGCATAACTCTACCCACCAACTGAATGACCCCTAAATGCAGAGACGGAGCTAGGATATTGACTGTGTGGGTTCTAACTGTAGTTTCGCCATATTTTCTACCATTAACTTTAGAGCCTGAGCCCAAAATAACAGTTACAACTAATATTCATGCTTGATGCTTTTCACATTTATTATATAAAATATAATAATAAATTTATCTCTAAGTAGTACCCAAATGGAATTGATCTCACTAAAAAAATTAAAAACAAGAAATTAGGACCAATATAACACATACCTTGTGAGTCGGCTTGTCGAGGATTCGAGATTTCAAGTTTGAACTTTTGGAAAGAACAACACTCACACCAACGGTCACAAAGCAGATCAGTAGAGCAGAACCCTAGCTTTTCTTTTTGATTTGGGATTTTCGATTTCCTCCTTGTTTGGAGTTGGAACTTGCAGAAGCATTTGGTTTTTGCTTTTTGTTTAGCAGTTTTGGCTTTTGTTTAGATCTTTGGCTTTTCTTTATTAGAAAGATAAAAACTATTTAAAAAGTTAGCTTAATTAGAGAGAAGTGAGAGAAATTTTACTTGAAAAAAGTGAGGAAAAAGACTTTTGCGGTGTGCTTTTTAAAAGTATTATATTATGAGAGGAATTTTGTCGGGAAAAGTAAGAGGAAAAAGACTTTTACGGTGAGCTTTTTAAAAGTATTGTAAAAAATAATAATAACACAATGTTTATAGGGGATTCAAACTCAGTTGTTTCCACCCAAAACGCTTTACCAATAAACCCACACCACTTTTGTTATTGGGTTCAATATATATATATATATATACAAAATCCCGTAAAAAGTCATTGAATACGCCCGAACCCGCAGCTTCGCCCCTGCCTAAATGCGCTGTGGTACCTTTTGTTTTGGAAAAAAGGTATAATATTAGAATGATTTCCTTATATTAGCATGGAAATTAAGAAAGTTCAACCCAATATCAATAATACTAAACAAAATTAATTACTACATGCTATTGCAATTTCATAATGTTAAATTTTGCTTTCTTATTTATTGATTTTATAATAATATTATCAAAGTATATATTTTTAAAGAATATTATCCAATATTAAGCTTAAGAAAATATAAAGAAGATATAACGTCTTTATTCAAACCAAAAGTATATAAAAAAAGAAATATAAAGATTTCAATACAGGAAGTACAATATCCTATGCATAAGGAACAAGCAACGGAAATTCTTTGTTCAAACCCCAAAACACCATCCTCCTACTCTCGCTCTAAAAAAGGAGAAGAAAACAGCTAAGGAGTTCGTAATTTGCAGTTACACACGGATCCAATAGAGAATAATGGCGCTCAATCTTCGTCAAAAACATACAGGTAACTGACCTAAATCTTTTCATCAATTTTAGTATAACGAAATAAACTTACTTGATTTTCAATTGAGGTTTATTTTTAGTTAATTGATCGATTAATTTCTGGAATTTTGTTCAGATTGCATTACGCGGATGTTGAATCTGAACCAGCCGGTGAATGCCGGCGGCACAGCTAATGAGGAGGTTTACAAGATCCTCATTTACGATCGGTTTTGCCAGGACATATTATCGCCGCTGATTCACGTGAAGGATCTTCGTAAGCACGGCGTTACTCTCTACTTCCTCATTGACAAGGATCGGAAGCCCGTTCACGATGTTCCTGCTGTATATTTCACCCGACCAACCCACCTCAACGTCCAGCGGATCATTTCTGATGCCTCTAACTCTCTTTATGATTCGTTTCATTTGAATTTCTCAGCTTCCATTCCGAGACATTTACTCGAGGATCTCGCTTCAGGTTCCAATTCAATTTCGTCTCTATTTACTTTTTCTTAGCTTAGAGGTGCTTATTTATGTCACACACGCTACTCACAAGTGATATTGTCTGTTTTTGGCCTAGACCCGCACTGTTTTAAAACACAATGTCTAAGGCTTGCTTCCTATATACCCATCATATCTCCATATTTTACCCATGTAGGATGTGGGTAGGTGTACAATTTACCAGTCTAGCTATGGCTTATTTGGCCGAGCTTCATGAAAGCAAAAATACTTATTTTTAAAAAATGTTTAATTTGGAGAGTTGATGTGTTTGGCCAAGCTTTTAGGAGAAAAATAATTGCTTTTGAGTAGTGACAAAAACTATTTTCTTAGAAGCTAAAAATAGTTGTGGCAAAAATGTTTTTAAAATTGATTTGCTAAACACAAATTGCTACTCTCTGTAAGTACTTTTTTGAAAAGCACTTCTAACAAAATGCACTTTTCAAAATAAGCAGATGTTGGAAGCTTTGCCAAACAGATTGTAAGGCCCATGTTTTATCCGACTAAATTTTTGGATCTTTTTTGGAGAGGTGTTGGTTGTAAGGCTTAAATCATGCAACTTGCTGAATGATGAGACATGTTTTTGCTTCAGGTACAATTAATTCAGAGTCGATTGAGAGGATTGCAAAAGTGCATGATCAGTACTTGGAGTTTATCACGCTTGAGGATAATTTGTTCTCCCTTGCCAACAAGAACTGTTATGTTCAGTTAAATGATCCCTCAGCTGGGGATAAGGAAATTGACGAGATTGTTGAAAAGATTGTGAGCGGGTTGTTTTGTGTCTTGTCTACTCTTGCTGTTGTCCCTGTCATCAGGTGTCCTCGTGGTGGGCCTGCTGAGATGGTGGCATCCCTGTTGGATCAGAGACTGCGGGACCATTTGTTGGCGAAGAACAATTTGTTTTCAGAGGGTGGGAATTTGACTGGCTCATTTCAGAGGCCAGTTTTGTGTTTATTTGATCGGAACTTTGAATTGGCAGTGGCAATACAGCATGATTTTAGGTATAGACCACTTGTTCATGATGTGCTTGGGTTGAGATTGAACAGATTAAGCGTGTCAGGAGACAAGGGTGGGATGAAATCCTATGAGTTAGATAGGTCTGATCCATTTTGGATGGCCAACGGGTCATTGGAATTTCCAGAGGTTGCAGTGGAGATAGAGTCTCAATTGAATAAATACAAGAAGGATGTTGAGGAGGTTAATAAACGAACAGGTGGCAGTGGAGGGCCCGAGTTTGATGGAACAGATTTGGTAGGTAATACTAAACATTTGATGAATGCTGTAAATTCCCTACCCGAGTTGACTGAGCGAAAGCAAGTGATTGATAAGCACACAAATATTGCTACATCATTATTGAGCGAGATCAAGGAGAGATCCCTCGATTCATATGCTAAAACAGAGAGGGATATGCTGGTGAGAGGCGGCATTGATCGTAATGAGCTCCTTGGAGTGCTGAAGGGAAAAGGGAGTAAGGCAGATAAGCTGCGATTCGCTATAATTTATCTTATCTCAACTGAAGGCATGCCTCAATCTGAAGTCGAAATGATTGAAGCTGCACTTAGGGAGTCCGAGGTTGATACCAGTGCTTTTCAGTATGTAAAGAAGATAAAATCATTGAATGTCTCTTTTGCATCAGCAAATTCTGCAAGTACGAGCAACATTGTTGATTGGGCTGAAAAACTATATGGGCAATCAATCAGTGCTGTAACTGCAGGTGTGAAGAATCTATTATCCAGTGATCATCAGTTGGCTTTGACGAGATCAGTAGAAGCATTAATGGAGGGGAAACCAAATCCTGAAATAGAATCTTATCTTCATCTTGATCCTCGTGCACCAAAGTCAAGCTCTGCATCTAGCAGCAGTTACCTAAAAGGACCATTTAAAGAAGCTATAGTCTTTATGATAGGTGGTGGAAATTACGTGGAGTATGGAAGCTTGCAAGAGCTTGCCAATCGCCAACAGCCGGTCAAGCATGTCATATACGGGACAACAGAAATTCTTACAGGAGGTGAGTTCATTGAGCAGCTTGCAGTACTGGGGCAGAAGATGGGATTGGGAAGCAGTGGGGCTGCACCTACCCATTGATGGGATGAATTTTGTTCACAACTGATTAAGCAACTATTTGTTCTTCTCTATCACACTGCTCTTCACTTTATTAAGCCATAGGTTCATGAGAAAAGCTTACATTGAACCTAATAGTCTAGTCGAGCGATTGGAGACTGAGCTGACTGTATTTTTGATAGTGCCAGACTTTGGCATTTGACTGTGGTGCGTACTGGTCTTAAAAATGTGACTTTTATTTCAATTTTGGAAGATCTGAGGGAGTTAAAGGAGCTTTTCTACATTCGATATACTTGGAACTAAAATCCGCATCACTTCCTACACCTTGTTTCTTTGTGTTTAACAAGCTCTTCATTTCCTTTTTTTGGTGGGAGTTCAAGTTTCCTTTGTCAGTCCAATTATTGAGATTATACTCATCATAAATAAATAACAAAATCCTTTTCCTTGTAAAGCTTGACTCCTGAAGCTTGGAACAGCTTATTTTGAAAATGAGATAGATACGATGCTATCTAAGATCAGTATACTTGGAAGAGACACATATGGCAAAATACGAAGTTAAACGCAGTCTCTGGTGGTTATACTCGTTTGCTCCGCAAGAACCTCAGCTGTGTTTATCCGTGGTATAACATAATTCATAGATGCATACTTTTGTCATCTTTGGTTTTACACTGATCCAAGTTGATAGACCTATAAAGTATAAACCAAGCTTGACCGTTATGTTCAGGCTTGAGCTTTTCTATCATGGTTTGAACTTCAAATAGTCCTCGTGCCACGTTTATGCCTTTGGAAGAGTTCATCTCAAAGTGCCATAAGATTTAACTGTTCTCTTTTCAAGTTTAATTTTTTTTTTTCCCCACTCCTTTGTCTCATGTGTGCATTCTTCTATTTTTTCACCTTTGAAGGCATTGTAAGTTACCTTACTGTCAGAATTTATGTAAATGAAATAGCTGCCTGCCTCATAGGCATGTTTTTAAGAGGGAATTTTTCATATGCTAATGCAAAGAATAAAGGTATTTTTACTTACCTACGTTATATATGAAATCTTATTACCAAAATATGCATAGTTTGTTAATTACCTGCTCAGTCCACGCTTTACCAATAAATTTTGTACCATTCGATTATTAGGTATTAAAAGAGCTGAATAGTCCCTAAAAACGGGCTAAAATTAAGGAGAGAATCTTGGTGTTAATTGATTCTACATTAAATTCAATTTTTAAAAAGGTAAAGGAGATTTCTCATCTACGTATTTTTCTCTAGAACTACAATTCAAATTCTCAAAAAAAAAATGACAATTCAAATTTTCGAGTTTCAACAACTCGAAGTTGAAAAAATATGTTCTTTCATATATTATCCACCATTGATAGCCATTAAAAAGCTGGAAAGCTTTGAATTCAAATTTGGGTTTTCAAAAATTATTATTTGTTTGGATTGAGTATTGTTGCAAATAATTCGGAGTATGTTTAGGAGTTTATATCTCAATTTTGAGGGATTTTGGTGAAGATTAGACTTGGTTTTGACTGAATTTCAGAAATTGTAGATAAATTGTAGTTAAATTGTAGATAAATTGTAGTTAAATTGTAGATAAATTGTAGATAAATTGTAGATGAATTGTAGATTGGGAAGACTAAAACTTCTACAAATCTTCTACAAGTATGTCGAAAATGCCAATTATGCTACAATTGAAATGACAATTTGGATATTAAAATTCAATGTATCTATTTTGTAGATATCTTGTACATAAATTGTAGATTATTTGTATTCTAATTGTAGATGCATTATATTCTGTTTTCACAAATCCAAAACGACTAAAGCTTCTACAAAAAACAGTCTATAATTTATCTATAATTTTTCTATTTTGACTACATAATATGTACATGTCACGACCCTGGTTCACCAATCGTGAACCTGTCATGACGGCACCCAGTCTTCGCGACTAGGTAAGCCTAACATGATGCGGAATATACAATTTCATAAAACAAAAGATAAGGAAATAGCGGAACGATATATAAAAGAATGTAATAAGTGCCGCTTGGCACATACACTCGCCAAAACACACTACATAGCCTACTACCAAGACCCGGAATCCCACGGGAAACACAGACTAAAAGGGAGAGTACAACTGTGGCTCTATACATCAAGAATGTCTAAACAACGAAATGAGGAAAAATAATTACTATCACTATGAGAATAGAAGGAGGGTCTACGGATCCGCGGACGTAGCAGATCATACCTCGTGTCTCCTAATGTGCTACTAAATCACCTGAGATGAGCCTGTCCTGATGTACCTGGATCTGCACATCAAAAGTGTGCAAAAGAGTAGCATGAGTACACCACGACGGTACTCGGTAAGTGCCAAGCCTAACCTCGATGGAGTAGTGACGAGGAAGGTCATGGCCCTACTGAGAGAACAATAAAATAATGATCAAAACAGTAATAAGCAGGAATAAGTAAGAATGAATATGAAATAACATCAATGAAGTAATTACTACAACCGACTATGTTTAGCTAACTGCAAGTAACCAACACAACATAAACTCAAATCAACAAGTCCAGGGACCTATGGGAATTGAACCCACAGTCCCTCTCTATATCCAACAACTCGGGATCTCCAGGAATTTAACCCGCAATTCGAATAACAGTACCTCTGGGTCTCCGAGAATCGAACCCGCAGTTCGTATCTCAATATATCAGGATCTCCGGGAATCGAACCCGCAGTCCGTATCTTAATATATCAATAAACTCGGGTCTCAGGGAATCGAACCTGCACCCCTTGGATCTCGGGTAATCGAACCCGCAGTCCAAAAACACTACAACTCCGTATCTCCGAAAATCGAGCCCGCAACCCTTGGATCTCCGGGAATTGAACCCGCAGTCCATCAATACAACAGTAAAAAGGAAAGCATAATATGATATGCATAACTACAACTTCACCAAAAACAGTACCAACAATTATCACGAAGTTCAAATAAGACAATTAGGCAATTAGACACATAAATCCTATCTAATCATGCTTTTCTAACGAATATCAGGTAAATGTCACAATTTAATCAGCTAAGAACAAAAATATCACAAATTGGAAAAGGTGGGTTCCAACAATCTGCGCATGTACACGCCCGTCACCTCGCGTACAAGGCATTTAAACTATCACATAATATCCTAGGGGTGAAGGTTCCCCCACGCGAGGTTAGACAAGCCACTTACCTCGACTCAGGTACAAAACCACTAAGAGACAACTCTCTTGCACGAATATCGGCCTCCACAGGTGTAGTATCTGATCAAAATCAATAGAAATACATCAAAATAGGCCAATTGGGCATTACCCAATCAAAACAATTCGAAATACACCAAAAACCACAAGTTGCCAAAACTCAACTTTCGGTACGCTTCTCGAAAAATTACGAAAGTTATATATTCGGGTTCCTTATCTCAACAGGAGTCTATGCATATAAAATTTTACCAAAATCGGACTCAGTTTGCCCATTCAAATCGATGATTATTTAGGCCTAGGTCTAAAACCCCCAATTAATCTTTCATTAACAGTGAAATACTTAAGGATTTCATGATAAAATAACGAAATTAGGTCATGAAACTTACCTCCGATGATAACCCGATGATTCTCCAACAATTTCCCGTGAGTTTCTCTTTCTAGCACTCAAAAATGGTATTTTTTTGACTAAATCCGCGACTGGTCTGCTTCTCGCTTTTAATTCACTGCCAGACGAATTAACTCTACGCGATCGCAGCCCTAGGCTCGCGATCGCGATGCACAGATCCTGGGCCACAGATTTTAACTCTACACGATCGCATGGGCCTGGACGCGATCGCAGTGCTTAACCCAGCCACCTTATGCGATCACAATGAAGCGACCGCGATCGCACTGCACGCTAACCTTACGCGATCGCAGACCTGACCTCGCGATCGCAGAGCTTTCCAACTTTGCCCTACGTGATCGCAGACTCCACCTTGCGATCGCAGAGCTCAATATTTTCCTCTTACGCAATCGCATGAACAGCTTCGCGATCGCGAAGCACAAAAATTCTCTGCAATATTGCAACAGAAATAGCAGTGCATTTGGCACCAAAATGGTCCGTTTGGACCCTCGGATTCATCCCGAGGCCCCCGGGACCTTAACGAAAACCACCCACCTACTCCAAAACATGACGAACTTGTTCCAATCATAAAAACACGTCCTTAAACACAAAAAACATCGAATTATAGCGAATTCAAGCCTAAGTGTTTATCTAAACTTCTGAAACCAACATTCAATCAAAAACCCCACCAAACGACGTCCGAATGACCTGAAAATTTGCAGACATATCCAAAATCACCTAACGAAGCTACTGCAACTGTCGGAATTCCATTCTGACACTCGGATAAAAATATCACCTATTGATCGGATTTCCAAAAATTTCAAACTTCGGCATTTCAAGCCTAATTGAGCTACAGACCTCCAAAATACATTCCGAACGCGCTCCCAGCCGCGAAATCACCTAACAGAGCTAATGGAACCATCAGATTTCCATTTTGAGGTCGTCTTAATACTGTTCCGAATACGGGCAATTTTTCAACTATAAAGCTCTCATTTGGGGACTAAGTGTCCCGAATCTCTTCAAATTCTAGAACCGAACCTCCCGGCAAACCACAATAGCAGAAATGAACTTAGGGGAATAGTTAGATTGGGGATCAGGGCGTAAATTTCAAAAACGACCGGCCGGGTCGTTACATTTTCCCACACATAAAAGATTCGTTCGTCCTCGAACGAGCATAGAAAACATACCTGGAGTGGTGAAGAGACGAGGGTACTGGTTGCGCATATCGTACTCGATCTGCCAAGTCGCCTCCTCGACCGGCTGACCCAGCCACTGGACCTTTACTGAAGCGATGTTCTTTGACCTTAGCTTCCTGATTTGCCTGTCCAGAATGGCCACTGGCTCCTCAACATAAGACAGGTCCTTGTCTAGCTGAACAGAATCCAACACGTGCGACAGGTCACCATGATATCTCCGGAGCATAGAGACATGAAATACAGGATGGACTCCGGCTAGTCTAGGAGGTAAGGCCAACTCATAAGCAACCTCCCCAACACGCCTCAAAATCTCAAAAGGACCATTAAATCTAGAACTCAGCTTCCCCTTCTTCCCAAACCTCATAACGCCCTTCATGGGCGAGACACGGAGCAGAACCTGCTCGCCAACCATTAAAGCCACATCGCGAACCTTCTTGTCCGCATAGCTCTTCTGTCTAGACTAGGCTGCACGAAGTCTGTCCTGAATCACCTTGACCTTGTCCATAGCATCCTGAACCATATCAGTACCTAGCAGTCTGGCCTTGCTCGGCTCGAACCAACCCACGGGAGACCTGCACCTCCTACCATATAGGGCCTCATACGGTGCCATCTGAATACTGGACTGGTAGCTGTTGTTATAAGAAAACTCCGCCAGTGGCAAGAAATAATCCCATGAACCTCCAAACTCAATCACACACGGAGCATATCCTCCAAAATATGAATAGTGCGCTCGGACTGGCCATCAGTCTGGGGGTGAAACGTTGTGCTCAACTCCACCCGAGTGCCTAACTCCTGCTGCACGGCTCTCCAGAACCGTGAAGTGAACTGAGTGCCTCTATCTGAAATGATGGAGACTGGAATACCATGCAGCCGAACTATCTCCCTGATGTAGATCTCCGCCAGTCGTTCCGATGAATAAGTAGTGCTCACCGGTATGAAATGGGCGGACTTGGTCGGCCGATCCACAATAACCCAAATGGAATCAAACTTCCTAACAGTCCGTGGAAGCCCAGATACAAAGTCCATGGTGATGCGCTCCCATTTCCACTCTAGAATCTCAATTTGCTGCATTAACCCACACGGACGCTGATGCTCATACTTCACCTGCTGGCAGTTGAGGCACCTAGAAACATAATAAACTATATCCCTCTTCATCCGCCTCCACCGGTAATGTTGTCTCAAGTCCTGATACATCTTCGCGGCACCCGGATGGATGGAATACCGCGAGCTATGGGCCTCTGCTAGAATCAACTCTCGAAGATCATCTACATTGGGCACACAAATACGCCCCTACATCCTCATAACTCCATCATCCCCAATGGTAACATCTCGAGCATCAACACGCCGAACTCTATCTTGGAGGACAAACAAATGAGGGTCGTCGAACTGTCACTCCCTGATGCGGTAAAATAGAGAAGAACGAGAAACCACACAGGCCAGAACTCGGCTGGGCTCCGAAAGATCTAGTCTAACAAACTGCCTGGCTAAAGCCTGAACATCCATCGCCATAGGCCTCTCCGAAGCTGGTAGATATGCCAAACTTCCCAAACTCTATGCCCGGTGACTGAAGGCATCGAAAACTATGTTAGCCTTGCCCGGGTGATAGAGAATAGTAATATCGTAGTCTTTCAGCAGCTCCAACCATCTCCTCCGACGCATGTTCAGGTCCTTCTACTTAAGCAAGTGCTGCAAGCTCCGGTGATCAGTGTATATCTCACAAGGAACCCCATACAAGTAATGACGCCAAATCTTCAAGGCGTGAACAATGGCAACTAGCTCCAGATCATGAACAGGGTAGTTCTTCTCATGTACCTTCGGCTGTCTGGATGCGTAGGAAATCACCATACCATCATGTATCAATACTGCACCGAGTCCAACTCGTGAGGAATCACAATATACTGTATAGGACCCCGAACCCGTAGGCAGCATCAAAATAGGGGTCGAGGTCAAAGTTGTCTTGAGCTTCTGAAAGCTCACCTCACACTCCTCTGTCCACTGGAAAGGGGCACCCTTTTGGGTCAATCTGGTCATAGGTGCTGCGATCGAAGAGAACCCTTCTACGAAGCGACGATAATAACCCGCCAAACTAAGGAAACTGCAAATCTCAGTAGCTGAGGAGGGTCTGGGCCAACTCTGCACGACCTCGACCTTTCTCGGATCCACTCGAATACCATCGCTCGACACCACATGGCCTAGAAATGCCACTGAACTCAGCCAGAATTCACATTTAGAGAACTTGGCATATAGCTGCTTTTCCCTTAGAGTCTGAAGCACTATCCTCAGATGCTGCTCGTGCTCTTCCCGACTTCGGGAATACACTAGAATATCATCAATAAAAACAATCACGAACGAGTCCAGATATGGCCTGAACACACTGTGCATCAAATGTATAAAGGCTGCTGGGGCATTAGTCAGCCCGAAAGATATCACGAGGAACTCGTAGTGACCATACCAAGTTCTGAAAGTAGTCTTCGGGATATCTGGCTCCCAAATCTTTAGCTGATGATAAACAAAGCGCAAACCAATCTTAGAGAACACCTATGCGCCCTGTAGCTGGTCAAATAAATCATCAATACGTGGCAAAGGATTCCGGTTCTTCACTGTAACTTTGTTCAACTGACGATAGTCAATACACATACGCATAGAACCGTCCTTTTTCTTCACAAACAACACAGGAGCACCCCAAGGTGAAACACTGGGTCGAATGAAACCCTTACCCAATAAATCCTGTAACTGATCCTTCAACTCCTTCAACTCCGGAGGAGCCATATGGTACGGTGGAATAGAAATGGACTGAGTGCCCGACAATAAGTCAATAGCAAAATCAATATCTCTGTCAGGCGGCATGCCCGAGAGATCAGCTGGAAATACATCAGCGAAATCACGTACCACTAGAACGGAATCAATAGAAGGAGTGTCCATACAGACATCCCGAACATAAGCTAGATAAGCAGCACACCCCTCTCAACCATACGCTGAGCTTTGAGAAAGGAGATAACACGGCTGGGGGTGCGATCTAGAGTACCACTCCACTCAATACGTGGAATGCCTGTCATAGCCAGTGTCACAGACTTGGCGTTACAATCAAGAATAGCATAATGGGACGACAACCATTCCATGCCCAGAATAATATCAAAATCGACCATCCCAAGCAACAATAGATCCGCTCTGGTCTCAAAACCATAAATGGTAACCAAACACGACCGATACACATGGTCCACAGCCAAAGAATCTCCCACCGGAGTCGAAACATAAATGGGGACACTCAATGAATCTCGAGGCACACCCAGATGTGGAAGCAAAATAAGAGGACACGTATAAAAAAGTGGAACCAGGATTGAATAGAACGGATGCCTCTCTGTGGCTAACCAAAATAATACCTGTGATAACAGAATTAGATGCAATAGCTGCAACGCGATCAGGAATAGCATAAAATCTGGCCTGACCCCTCTCTCGAGGGCGGCCCCTATCACCCTGATCCCCACCCCTAGCTGGCTGGGCAGGTGGAGTGGCAGCTGGGGCTGGAATGATGGCCTGCTGACTCTCTGAACCACGCTGAGGCTACGAAGACTTTGGAGGTGCCCTCTCCTACACCTGTGGCACTCTCTAACGAGATGGAGAGTATCCCCACACTCAAAACAAGCTCTGGGAGGACGCGGTGGCTGCGGCTGACCGGCCTCACCCCCACTAGTCTGACCCCTGGAGGTACCCCGCGCAGGAGGTGTACTGGAAACTAGGGGAGCATAATAAGGCTCCTGAGGTGCTGGAAGAGCTGGAGCACTACCGACTGCTAGCAATGCTGAATGAACTGGACGATCGAAATAACCCCTGCCAAAACGATCGGCTGCTGAAGTGCTGGCACCAGAGAATTAGCCCGACTCACAAGACCTCTTGGCCTCCCTCTCTCCCCGCTCTCTAGGGAGCATACTCTCGATCCTTCTGGAAATGCTCACCGCCTGCTCGTAAGGTATATCCGTCTCCAACACCCTGGCCATGCTGGACCGGATCGGCGGAATAAGGCCCTCAATAAATCTCCGCACTCTCTCCCCGACCGTGGCTGCCAAAGCCGGTGCATGCCTGGCTAGACGGGTGAAACTAATAGCATACTCCGATACTGACATGGAGCCCTATCACAACCGCTCACACTCCGATCTCCAAGAATCCCTAAGACTCTGGGGAACAAACTCCCTCAGAAACAGATCAGAAAATTGCGTCCACGTCAATGAAGCAGACTCATCTAGACTATCCAACTCATACGTGCACCACCAATCATAAGCGGCCCCACGAAGCTTAAAAGCAGTGAAGGAAACCCCGCTGGTCTCCACTATACCCATGGTACAAAGGATACGATGATACTCCTCCAGAAAACTCAATGCATCATTTGTAGCCAACCCACTGAACACTAGAGGATCATATTTCTTGAACCTCTCTAATCTACGTCGCGCATCCTTGGAGGCAGCTGGCCCACCTCCGGGCTGTACTGGGGCGGCATGAGGCATAGTAATAATCTCTGGAAGCTGCCCCACGGGCACTCGCTGCTCAGGTGTAGCGGCTGCGGGAGTCTGGGCCCCTCCCCCGCCTGAGATATAGCTGCAGTGAGAGGAAGTAACCCTGCCTGAGCCAAGGTAGTATACATGCTCATGAACTGGGCCAGGGTCTCCTGGAGTGCTGGAGTAGTAGCAGCTGTAGTCGATGTACCAGGTGCCTACGCTCCAACCTGATCCACCGGTGGCACCTCAACGGTAGCGCGCGCGGGTGCTGTGGCTGCACTTCAGGCGCGTCCTCGTCCTCTACCACGGCCCCGACCTCTGACAGCGGCAACATGGGGTGCGTGTGCCTGATCCTCGCAAGTAGCACGTGTCCTCACCATCTGTGAGAGAATAGAAAACAGAAGTTTTGATTTGGTGCCAAAAATGTCGCACGACAAGGAATCCAAAAGAAATGAAGAGTTTCATAAACAATTACATAGCCTCTCGTAGATAAATACAGACGTCTCCGTATCGATCAGCGAGACTCTAAGTAACCGGTCTGTGTCCCGTGACTCCTATGAACCTAGAGCTCTGATACCAACTTGTCATGACCCTGGTTCACCAATCGTGAACCTGTCATGACGACACCTAGTCTTCGCCACTAGGTAAGCCTAACATGATGCGGAATATACAATTTCATAAAACAAAAGATAAGGAGATAGCGGAACGATATACAAAATAATGTAATAAGTGCCGTTTGGCATATACACTCGCCAAAACACACTATATAGCCTACTACCAAGACTCGGAATCCCACAGGTAATACAGACTAAATAGGAGAGTACAACTGTGGCTCTATACATCAAGAATGTCTAAGCAACGAAATGAGCAAAAATAACTACTATCACTATGAGAATAGAAGGAGGCTCTCCGGATCCGCGGATGTAGCAGATCATAACTCGAGTCTCCTGATGTGCTGCTAAATCACCTGAGATGAGCCTGTCCTGATGTACCTGGATCTGCACAACAAAAGTATGTAGAAGAGTAACATGAGTACACCACGGCCCCAATATCAGTATCTCTAGGTCTCCGGGAATCGAACCTGCAGCCCGTATCTCAATATCTGAGTATCTCGGGGAATCGAACCCGCAGTCTGTATCTCAATAAATATATCAATAAACTTTGGGTCTACGGGAATCGAACCCGCAGCCCTTGGATCTCCAGGAATCGAACCCGCAGTCCACAAACAATAACGCTCCGGGTCTTTGGGAATCGAACCCACAGCCCTTGGATCTTCGGGAATTGAACCCGCAGTCCACCAACACAAACAAAAAAAAGGAACGCACAGAGAAATATGATATGCATAACTACAACTTCACCAAAAATAGTACCAACAATTATCACGAAGTTCAAGTAAGACAATTAGGCAATTAGACAGATAAATCCTATCTAATCATGCTTTTCTAACGAATATGGGGTAAATGTCACAATTTAATCAGCTAAGAACAGAAATATCACGAATTGGACAATTCAAGTTAGGTGGGTTCCAACAATCTGCGTATGTACACGCCTGTCACATCGCGTACAAGGCATTTAAACTATCACATAATATCCTAGGGGTGAAGGTTCCCCCACACGAGGTTAGACAAGCCACTACCCTCGACTTCGATATGAAACCGCTAAGAGACAACTCTCTTGCCACGAATATCGGCCTCCACAGGTGTAGTATCTGATCAAAATCAATAGAAATACATCAAAATAGGCCAATTGGGCATTACCCAATCGAAACAATTCGAAATACACCAAAAACCACAAGTTGCCAAAACCCGACTTTCGGTACGCTTCTCAAAAAATTATGAAAGTTATATATTCGGGTTCCTTATCTCAACACAAGTCTATGCATATAAAATTTTCCAAAATCGGACTCCGTTTGCCTATTCAAATTGACGATTTACCATAATTTAGGCCTAGGGCTAAAACCCCCCATTAATCTTCCATTAACAGTGAAATACTTAAGGATTTCATGACAAAATAACGAAATTAGGTCATGAAACTTACCTCCGATGATAACCCGATGATTCTCCAACAATTTCCCGTGAGTTTCTCTCTCTAGGACTCAAAAATGGTATTTTTGTGACTAAACCCGCGATTGGTCTGCTTCTGGCTTTTAATTCACTGCCAGACGAATTAACTCTACGCGATCGCAGCCCTAGGCTCGCGATCGCGATGCACAGATCCTGTGCCACAGATTTTTACTCTACGCGATCGCATGGTCCTGGACGCGATCGCAGTACTTAACCCAGCGACCTACGCGATCGCAATGAAGCGACCGCGATCGCACTGCACGCGAACTCAACCTTACACGATCGCATAGCTGACCTCGCGATCGCAGAGCTTTCCAACTTTGCCCTACGCTATCGCAGACTCTACCTTGCGATCGCAGAGCTTAGTATTTTCCTCTTACGCGATCGCATGAACAGCTTCGCGATCACGAAGCACAAAAATTCTCTGCAATATTGCAGCAGAAACATTAGTGCATTTGGCACCAAAATGGTTCGTTTGGACATCCGGATTCATCCCGAGGCCCCCGGGACCCCAATAAAAACCACGAACCTACTTCAAAGCACGATACGAACTTGTTCCAATCATAAAAACACATCCTTAAACACAGAAAACATCAAATTATAGCGGATTCAAGCCTACGATTTTATCTAAACTTCCGAAACCAACATTCAATCGAAAACCCGACCAAACGACGTCCGAATGACTTGAAAATTAGCAGACATATCCAAAATCACCTAACGAAGCTACTGCAACTGTCGGAATTCCATTCCGACGCCCGGATCAAAATCTCACCTATCGATTGGATTTCCAAAAATTTCAAACTTCGGCATTTCAAGCCTAATTGAGCTACAGACCTCCAAAATACATTTCGAACGTGCTCCCTGTCACACCTCCTTTCGGCGTTACCGCGCCCCGCGAAGGGCTTGATTAAAAGAAGTTTTTCCAATTAAAGGACAATCGAAACAGGGTTCATTTATTAAGAGATTCAGAGTCGCCACTTGGGAGATTTATGGTGTCCCAAGTCACCGGTTTGAATCCCGAATCGAGGAAAGGATTGACTCTATATTACAGTCTACGAACCAAAAATCCAGATAAGGAATTATGTTAACCCGGGAGAAGGTGTTAGGCATTCCCGAGTTCCGTGGTTCTAGCACGGTCGCTCAATTATCATATTTGGCTTATTTATCTGATTTTATAACATTCTTTAACTTATGTGCAAATTTTAACTTTTAACCGCTTTTAATATTATTATTCATTATTTGAATAAAAGAATTGCAACATCATAAAAATGTATCCCAAACCACGTCACAATCAATGTACCCGTGGTTATCGACGCATTCCGATTCTGTTGAGATTTGGATTTGGGTTACATAAATGTGCACCCGAATTTAGGGAAGTAACATTATTAAATACGCACCTAAAGATACTAACGCGTTATTGTTTTGGGAAGGCCGTAAAATTCGCTAAACGGCTAGCCCCAAAGTCTAAGTAATTTAAAAGTGATTATACAAGGGCCATGTATTTGAAATTTTATTTGGCATGACACGCCTCAAATTATTCCGAAAGGCTTTATCCAACTAAAACAAACTAAGTTATTTTTCCTTATCTTCGAGATTGTTTTGATGTTAAATTTGTGGACAAGATGTTAACTACTAACGAATTTTCTTCCCTGAACTTAGGGATAAAAGATCAATTTAATCACAAAGTAATAGAACAATTATTTGCAATTACTTTAGGAAAAACGTGGGCTAACCTGCTATATACAAAGACACAATTCATTTGTCTTTCTAAAAAAATGCACAAGCAAACAATTAAATAATCACAAACAGAATAATAAAAAGACTAAAAATCATTTAAAAGGAATATAATATATTCAAAGAAACAAATCAGTAATCTAAAGAAAGCATATTGATAGTGGCGTAACAGTAAGGTCATGAATCATTACGCAAAACAATTGTTGAGTCATTCAATGATGCCATCTTTCATATCATTTAACAGGTTAATAGCAAAGACTAAGAAAAATGAGAAACGGACCTCTATGAACTCAAGTTTGAAGTGAAGCTCAATAACGAAATTCCGAGTTACAGAAAACTCGTCGTAGACCTCGACGGAAGCAAAATCTGTCCGGAAACCTCCAACCGGACCAGAAAACACGCCGAAACTGACAAAAGGACTTCTGCCTCAAATGGTTACCTTTGAACCCACACAACAGCGAAAGAACTCGACAAACGAATGGACCGAAGACGAGATGAAGTCGCTATTGGTTTTACGACGCAATAGACTGGTATGAGAAGATGAAGCGTAAAGGGTTCGATTGGACATGAGGAAAAGACGATGAAGCAGCAGTGATGTTAATGGTGGTCGTCCATGGCGAGGGAGGCATGCTGGTCTTTGCGTCGCTGGCTTTTTCTGCTGGTTCGTTCAAGGTTCAGGTGCGACGAGAGGCAACAACGTTGAGGGTGACGACTGGTATCGTTTGTGCTGGTGGCGTTAGGTTGTTATGGCTGCTGGAGGGTGAGGTTGACGATCTGGTGTGCTGTTCGTTTAGGTTGTTGGGCGTTTGGGACGAGGGGGTTAAGAGGCAGCGGCTATGGAGGTTTGAGGTTTTTCCGGCGAGCTTTAGGCGGAGGCAAGCAGTGGTTTCCAGGTGGTCGTTTGGCTACTGCTGGACGTGAGGGTTGTCGGAGATGGAGATGGTAGGAGTGGTATTTAGAATGGT
The DNA here is from genome assembly GCA_032618575.1 of Nicotiana noctiflora. Taxonomy (NCBI): domain Eukaryota; kingdom Viridiplantae; phylum Streptophyta; class Magnoliopsida; order Solanales; family Solanaceae; genus Nicotiana; species Nicotiana noctiflora. Next base: position 246,844 of record JASVEL010009621.1, on the reverse strand, counting down.
CGTTTGGCGGCGTCGGTAGCTGTTCCGATGTTGTTTCGGCTGTATTTCTCAGCTTTCGGAGCAGATTTTCATGGCCGGAATTGCTGGCTTCGACGGTGGTCCATGGGTTGGCTTTTAATGGTTTTAAGGTTGAGTTTTCATGATTGTTTTCGGTGTTTTGGAGCTGAGTTGAAGTATTCTTTGGAGGATGGTGGCTTGCTGATTTTTAAAGGAAGTGACTGTCGTTTTTTGTTCTCCAAAATTGGAGAATATAATCAATAATCCTCCTGTATTCTCTTTGCTTTTTGTTCAAAAATCCCTGAGGCCCTCTCTCCCGTCCTTTTTGTTAATTTCCCTCATTGTATTGTTTTCTTAACTTTTAAAATTAGCACAAAAAATTCTTTTTGCCCCATCCTTCACGTGACTCTCTTTATGTCACATATATTATATTGTAAGACCAAAAATGATGGGTCTCACGTGGGGTTGGGTACCCAATAGTGATGGGTCTTCCTCGTGTTCTGTCCGTGTCCCCCATGTGTGTCCCCCACGTGTGGTGGGCTCGGATTATTATGTGCTATGTCCGAAAATTATAAAACCGGGTAGTTTGAACCCGAATATTATTCTTCGCCCGGAACCGAGAATGAGAACACGGTGTTATTAATTAATCACTACGTAAGCAAAATAACTATAAGACTAATAATTAAAACAAAGTTATTTTTTTATATTTTTCAAGATTAAAGTTACCACAAAATACTAATTATATTATTTTTTGTTTTATAATTCTTTTTTTATATAAAAATAAAGATATAAAGAACTATTTTTTTATATTTTTTAAGTTTAAAATGACTACAAAATATTAATAAAAATTATTTTTGTAATTTTCGTTTTTAATAAAAAGATGAAAATATAAAGTACTATTTTTGTATTTTTCAAGTTTAAAATGACTACGAAACATTAATAAAACTATATTTTTGTTATTTTTCATTTTAAAGTAAAAATAAAGTAAAAGAGTCAAAATTAGCTAAGATAGCTATATTAGGCCTAAACTAAATATTTTACGCTAAAAATATAAAAAATCTCGGGGAGGGTCAAAAATCACGCGTTTACAGTTGCCCCTCTTTGACTGAAAACACAAAGAGTTTTCAGACAAAGAACGACTAGACAAGTGTTTTTGACCCGACCCTTATTCGGAGGGACTAAACTAAAAGAAGAGGAATGTGACCGAGCCCTTGTATCTGAGCTGCCTACATATCCTTGGCTATAAAGGAATCAGGCCACGTGTAGTTCGAAAGTGAGTGAGGAAGGGGTATACCGAGGTGGAGAGCCGGTCGAGGTGCCGTTTCGCCGAGGTTCCGTTCCGTCGAGGTTCCGGTCCGTGGTCCTGCTATTACATCAAAAATCCAACATGAAAAAGACTAACTAAGCCTATCAGCTACTAGTTACAAGATTCCTATCTATAAGTCTTCTGAAGCTTGATCTTGAGTATTGGTTGGTGCTTCATGCGGACTCTAAATTTGAACCTTGATACTTGCTAGTTGTAGGTGTTGCTTTTCGGATCAAGACCAGGTATGCAGTGCTTGTGACCTCGGTCATGTCTTGAGCACACCACATCTTTCATCAACTTCTGCACTTGGATTAACTCCTTGTCTCTTTTTTCATTGTGACTAACTTCTGTTGATCATCTCGGACTGTTGACTCGCATTCTGGTCGCAAGCTTCTTTTGTTGCACTCCGAAGTGAATTCCCTTACTTGTGATCTTCGAACTATTCTCCTTCGAAGTCTGAATCTATCTTTTCTGATCCTTGTTGCCTTCCTTCTGATTCATGCTGGGGATTTCCGTTACACTCTGTCACTTTTCTATTGTTCACTATCCTTATCAAATCTTGGAAACTGAGACGCCGTTCTGCTTTTCCGGTGGGCTTCTGACTTTATCGACAAACTCTAATCATAAATCGCCATTCCATTCTTCAGGCGGGCACCTGATTACCAAAACTTGAAATGTATAGATCGAATGATTACCATCTCAGGAGAAAGATTCATCGGACTGAGATTTTGATGTCTTAGGAGAAAGATTCATCGGACTAAGACTTTGACGCTAGGAGATAATTCCTTAGACTAGTTCTAAATTGTTGTGATCTCAGGAAAAAGATTCATCAGACTAAGACTTTGACGCTAGGAGATAGTTCATCAGACTAGGTCTAAATCATTGTGATCTTAGGAGAACGATTCATCAGACTAAGATTTTGACGCTAGGAGATAATTCCTCGGACTAGGTCTAAATTGTTGTGATCTCAGGAGAAAGATTCATCAGACTGAGATTTTGATATCTTAGGAGAAAGATTCATCAGACTGAGATTTTGATATCTTAGGAGAAAGATTCATCGGACTAAGATTTCGACGCTAGGAGATAATTCCTCGGACTAGGTCTAAATTGCTGTGATCTCAGGAGAAAGATTCATCAGACTGAGATTTTGACGCTAGGAGATAATTCCTCAGACTAAGATTTTGACGCTAGGAGATAATTCCTCAGACTAGGTCTAAATTGTTGCCTTACTTGAAATCTTCCAATTGTTGCTTCCTTCTTCTTGTTGCTTTCATCTAAAACCTCTAATTGTTGTTTTTCACTTCCTATTAAATTATCCTTAACTATAACTTCAAAAACTAAATCGACACTCCATTCTTCAGGCGGGCTCCCCGACTTCAACTACAACTCAAAACTAAATCGCCACTCCATTCTTCAGGGCGGACTACTTGACTTCAACTACTACTTCAAAATAAATCGCCACTCCATTCTTCGGGCGGGCTCCCCGACTTCAACTATAACTTCAAAACTAAATCGCCACTCCATTTTTCGGGCGGGCTCCTGACTTCAACTACAACTCGAGACTAAATCGCCACTCCATTCTTCGGGCGGGCTCCATGACTTCGGCTACCACTTCAAAATAGATCGCCACTCCGTTCTTCGAGCGGGCTCCCGACTTTAACTACAACTTCAAAATAAATCGCCACTCCATTCTTCGGGCGGGCTCTCTGCTTCGACTATAACTTCAAAACTAACTCGCCACTCCATTCTTCGGGCGGGCTCCCCGACTTCAACTATAACTTCAAAACTAACTCGCCACTCCATTCTTCGGGCGGGCTCCCTGACTTCAACTACAAACTCAAAACTAAATCGCCACTCCGTTCTTCGGGCGGGCCCCGACTTCAACTACAACTCAAAACTAAATCGCCACTCCATTCTTCAGGCGGGCACCCTGACTTGAACATCACTTCACTAACTCCATCCCATCCCTGTCGCCTTCCTTTGCTTCATGCACCACTTTCTTCTTCCTGCATCGCTTCTTGGGCCATCCTTTCTTCCGAATTACCTTGTTTCGGAATTGCTTTCCTCCTGGGTCATGTTATTTTCTCTTGACTGCTGGGGACATCTTTGAATTGATTACTTACCTGCTGGGGATAATGCTGTTGGGGAAATCTTCTTTATTTCCTCCTTTTCTACTTCCTTCAAAACCTATCTCCCGAAATCGCTGGGGATTGAAATGTCATCAGCTGGGGATTACCCTGTCCGGGGGTCCCTTTTCCTTCTTCCTCTTTCCAAACCTCCTTCGGGACTCGCGCTTTGCTCCCTTGAAAAACTTGTAGGATATAATGCTGCCGGGGAAATCTCGAAATCAGCGATTCATTTTTCCGAGAACTGTTGGGGATGATACCGGCCTCTTGCCTTACTGAACGCAAGCTTCCTCGTTTTGTCCTGTCTGTTGGGGGTAAAATTTTCTCTATCACTGCTTGTTGTTTTCTTTCTTTCAAAACTGCTGGGGATAATCGGGTTCAAAGATCCTTTCCTTGCGTTATCTGGCTTCTTTCCCCAACCGGGTATTTGGTTTCAAGAAAATTTTCGCAATGGGAGAAAATTTTCTGCCCCAGTTTGAGAATCTTTTTCGTGGCATGCTTTTCTGCCAACAAACCCTCTTTTTCCTGTTTCAAATCAAAGAAAATTTGGTTAGTTTTAAAATGTGGTGGCTGGTTGTGGTGCTCCTGTTGGGGATGGTTCTCCTCCTCTTTCCCTGCTCTGCGTTTCATTGTCAGAACTTGCTGGGGATGTTATTATTTGATGATATTCATGCTGGGGATAGCTTTCTCCTTTCTTGCTTCCCGCCTTCCTTGACGACTCTTTATTCGCGAACCTTTCCACGTGGTTTTCCACTGACCACCCGAATTCCTATAATAGTGACCCTTCGTGAAGACCTTGCATGTTTTATTGGTGAACCATTTCCTTTGTTCACCCTTGTCACTGAAAATACCTTCTGCTGGGGATATCTCCCCTTCTTTGGCGGCATATCTAAGGAATGGGCATTTCCCGACCTTTGAGTCTCATTGGCCTTGGCCTCGAGGTCATTAACCTTCGTTGAGATATCCTTTTTCACACCGATCCACCCCTTTGTCGATTTCCTATTGCTGGGGAATATCCTTCTGGACACTGGCTTTGCGCTTAATCCCTCCTCACTTATACCACTTGGGTGTACCAATCAAATTCCGTCTTGCATAATTGGAAAGGTGATGGAAAATTTTGAAGTCATTTCTTACAAACAGACTCTATTGGGGAATTTTTATGAAAGGAGAAAGATAAAAGGAAACAGAATAAAAGACAAAAACGAGGATGACTCTCTAAAAAGAAAAATTATAAAATAACCCTATCAAACGTGGATACCAACTCTAATGGACATGACATGCACATATAGCCTATCCTCGTCGTTAAACCGCCTTTTGTAATCTTCTCCTAGGGCTTTCCTATCTCATTTCCAACCTTCGTTCGACTTGTAGTGCCCGAGGGGTTTTCACTACCAAGCCTCTCTCATTTCGGTTTTCTCTCAGCTTTCATCGCCTTATGGTGCCTGTGAAGGTTTTCACCGCTAAGACTCTCTCATTCGTGCTTCTCTTTGGCTGGGGATTGGGAGTGTTACCGCTGAGATTCTCTCATATTTCTTCTGCTGCAGATCAGAGTCTTTTCTGATGGGAATCAAAGTGTTATGTTTTGATAAGACTTCTCTCATTTGCCTGACTTGGCCTATTTTGAAGATTGGTCAAAAGGTCTTTCTTTGGACCGTAATGTGGATTTGGATAGGGCTAGAAAGAAATGGTATTAAAGGTTTGAAACAAAACAATATGGGTTCAAAATTACAACCTTCGGAGTCTACATCTTCCTTTATAAACACAACTTTTGTTGCCCCGATTTTTTTTGCTTGGGGATTTTTTGGTTTTTATTTGTACTATGACCGAGCTGTGAAGCGCCTACGTATCCTCTTTGAGGAATCAGGTCAAACGTAGTTCCCATTCCTCTTTTTCAAATTTCTTTTTTCATATATTTTTCTTTTTCTTTTCTTTATCTCTTTTTGTTGTTTTCTTTTTCTTTACTTTTTCTTTATCCCTTTCTTCTTTTGCCTTTCAAACTTGTGTTTCTAGTCTTTGCAACTAATTCCGAAGGAGGGGTATGAAAGAATTTAAAATAAGGCTCAAAGAGTTGACGATGAATAAAGTGTTTGGATAGCAGAACAAAATGCCTTCGTCATTCCAATCTTCGAAACATGCCAAGTACAAACAACATATTCACGACATCTTCTGGTTGTGCCATGATTGATAACCATATCGTCCATTCGCCTTTTCATCTGTCATTTTAAAGTATTGTTGGACGATGCTTTCATTTCGGTATCACGAGCGAACCCCCCTGTCAACACGGTCAACTTGCCTTTAAGATTTTCTTTATGTTTTACATGCCCCGGTTTCACATTACTCGGGCTCCAAATAATGTCAAACCATTCTTATTTCCTTTAAATGCACCGATCATCTTCCAATTGCTTCATGATTAACTTTCAAGATTAGGCCAAAATTATGTGTGGATGCCATGTCACTGGAGTTGACAGAAAAAGGGACTATAAAGAGGAAAGACTTAAATCAAAGAAAAATGACTAGAAATAAAGGAAGACGGATAATTGTATTAGACAGTGAAACGATTCGGACGACACGACAAACATAATAAACTAGGGTAAGACCCTGTGAACAAACCTAGACAACACTAAACGAGATACTACAACCCACAGAAAACTGGATAAAATAGAATGATAGAAAGGTTTGGGTTATAAGACAATATTCTGATTAACAACCCCGAAATAATCTGGACGACAGAAATGACAACAAAACAAACCACCAAAACTCTACTCTGGTTGGCCAATATATGGAGAGTCTTCCCAATTACCAAACACGACATTTTGGCCACTGAGCTTCACATAAATATTACCAATGCCACTATCCGCTTCAACATTTTCAGTTTTAGTCAATACATTCCCACAAAGTGTGCATCACGGTGTGCAGGTGAAGGACTCTGTGCGATATTCTGGATGTCACTGTCTTGGATCAAAATAAGGTTTTCTTGGATCTTGTGTTTCCGGTTCACCACAAACCAACCACCTCAATTTTCTCAACAGTTCAAAACAAAATATGTTAGAAATGGACTTAGTCAGTCCTTATTATTATAAACATTTTTCACTCTTTTTTTTTTCTTTTTTTTTCTTTTTTTTTCTTTTTTTCTTTTTTTTTCCTTTTTTCATTTTTTTTTCTTCATATTTTGGTTATGGATATGATCGAATCCTATGTGGATTGCCTACGTATCATGACCCCGCATGAATCAGACCGAGCGTAGTTCTTGCAAATTAATGCAAGAAATAAAGAGATGAATATTTGATTTTTTTTTTTGAAAAAATTGTAAAAGCCGACTCCAACTACAAACTCTGATGAAAAGCTTTCACACCTTGTGCCGGATATTTCTACAAGAATAAAAATATTTTTAGCGCCAATTATGACTATTTCTACAAAATTAGCCATGTAATGGCTTATTTGACAAAATGGCTATTTTTGTAAAATTTATTTAAGAAAGATAAACTTGAAAATTTCCTCATCCTGGGGCTCATGGGGCATCGTTCGGCATCGCCATAGGCCAACACAAGATTGAGAAGTTTTGGATGTCAATTGTGACTATTTTTTACAAAATTGGCCATGTAATGGCTTATTTAGACAAAGTGGCTCTTTTTGCAAAATTTTATTTAAGAAGATATAAATTCAAAATTTTTATCCTGGGGCCTATGGGGCATCGTTCAGCACCGACACAGGCCAATACAAGACTAAGGAAGTTAAAACGCAAAAATGTGGCTATTTCAGCAAAATTCCGGCCATGTAATGGCTTATTTGATAAAGTGGTTATTTTTGTAAAATTGAGTGATGACTCAACCTTGATTTTGAGGCTACGGCCTTTCAACATTTTCACATGGAATATTTCACGACTATTATTCAAAAGGAAATGAAAAGATTTCAAAGTGGCCATTTTTTGCAAAAACAACCTTCCGGTGTCCTTTCGGAACATTCGGCTATTTTCAAAAACAACATTACTTTGATTTTATTGAAAACTAAAACTTCGACATTTTTTTTTAAATTTTTGAAGGGGTGGTTGGACCCGATGAAGGTTGCCTACGTATCCCACCTAATGGCGAGAATCAAACCTGCGTAGTTCGGTCAGATTACTTGACCAATTATTTGAACAAAATTGTTCTTCCTATTTTTTCACATTTTTCTTTTCAAATTTTTCAACAGCATTTCATCAATATTTTGGTATTTTTCTATTCCAAAATTCTATTTCTTTTTGTTTTCGGGAATTTAACCAATTACCATAATAATACAGGACTAATAAATGCAACATATAATATGCTCGGTTTTTTATTACCGGGTGTGACGACCCGGCCCGTCGTCACGAGAATTACCACCCCGTTATGTTGTAAATGCATGTTTTATGATTTTATATCAGTGTTATGTTATTCTAAGCTCAGAACCTCGGTATGTGATCTAGACTGTGTACCCAAGCGGACAACTCCGGCTGAGGAAGGAGCTCCTTTCCGGGAACCAAAAGGCCAACCGGCTTAGAAACTTTCCGAGCCTCTTTATTATTTCGGGGAATGACACTAACAGAATAGGGAGTCTCAACCAGTGAGCACATCCCCGGGGGTGAGAGAAAGAAAGGACTCGGCGCAGTTTGTATATACAGTTCAGATAGTATCAAAGCGGTAAACATATAGCAGTTTGTATATACAGTTCAGATAGTATCAAAGCGGTAAACATATAGCAGTTTGTATATACAGTGCAACTAGTATCAAAGCGGTAGACATATAGCACATTAAATAAACATATAATAAAATCAGATATAGACAAAAACAACAATATAACTGAGCTTGGAGCTTCATCTGCTTGGATACTATTAAGGTAGCTACTTTGGTGTTGGTAGATGTCACACCTCCTTTTTCGGCGCTAAACCGCGAGGGCGCGAAGGGCGTGATAAAAGGAGTTTTTCCAATTAAAGGACAATCGAAACGGGATTCATTTATTAAGAGATTCATCGCCACTTGGGAGATTTATGGTGTCCCAAGTCACCGGTTTGATCCCGAATCTGAGGAAATTATGACTCTGTTTTAACAGTCTGCGAAACTAGAAATCCAGATAAGGAATTATGTTAACCCGGGAGAAGGTGTTAGGCATTCCCGAGTTCCGTGGTTCTAGCACGGTCGCTCAATTATCATATTTGGCTTATTTATCTGATTTTATAACATTCTTTAACTTATGTGCAAATTTTAACTTTTAACCGCTTTTAATATTATTATTCATTATTTGAATAAAAGAATTGCAACATCATAAAAATGTATCCCAAACCACGTCACAATCAATGTACCCGTGGTTATCGACGCATTCCGATTCTGTTGAGATTTGGATTTGGGTTACATAAATGTGCACCCGAATTTAGGGAAGTAACATTATTAAATACGCACCTAAAGATACTAACGCGTTATTATTTTGGGAAGGCCGTAAAATTCGCTAAACGGCTAGCCCCAAAGTCTAAGTAATTTAAAAGTGATTATACAAGGGCCATGTATTTGAAATTTTATTTGGCATGACACGCCTCAAATTATTCCGAAAGGCTTTATCCAACTAAAACAAACTAAGTTATTTTTCCTTATCTTCGAGATTGTTTTGATGTTAAATTTGTGGACAAGATGTTAACTACTAACGAATTTTCTTCCCTGAACTTAGGGATAAAAGATCAATTTAATCACAAAGTAATAGAACAATTATTTGCAATTACTTTAGGAAAAACGTGGGCTAACCTGCTATATACAAAGACACAATTCATTTGTCTTTCTAAAAAAATGCACAAGCAAACAATTAAATAATCACAAACAGAATAATAAAAAGACTAAAAATCATTTAAAAGGAATATAATATATTCAAAGAAACAAATCAGTAATCTAAAGAAAGCATATTGATAGTGGCGTAACAGTAAGGTCATGAATCATTACGCAAAACAATTGTTGAGTCATTCAATGATGCCATCTTTCATATCATTTAACAGGTTAAAAGCAAAGACTAAGAAAAATGAGAAACGGACCTCTATGAACTCAAGTTTGAAGTGAAGCTCAATAACGAAATTCCGAGTTACAGAAAACTCATCGTAGACCTCGACGGAAGCAAACTCTGCCCGGAAACCTCCAACCGTACCAGAAAACACACCGGAACTGACAAAAGGACTTCTGCCTCAAATGGTTACCTTTGAACCCACACAACAGCGAAAGAACTCGACAAACGAATGGACCGAAGACGAGATGAAGTCGCTATTGGTTTTACGACGCAATAGACTGGTATGAGAAGATGAAGCGTAAAGGGTTCGATTGGACATGAGGAAAAGACGATGAAGCAGCAGTGATGTTAATGGTGGTCGTCCATGGCGAGGGAGGCACGCTGGTCTTTGCGTCGCTGGCTTTTTCTGCTGGTTCGTTCAAGGTTCAGGTGCGACGAGAGGCAACAACGGTGAGGGTGACGACTGGTATCGTTTGTGCTGGTGGCGTTAGGTTGTTATGGCTGCTGGAGGGTGAGGTTGACGATCTGGTGTGCTGTTCGTTTAGGTTGTTGGGCGTTTGGGACGAGGGGGTTAAGAGGCAGCGGCTATGGAGGTTTGAGGTTTTTCCGGCGAGCTTTAGGCGGAGGCAAGCAGTGGTTTCCAGGTGGTCGTTTGGCTACTGCTGGACGTGAGGGTTGTCGGAGATGGAGATGGTAGGAGTGGTATTTAGAATGGTCGTTTGGTGGCGTCGGTAGCTGTTCCGATGTTGTTTCGGCTGTATTTCTCAGCTTTCGGAGCAGATTTTCATGGCCGGAATTGCTGGCTTCGACGGTGGTCCATGGGTTGGCTTTTAATGGTTTTAAGGTTGAGTTTTCATGATTGTTTTCGGTGTTTTGGAGCTGAGTTGAAGTATTCTTTGGAGGATGGTGGCTTGCTGATTTTTAAAGGAAGTGACTGTCGTTTTTTGTTCTCCAAAATTTGAGAATATAATCAATAATCCTCCTGTATTCTCTTTGCTTTTTGTTCAAAAATCCCTGAGGCCCTCTCTCCCGTCCTTTTTGTTAATTTCCCTCATTGTATTGTTTTCTTAACTTTTAAAATTAGCACAAAAAATTCTTTTTGCCCCATCCTTCACGTGACTCTCTTTATGTCACATATATTATATTGTAAGACCAAAAATGATGGGTCTCACGTGGGGTTGGGTACCCAATAGTGATGGGTCTTCCTCGTGTTCTGTCCGTGTCCCCCATGTGTGTCCCCCACGTGTGGTGGGCTCGGATTATTATGGGCTATGTCCGAAAATTATAAAACCGGGTAGTTTGAACCCGAATATTATTCTTCGCCCGGAACCGAGAATGAGAACACGGTGTTATTAATTAATCACTACGTAAGCAAAATAACTATAAGACTAATAATTAAAACAAAGTTATTTTTTTATATTGTTCAAGATTAAAGTTACCACAAAATACTAATTATATTATTTTTTGTTTTATAATTCTTTTTTTTATATAAAAATAAAGATATAAAGAACTATTTTTTATATTTTTTAAGTTTAAAATGACTACAAAATATTAATAAAAATTATTTTTGTAATTTTCGTTTTTAATAAAAAGATAAAAATATAAAGTACTATTTTTGTATTTTTCAAGTTTAAAATGACTACGAAACATTAATAAAACTATATTTTTGTTATTTTTCATTTTAAAGTAAAAATAAAGTAAAAGAGTCAAAATTAGCTAAGATAGCTATATTAGGCCTAAACTAAATATTTTACGCTAAAAATATAAAAAATCTCGGGGAGGGTCAAAAATCACGCGTTTACACTCCCAACCCCGAAATCACCTAACAAAGCTAATAGAACTATCGGATTTCCGTTCCGTGGTCGTCTTAATACTTTTCCGAATATGCGCCATTTTTCAACTATAAAGCTCTCATTTAGGGACTAAATGTCCCGAATCGCTTCAAATTCTAGAACCGAACCTCCCGGCAAACCACAATAGCAGAAATGAACTTAGGGGAACAGTTAGATTGGGGATCGGGATGTAAATTTCAAAAACGACCGGCCGGGTCGTTACACTACAAATTCTGGAAATGTGTCTTCTTCTTCTTCTTCTTCTTCTTCTTCTTCTTCTTCTTCTTCTTCTTCGAGTTTCAATCGACTGTGTTAACCAGTAACCTTCAACCATTGCCCAAAAAAAGAGGTCAAAGAATTTTGAACTCTCTGCCATTATTATTTTCAGTGGGAATTCAAACGGTTCGATCAAAGAATTTAATATTTTCTTGTGAATCTGAAAATATGATATTCTTCGACGGAGTGGGCAGTTGGAGATGATCAACGAGAGGAAGTATAGGAGCATCGTGAATTTTGTGTGTGTTGTGAACAGTTGAGATGAAAGGAAAGAGAAAGTGGGAAGATACAGTCCTATAATTATGCCTAATATAAATGCACCCTTAATTATATCCCTAATTTGAATTATGGTATATAAATGGTAATTTAGTATGCTTAAATATAATAAATATAAACCTTAAACATTCATTGTAATAAAATTTCGTATATGATATAGGTAGGTAAAGAATAAATAGGTAATGGACGAGTGAGCCTATAACATATAACTTATGTGGTCTGGTTGCATATGATTTCCCTAGTTGTTATGTACGCAACTGAGAATTGACTAAGTCTTGTTGCATACGAGATCATCAAACAGCTCAACAAACGAATTTAGAGGACAGCTTCAGGAGATAGTGTTTGGCGCATTGTAGAAAATATTTTATAGTTGATTTCTTCTCATCTATCTAAGTCTATACTAATAAAATAAACTCGACATCTATGCTGGTGGGAGGTAATATCTGATGAAATATTCGAGATATTCAACACTGTATAAAATAAAAGTAATCTATGTTGCTGTATTTATTATCCAATAGCTTAATAAATTGAGTTGGCGAGGCTGAATAAAGGCTCACACCTTTATGTAATTGGAAAGTGTGTAACGGATTATACTTAGGAATCCACTTTTTTGTATTAATTAATAATATAGTTAATCATATTAACCTGGGAGAAATTAAAATATCAAGATTTAGCGCACGTCATTGAAAATAGCAAAGTTTTAAAAGTCATCAAAATTTAGCCACTTTAAATCTGAACGAAAACACTGTTCAAAATCTTGAAAAATATGCCCGCAAATTTACGGGAGTTCCAGTATAAGTATGCTTGAACTCCCGTAAATTTTACGGGAGTTCCAGGATAACTATGCTGGAAATCCCGCAAATTTTACGGGAGTTCAAGCATAATTATGCTGGAACTCCCGCAAATTTTACAGGAGGTCCATCAAGTATAATTGTCGAGTATAATGTACTGGAGTTTAGAGCACCGGTGCTCCAGTCTCCTGCAAATTTTATAGGAGTTAGCAAAATATACGGGTACACAAATACACCAGAACTCTCGTATATTATACTAGATCGGTAAATAGTGGGTATTTTTTATTGACTTAGAAAACGCTATCTATTTTTTATTGACCAGTGTGAAAACTGACTATATCATGATAAATTAATTATTAACCTTAATTTGTTCATTAAAAACGCAACAAGTATTCATGTACTCTTTACTTGAAGGGCAAGTTTTAAAAAAAAAATCAATCTTTCTTGTATTTAAAAAATAGATATTATGGACCACCAAAAAAATCAAAAATTAATCAAAATGGATGAAAGGGAGTATATTGGTATTCTTTGTACCATGTGCATTAAAAAGTGTCAGTATTTATCTGATTTTAGGAAATAAATAACAATAATACTATACTCCGTTTACAAGAGAGATTTAGCAATCTTAATCATTAAAATATTATAAATTACCAGCTATGTCTGATCACGCCCAACTATGCCTTATAAAAGGATAATGTGGTCACAACAAATATAATTCAAGTATTTCATACGGGGTCGAATCCTCAAAGAGTTAACCTACCAACTACAATCTTCAAAACCCAATAATCTTCTGAATTAGCTTTCCAAAGATTCAAATATCCTTTTGAGTATTTCTTAATAACTACTTTTGCAAAGAACTAATTAACTGAAATAATAACTAAAGATGTTGTAAACAAGAATGAGAAAGACTAAGGTGATGATTTCTCCTATTGATGGAATCCCTTCTGTTTATGCTCATACAAATTTATCAATATCTCTCTATCAATCGCGAACAATATTTCTACCGTAAATCTCTCCCGAGTAACAGTAATTTACTATTGTACTCTTCCGAGCTACCCTAGCTTGCTATAACTATCACAGTTCACTTTAGATTACACCTAAGGTTTCGTTATTCCTAATCTCACCTTTAGATCCGCAATGAGAGATTCCTCTTATAATCTAGGAATGATATTGTTTAACATTAACCTAAATATGCATTCTTTTCCAAGTTATGCACACTAAATAAGCACAGCTAATTGATGATCCTATCAATTAACTACAACAAGAACGAAGTTGAACAAATAGAGATTAACTAACAATTTGTATTCCATAAATCAGAAGTTCATCAACCAATAGGTTCCATCACAACCTTAGATAGGAATTTAGCTACTCATAACTATGAAAGCAAAAGATAGAATATATTTCATAATCAAAATTCAAAAGAAAAGTAAGAGACATGTTTAGAAAATTTTCTCACACTAGTTGCCTTGCAAAAGTATCAATAATACAAAAACTTGCCTCCTTTGGGCGAATACTAAGGTTTTATAGAGGGTTTAGGTCACAAAAATCCCAATTTACACTTTAGTCCCCAAACTTTCCCGCCTGTCACCGCGGTTCTACCGCGATCATGGTCGAACCGCAGTGAAACGCCTTCTCTAAACATTTATTTTTTCAGCAGCCTTCACCCACCACGGTCGCGGTGGAACCTCGGTGAAACACCTTGTCTGAACTCTAAGGGATGTCAAGCGTGAAATTTGGTGATTTTTGCACAAATGGCCTTTTTCATCTCCTTTTGAATCCAAAATTGCTCTATAGCCTTCTTCAACCACTTTGTACCTATAACACATGAAAAACACTAAAGAGCATTTTGTCATCATATATATTATCAAAACAACGTTAAATTGTGATTATTTACGGTATGAATATAGTAAAATTTACCTATTATCAACACCCCACACTTAATCCTTTGCTCGTCTTTGAGCAAAGTTAATCACACTTCTAGGCCTACATTCTCAATGTCTCCCCCAAAATACATCACACAAGCTACAATCCATGGTTAATCTAAGTAGTGCACAATCCTTACTCAACTGTAAACTCCCATGCCAAACACATTATTGCTTACTCTAATTACTTTTACCGACTTAAAAACTTACCATTTTCTTCCTGAGTTACATGCCCTTAAAATACACAAGCTGAGAGAACTTCCCACACATATGCAATTTATAACATGGAACTTAGATATAGGAAAACAATTCATTCACTCTCAGCAAAGAGCATTTATATATACACAGACACACCATAAGCTTGTCCCTAGTATAATACTCTACTAATCAAGCCATTTAGTCAAAGATCAAGAGTTCTTTAAGGGTTGTAATGTAGGCTACGGGACGATTAGGATACTTTTGGATATAGTGGCTAACCTCCCTAAGCACTTCTTTTACACATAACTTCCCTTTAGACTTTCCATTATGATCACCCTAACCATTCTTCCACCTTTTATTCACTTGCAATTCCTCTTTTATTCACTTGCAATCCCACTTTTATTTTGGGTGCACTGGCTTTATTTTTTTATATATGCATTCACTGTACAACTGCTAGTTCACCAACTCTACCATTCATTCTTGATTTCCCTTTTTCAATATTTCCTCACCCCACACTTTTACTTTTGCAGGTTCATTATAATTCGAGTGCTTCTAGGAGGTAAGGTGCAACAATGTACAACATATATTTTGTGAACACTATTGGGTTATCAAAGAACAGGCTTAAGGTTCAAAGGGGTTAACTATGATATTATGTACAGGTGGATTCATAGTTTTTTGTTACGGGGTTGCACAAAGAAATGCCTCTATCATCTCTATAAGTAAATAACTTCTATTTCGCTTTGCACACACACAGGGCAAGTTCTAGGTATCATGTGTAAACATATAATGCAGGTAAAATCCTCACATACACTTAGCATGCAACTCATTCTGAATTGGATTTATCTACAAAGTCATACAAGTGTTCAAGCAAGCCACACTATGCAACTTAAGGCATATAATAGAATCTACAGTCAAGTTTAGATAATACATTCTCAAAATTCTTTTAGTTTTGCAAGTGTGTATACTTGGGGTTAAATATTAACCTTCACCCACTTAAACCTAAACTAGAAAAAAGAAAAATCTACCTAAACCGGTTCAATAGAAACCCTTGGAAAAGAACCATGGTCAAAAGAAAAACCAAGGGGTAGATAATACACTACCTAAGAAAAAGAAAAGAAATTGTCATGACCCTAGTTCACCAATCGTGAACCTGTCATGACGGCACCCAGTCTTCGCGACTAGGTAAGCCTAACACGATGTGGAATATACAAATTCATAAACAAAAGATAAGAAGATAGAGGAATGATATATGAAGGAGCGCAATAAGTGCCGCTTGGCACATACACTCGCCAAAAAAACAATAAATAGCCTACTACCAAGACCCGGAATCCCACGGGTAACACAGACTAAAAGGGGATAGTACAATTGTGGCTCTATACATCTAGAATGTCTAAACAACAAAATGAGGGAAAAAACTACTATTACTATGAGAATAGAAGGAGGCCCTCCGAATCCGCGGACGTAGCAGATCATACCTCGAGTCTCCTGATGTGCTGCTAAATCACCTGAGATGAGCCTGTCCTGATGTACCTGGATCTGCACAACAAAAGTGTGCAGAACATTTGATGACCCAGCCCGTCATCATGTGAGTTATCACCCCGTTATCCCCGTTATAGGCTTGTTAATGTTGCAATATGTATTTGGGTAAGTGTGAGCTAATCCGGGTTGAGTTTGGTTGAAATTGAGACAAATAGTCTCTTAGAAGAAGGAATAGTTGAGAAAAGTCAGCTCGATGTTGACTTGTGAGTTAGAGGGCTTGGAATCGAATTCTGATGATTTGGGTCATTTGTGAGCTAGGAGAGCGATCGGAAGTGAATTTGGAGGTCGAGTGTAGTTTTAGGCTTGAATTGGCTAAAGTTGAATTTTGGCGATATCCGATCGATAGGTGAGATTTTCACCCGGGAGTCGGAATGGAATTCCGACAGTTGCAGTAGCTCCGTTAGGTGATTTTGGATGTGTCTGCAAAATTTCAGGTCATTCGGAGGTCGTTTGGTCGGGTTTTTGATCAAATGTCGGTTGCGGAGGTTTGAATAAAACTTAGGCTTGAATTGCTTGAATTCGATGTTATTCTGTGTTAAAGTATGTGTTTTTTATCATTGGAGAAAGTTTATATGGTGCTATGGAGTATGTTTGTGGCTTTCGTTGGGGTCACGGGGGACCCGGGGTGGTTTCGGGAGGTTAAAAGGAGGAATTTTTGAGGTTTTGCAGGTCTGGATTTTTGGCTTCTGCTATTTTCACTTCTGCGGGTGGGGGACCGCAGAAGCGGAGGAGTATGGGCGGAATTTCTCTCGCAGAAGCGAGATTGGGCCAGTTTGGGTATTTCCGCAGAAGCGTCCAAGGGTGCGCAAGGGCGAGCTCGCAGAAGCGAGCCCATGATCGCAGGAGAAGAGGAGGCCAAGTTGGGGAACTTCGCAGAAGCGGGGCCCAGTCCGCTTATGCGGTTTCGCAGGTGCGAGACCTGGACCGTAGAAGCGGAACTGGTTGGCTTGGCGTGGAATCGCAGAAGCGATAGGGCGACCGCAGAAGCGGACTCGCAGGTGCAAGTCCAGAGCCGCAAAAGGGGTAAAATTTCAAAAGTTATAAAAACATTAGGGCTCGGCTTTGTGAGGCGAATTGGGCGATTTGGATGAGAAATTGCTGGGAGTTCATCAGGTTATCATCGGAGGTAAGTTTTATGGTTCAATTATGCGTTTTTATCTTGAAAACCTCCTCTATTTCGCTGAAATTGGATGAATTAATGGGGGAATTTAGCCTAAGCCAGGGCTTTGGTAAAATGTCGATTTGAGTGGGCAATCGGAGTCCAATTTTGGAAAACTTTATATGTATGGACTTGTATTGAGACGAGGGCTCCGAATATGTAACTTTTGTAACTTTTCGAGAAGCGTACCAAAAGTCAGGTTTTGACAACTTAGTGGGTTTTGGTGCAACTTGAGTTATTTCGTATGGGTTGTGTGTTGTTAGCATATATTGATGTATTCTCTATGATTTTGAGCAGATTTGGCATGTCAGGAGATTGATTTGCGAGGCAAGCGCAAGGCGGACTAAGGCTTTTACTGATTCGAGGTGAGTGGTGATAGTAAATAATGTACTGAGGGTTTGAAACCCCGTACTAGCACTTCACAGTGCTATGTTGAGATGAGACACACGTCGTGTGATGGGCGTGGTGACATTGTGATTGGGGACTTGGACTTGGTCCTTCCCAGCTAATAGTATATTGCGTATTATGACTGATAATGAGAATATAACTGTGTAATTGGGCTAGTAGCCATGTTTGGGGCCTTGTGCCGATCTGTAGAGCATTAGGGGACTTGTAGGGCTAGCTGACACTTATATCATGTTGAACACTTACACTCAGCCGTAAAACTAGCTGAATTGCATATTAAAAGCCCGTACTAGGTGTGTACTGTGAGCGACTGATTGCTTAGGGTGGGAATTCCCTGATTTAGCTGAGTGGGCCTGGAAGGCCAATCCTATTCTAATTGGGACAGGGTCGAGAACCCGTTATGAGGTATTATATATATATATATATATATACCCATGTTGGATCGGGCTGCATGGCGCAGCAGTGTATATGTTGGATCGGGCTGCACGCTGCAGCAGTATATATATATTGGATCGGGCTGCATGCCGTAGCAGAATATGTGGGATCGGACTGCACGCCGCAGTACTATTGTGCTTGGGCTGTAGGAGCCCCCTCGGAGTCTGAGTCTGCACACATTCTCAGTGAGCGCTGCTGTATATTATGGGATTGGGCTGCACGCCGCAACATTATAGTTATATATGTATATATATATCGGATCGACTGCACCGCAGTAATACATGTGTGGACCGGGCTGCACGCCGCAGCACCATAACTCTTGGGCCTAGGGAGCCCCTCCGAAGTCTGTATACACCCCCAGTGAGCGCTGTCGATGTTAAATGGAACGGGCTGCGCGCCGCAGTGGTATATGTATCGGAGCGGGCTGCACGCCGCAGCATTATACTTATTCATATCCTTATACATACTTAAATACTTATACATTATAGACATATGTATATATCTTCACATATTGAGATGGTTTTACACCGTAGAGGTACGAGTGAGGATTTGGTCAGTGTGGGATCTTATTGAGGTAGATGTGGACTGGAGATCAAAGTACTCATTGTAGTGATGACTTACCTGTGGGGGGTTTTTCTTAGAACTATTTAGTGATAGTACAGGAGTTCTTACTTTCAATTATTGTTCATTATTATTACTCACTGAGTTGAAATATACTCACCCCACTCCCCTGCACTTTTTGTGCAGATTCACAGGTGCCCGAGAGCGATTGAGTTGTTGCTGTTGCCTGCTCATATCTACTTCTTGCGGAGACTACGAGGTAGCTGCCGGCGTCCGCAGAACCTATTTTCTCCTTCCTTATCATTTTGTTGTTTTCATCTTGCTTAGACTTGATTGTTTTAGGATGTTTATTCTGTAGAGGCTCAGAGTCGTGACGCCCCAAATTGGTTGGGACCATATTTTGTATGCTTTTACTATTACATTTGTCATTTTGATATAAACACTTGCTGTTTAGGTATAACTTGACTAATTAGAATTAATAATTGGCTGGTTTAAGGGATAGTATGGTAGGGCTTGCCTAACATGGTATTGGCGCCATCACGGCCAGGGTTTGGGTCGTGACAGAAGAGTAGCATGAGTACACCACGTCGGTACTCAGTAAGTGCCAAGCCTAACCTTGATGGAGTAGTGACGAGGAAGGTTAGGGCCCTACCGAGAAAACAATAAACTAATGATCAAAACAGTAATAAGCAGTAATAAGTAAGAATGAATCTGAAATAACAACAATGAAGTAACTGCTGCAACCGACTACGATTAGCTAACTACAAGTGACCATTACAACATAAAATCAAATCCACAAGTCTAGGACCTATGGGAATTGAACCCACAGTCCCTCTCTATATCCAACAACTCAGGATCTCCGGGAATTTAACCCGCAATCCCAATATCAATATCTCTGGGTCTCCGGGGATCGAACCCGCAGCCCGTATCTCAATATATCAGGATCTACGGGAATCGAACCCGCAGTCCGTATCTTAATAAATATATCAATAAACTCCAGGTCTCTAGGAATCAAACCCACAGCCCTTGGATCTCCGGGAATCGAACCCGCATTCCACAAACAATACCACTCGACCCAAACAATAAAAAGGAACGTATAGAGAAATATGATATGCATAACTACAACTTCACCAAATCCAGTGCCAACAATTATCAAGAAGTTCAAGTAAGACAATTAGTCATTTAGACAGAAAAATTCAATCTAATCATGCTTTTCTAACGAATATCAGGTAAATGTCACAATTTAATCAGCTAAGAACAGAAATATCACGAATTGGACAATTCAAGAAAGGTGGGTTCCAACAATCTGCGCATGTACGCGCCCTTCACCTCGCGTGCAAGTCATTTAAATTAACACATAATATCCTAGAGGTGAAGGTTCCCCCACACGAGGTTAGACAAGCCACTTACATCGACTCCGGTACAAAACCGCTAAGAGACAACTCTCTTGCCATAAATATCGGCCTCAACAGGTGTAGAATCTGATCAAAATCAATAGAAATACATCAAAATAGGCTAATTGGGTATTACCCAGTCGAAACAATTCCAATTACACCCAAAACCACAAGTTGCCAAAACCCGACTTTTGGTACGCTTCTCGAAAAATTACGAAAGTTATATATTCGGGTTCCTTATCACAACACGTCGGACTCCGTTTGCCCATTCAAATCGACGATTTACCATAATTTAGGCCTAGGGCTAAAACCCCCATAAATCTTTCATTAACAGTGAAATACTCAAGGATTTCATGATAAAATAACGTAATTAGGCCATGAAACTTACCTCCAATGATTACCCGATGATTCTCCAACAATTTCCCGTGAGTTTCTCTCTCTAAGACTCAAAATGGTTTTGTGACTAAACTCGCGACTGGTCTGCTTCTGGTTTTTAATTCACTACCGGACGAAATTGCTCTACGCGTTCACGTTACTGTTCACGCGTCCGCGATGAGCAGATCAAATTCCTTCTACACGAACGTGAAGTCCTCCACATGTTCGCGAAGCACAATTATTCAGTCGTCCGAAAATTCTTCTACGCGAATGTGTGACACTGGACGCGAACGCGATGCTTCGCTTCATTCATCTACGCGAACGCGTGACACGGAACGCGAACACGATGGTCCCCTTCCTTATTTTACGCGAGCGCGTAGTCTGGGACGCGAATGCGATGACCAAATCCCCCTTGCCTACGCGATCGCGGCCTTTGCCTCGCGAACGCGAAGGCTTAAATTTCTGCACAGATTCAGCAGTTTTTCTGTTGATTTCTAAGCTCCAAAAATGCCTGGATAATGGTCCGAATTCACCCCGAGGCCCCCGGGACCCCAACGAAAACCACCAACATACTCCAAAATACAATACGAACTTTTTCCAATCATAAAAACATGTCCTTAAACACAGAAATCATCGAATTATAGCGGATTCAAGCCTAAGTTCATCCAAAACTTCCGAAACCTACATGCTATCAAAAACCCGACCAAACGATGTCCGAATGAACTGAAAATTTGTAGAAATATCCAAAATCACATTACGAAGCTACAAAAATTGTCGGAATTCCATTTCGACCCCCGGATCGAAATCTCACCTACCGTTCGGATTTTGCCAAAATTTCAAACTTCGGCATTTCAAGCCTAATTGAGCTACATACCTCCAAATACAATCCAAACGCGCTCCCAACCCCGATATCACCTAACGGTGCTAATGGAACCATCAGATCTCCGTTCCGAGGTCGTCTTAACACTGTTGCAAATACGGGCCATTTTCAACTACAAAGCTCTCATTTAGGGACTAAGTGTCCCAAAACACTCCAAATTCTAGAACCGACCGACCCGGCAAACCATAATAGTGGAAATGAACTTAGGGGAACAGTTAAATTGGGGATTGGAGCATAAATTTCAAAAACGACCGTCCGGGTCATTACATCTTCCCACACTTAAAAGATCCGTTCGTCCTCGAATGAGCAAAGAAAACATACCTGGAGTGGTGAAGAGATGAGGGTACTGGTTGCGCATTCCTGCTCGGTCTCCCAAGTCGCCTCCTTGGTCGGCTGACCTCGCCACTGAACATTTACAGAAGCGATGTTCTTTGACCTTAGCTTCCTGATTTGCTTGTCCAGAATGGCCACTAGCTCCTCAACATAAGACAGATCCTCATCTAGCTGAACAGAAGTGAAATCTTACACGTGCGACGGGTCTCCATGGTATCTCCGGAGCATAGAGACATGAAATACAGGATTGACTCCGGCTAGGCTGGGAGGTAAGGCCAACTCATAAGCAACCTCCCCGACACGCCTCAAAATCTCAAAAGGACCAATGAATCTAGGGCTCAACTTTCCCTTCTTCCCAAACCTCATAACGCCCTTCATGGGCGAGACCCGAAGCAGAACCCGCTCGCCAACAATAAAAGCCACATCGCGGACCTTCTTGTCCGCATAACTCTTCTGTCTAGACTGGGCTACACGAAGTCTATCCTGAATCACCTTGACCTTGTCCATTGTATCCTGGACCATATCAGTACCTAGCAGCCTGGACTCGCCCGGTTCGAACCAACCCACGGGAGACCTGCACCTACTACCATATAGAGCCTCATACAGTGCCATCTGAATACTGGACTGGTAGCTATTGTTATAAGCAAACTCCGCCAGTGGCAAGAAATGATCCCATGAACCTCCAAACTAAATCACGCACGCACAAAGCATATCCTCCAAAATCTGAATAGTGCGCTCGGACTGGCCATCAGTCTGGGGGTGAAACGTTGTGCTTAGCTCCACCCGAATGCCTAACTCCTCCTGTATGCCTCTAGAACCGTGAAGTGAATTGAGTGCCTCTATCTGAAATGATGGAAAATAGAATACCATGCAGCCGAACTATCTCCCTGATGTAGATCTTCGCTAGTCGCTCCGATCAATAAGTAGTGCTCACCGGTATGAAATGGGCAGACTTAGTCAGCCGATCCATAATGACCCAAATGGAATCAAACTTCCTAACAGTCCGTGGAAGCCCAGATACAAAGTCCATGGTGATGCGCTCCCATTTCCATTCTAGAATCTCAATTTGCTGCATTAACCCACACGGACGCTGATGCTCATACTTCACCTGCTGGCAGTTGAGGCACCTAGAAACATAATAAACTATATCCCTCTTCATCCGCCTCCACCGGTAATGTTGTCTCAAGTCCTGATACATCTTTGCGGCACCCGGATGGATGGAATACCGCGAGTTATGGGCCTTTGCTTGGCTCAGCTTTCGAAGATCATCTACATTGGGCACACAGATGCGCCCCTGCATCCTTATAACTCCATCATCTCCGATGGTAACATCTCGAGCATCACCACGCCGAACTCTATCTTGGAGGACAAGCAAATGAGGGTCGTCGAACTGACGCTCCATGATGCGGTCAAATAGAGAAGACCGAGAAATCACACAAGCCAGAACCCGGCTGGGCTCCGAAAGATCCAGTCTAACAAACTGCCTGGCTAAAGCCTGAACATCCATCGCCATAGGCCTCTCCGAAGCTGGTAGATATGCCAAACTCCCCAAACTCTCTGCCCGGCGACTCAAGGCATCGGCAACTACATTAGCCTTGCCTGGATGATAGAGAATAGTAATATCATAGTCCTTTTGCAGCTCCAACCATCTTCTTTGACGCATGTTCATGTCCTTCTACTTAAGCAAGTGCTGCAAGCTCCGGTAATCAGTGTAGATCTCACAAGGAACCCTATACAAGTAATGACGACAAATCTTCATGGCGTGAACAATGGCAGCTAGCTCCAGATCATGAATAGGGTAGTTCTTCTCATGTACCTTCAGCTGTCTGGACGCGTAGGCAATCACCCTACTGTCCTGCATCAATACTGCACCGAGTCCAACTCGTGAGGCATCACAATATACTGTATAGGACCCCGAATTTGTAGGCAGCATCAAGATAGGGGCCGAAGTCAAAGCTGTCTTGAGCTTCTGAAAGCTCGCCTCACACTCTTCTGTCCACTGGAAAGGGGCACCCTTTTAGGTCTATCTGGTCATAGGTGTTGCAATAGAAGAGAACCCCTCTATGAAGCGACGATAATAACCCGCCAAACCAAGAAAACTGCGAATCTCATTAGCTGAAAAGGGTCTGGGCCAACTCTACACGGCCTCCACCTTTCTCGGATCCACTCGAATACCATCGTTCAACACCATGTGGCCTAGAAATGCCACTGAACTCATCCAGAATTCACATTTAGAGAACTTGGCATATAGCTGCTTCTCCCACAGAGTCTGAAGCACTATCCTCAGATGCACTATCCTCAGATGCTGCTCGTGCTCTTCCCGACTCCGGGAATACACTAGAATATCATCAATAAAAACAATCACGAACGAGTCCAGATATGGCCTGAACACACTGTGCATCAAATGCATAAAGGCTGCTGGGGCATTAGTCAGCCCGAAAGACATCACGAGGAACTCGTAGTGACCATACCGAGTCCTGAGGCAGTCTTCGGGATATCTGGCTACCGAATCTTCAGCTGATGATAACTAGAGCACAAATCAATCTTAGAGAACACCTGTGCGCCCTGTAGCTGGTCAAATAATTCATCAATACGTGGTAAAGGATACCGGTTCTTCACTGTAACTTTGTTCAACTGACAATAGTCAATACACATACGCATAGAACCATCATTTTTCCTCACAAACAACACAGGAGCAGCCCAAGGTGAAACACTGGGTCGAATGAAACCCTTACCTAATAACTCCTGTAACTGATCCTTCAACATCGTAGGATCCATACGGTACGGTGGAATAGAAATGGGCTGAGTGCCCGGCAATACGTTAATAGCAAAATCAATATCTCAGTTGGGTGGCATGCCCGGGAGATCAGCTGGAAATACATCAGCGAAATCACGTACCACTTGAACGGAATCAATAGAAGGAGTGTCAATACTGACATCCCGCGCATAAGCTAGATAAGAAGCACACCCCTTCTCAACCATACCCTGAGCTTTGAGAAAGGAAATAACAATGCCGGGGGTGTGATCTAGAGTACCACTCTACTCAATACGTGGAATGCCTGGCACAGCCAGCGTCACGGTCTTGGCGTGACAATCAAGAATAGCATAATGGGGTGACAACCAGTCCATGCCTAGAATAATATCAAAATCGACCATCCCGAGCAACAATAGATCTTCTCTGGTCTCAAAACCACAAATGGTAACCAAACACGACCGATACACACGGTCCACGGCCAAAGAATCTCCCATCGGAGTGGAAACATAAATGGGGGCACTCAAAGAATACCGAGGCACACCCAGGTGTGAAGCAAAATAAGAGGACACATATGAAAAAGTGGAACCAGGATCGAATAGAACCGATTCCTATTTGTGACTAACCAAAATAATATATGTGATAATAGAATCAGATACAGTGCGATTAGGAATAGCATAAAATCAGGCATGACCCCTCTCTCGAGTACTGCCTTTGGCACCCTGATCCCCGCCCCTGACTGGCTGGGGAGGTGGAGTGGCAGCTGGGACTGGAATGATAGCCTACTCTCGATCCTCCTGGAAATGCTCACCGCCTGCTGATAAGGTTTTTCCGTCTCCAACTCCCTGGCCATGCTGGACCGGATCGGCAGAATAAGGCCCTCAATAAATATCCGCACTCTCTCCCGGACCGTGGCTACCAAAGTCGGTGCATGCCTGGCTAGACGGGTGAAACTAATAGCATACTCTGATACTGACATGGAGCCCTGTCGCAACCGCTCAAACTCCAATCGCCAAGAATCCCTAAGGCTCTCGGGAACAAACTCTCTCAACAACAGATCAGAAAACTGCGTCCAGGTCAATGAAGTAGACTCATCCGGACTATCCAACTCATATGTGCGCCACCAATCATAAGCGGCCCCACAAAGCTAAAAAGCAGTGAAGGAAACCCCGCTGGTCTCCACTATCCCCATGGTACGAATGATACGATGACACTCCTCCAGAAAACCCAATGCATCATCTGTAGCCAAACCACTGAACACTGGAGGATCATATTTCTTGAACCTCTCTAATCTACGCTGCTCGTCCTTGGAGGAAGCTGGTCCACCTCCAGGCTATGCTGGGGCGGCAGAAGACATAACAATAATCTCTGGAACTTGTCCCACTGGCACTCGCTGCTCAGGTGTAGCGGCTGCGGGAGTCTGGGCCCCTCCCCCGGCCTGAGATGTAGCTGCAGTGAGAGGAAGCAACCCTGCCTGAGCTAAAGTAGTATACATACTCATGAACTGGGCCAGGGTCTCTTGGAGTGCTTGAGTAGTAGCAGATGTAGTCGGTGTACCAGGTGCCTGCACTCCAACCTGATCCACCGGTGGCACCTCAGCGGAAGCACGCGCGGGTGTTGTGGCTGCACCTCGGGCACGTCCTAGTCCTCTACCACGGCCCCGGCCTATGACGGAAGTAACAGGGGGCACGTGTGCCTGATCATCACGAGTAGCACGTGTCCTCACCATCTATGAGAGAATAGAAAGAAGAAGTTTAGATTTGGTGCCAAAAATGTCGCACAACAAGGAATCCAGAAGAAATGAAGAGTTTCCTAAACAATTACATATCCTCTCGTAGATAAATACAGACATTTCCGTATCGATCAACGAGACTCTAAGTAACCGGTCTGTGTCCCGTGACTCCTATGAACCTAAAGCTCTGATACCAACTTTTCACGACCCTAGTTCACCAATCGTGAACCTGTCATGACGGCACCCAGTCTTCGCGACTAGATAAGCCTAACACGATGTGGAATATACAAATTCATAAAGAAAAGATAAGAAGATAGCGGAATGATATATAAAGGAATGTAATAAGTACCGCTTGGCACATACACTCACCAAAAAAACACTAAATAGCCTACTACAAAGACCCGGAATCCCACGGGTAACACAGACTAAAAAGGGAGAGTACAATTGTGGCTCTATACATCAAGAATGTCTAAACAACAAAATGAGGGAAAATAACTACTATCACTATAAGAATAGAAGGAGGCCCTCCCGGATCATACCTCGAGTCTCCTGATGTGCTGCTAAATCACCTAAGATGAGCGTGACCTGATGTACCTGGATCTGCACAACAAAAGAGTGCAGAAGAGTAGCATGAATACACCACAGCGGTACTCAGTAAGTGCCAAGCCTAACCTCGATGGAGTAGTGGTGAGGAAGGTCAGGGCCCTACCGAGAAAATAATAACATAATGATCAAAACAGTAATAAGCAGTAATAAGTAAGAATGAATCTGAAATAATAACAATGAAGTAACTACTACAACCGACTACGATTATCTAACTACAAGTGACCATCACAACATAAAATCAAATCAACAAGTCCAGGACCTATGGGAATTGAACCCATAGTCCCTCTCTATATCCAACAACTCAGAAACTCTGGGAATTTAACCCACAATCCCAATATCAGTATCTCTGGGTCTTCGGAGATCGAACCCACAGCCCGTATCTCAATATCTCAGGATCTCGGTGAATCGACCCAGCAGTCCGTATCTCAATAAATATATCAATAAACTCCAGGTCTACGGAAATCGAACCCGCAGCCCTTGGATCTCCGGGAATCGAACCCGCAGTCCACAAACAATACCACTATGGGTCTCTGGGAATCGAACCCACAACCCTTAGATCTCCGGGAATTGAACCCGCAGTCCACCAACACAAACAATAAAAAGGAACGTAGAGAGAAATATGATATGCATAACTGCAACTTCTCCAAAACCAGTGCCAACAATTATAAAGAAGTTCAAGTAAGAAAATTAGGCATTTAGATAGATAAATCCTATCTAATCATGCTTTTCTAACGACTATCAGGTAAATGTCGCAATTTAATCAGCTAAGAACAGAAATATCATGAATTGTACAAATCAAGTAAGGTGGATTCCAACAATCTCCGCATGTACACGCATGTCACCTCGCGTACAAGGCATTTAAATTAACACATAATATCCTAGGGGTGAAGTTTCCCCCACACGAGGTTAGACAAGCCACTTACCTCGACTCCGGTACAAAACCGCTAAGATACAACTCTCTTTCCACGAATATCGGCCTCCACGGGTGTAGAATCTAATCAAAATCAATAGAAATACATCAAAATAGGCCAATTGGGTATTACCCAATCGAAACAATTCGAAATACACCCAAAATCACAAGTTGCCAAAACCTAAATTTTGGTACGCTTCTCAAAAAATTACGAAAGTTATGTATTCGGGTTCCTTATCTCAACACGAGTCTATGCATATAAAATTTACCAAAATCGGACTTTGTTTGCCCATTCAAATCAACAATTTACCATAATTTAGGCCTAGGGCTAAAACCCCTAATGACTCTTTCATTAACAGTGAAATACTCTAGGATTTCATGATAAAACAATGTAATTAGGCCATGAAACTTTCCTCCGATGATTACCCGATGATTCTCCAACAATTTCCTATGAGTTTCTCTTTCTAAGACTCAAAATGGCATTTTTGTGACTAAACCCGCGACTGGTCTGCTTTTGGTTTTTAATTCACTACCGGACGAAATTGCTCTACGCGTTCGCATTACTATTCACGCTTTCACACCTCCCTTTATACTACCCCTTTCTGATCCTTTTAAAAAAGATACGTTGGGTATACCTCAATGTTCAAATACCCGAGAAGGATATAATATCAAAGAGAAAGGAGTTTTTCCAAATAAAGGAAAATCGGTCCGGGATTTTATTTAATTTTCGAGTCGCCACTTGGGAAGATAATGGTGTCCCGAGTCACCTGTTTAATCCCGAATCCGAGGAAGTTGGGTGTGTATTACAGTCCGCGAAACAGAAACCTGGATAAGGAATTCTGTTAACCCGGGAGAAGGTGTTAGGCACTCCCGAATTCTATGGTTTCAGCACGGTCGCTCAACCGTCGCCCTCAATTATATATGACTTGTTATGCACTTTTTAACAATATGTATGTGTTTCTAACTTTAATATTTTTTATGAATTGCGACATCGCGAAAATATATTTCGAGTCACACCGCAACGAGTAAGCCTATGACTTTTAATACATTTCGGCTTCGCCGGGATTTATGATTTGAGTTGCACCAAGTGCACACTCGTATTAAGGAAGATATATTTATGAAATCGTGCCAAATAAGCATCTAACGGCTTTAAATCTTTTGGGAAAGGTTATGGAATTTACGATTAACCTTCCCGGATCTATTATACTTTATCACTTTGTGACAAAAGGGGGCCCCCACTGTTTTTGTTATTGTGTGAGGCTATCCAATGCATTTTTAAAGTTCAAACTTAATGTTTCACTACATTTTTCTATCATTGTTTTTCCCTTAATCATTTTAAATTAGCTAACATTTCCATAAATGAGTCCAGGCCCTCATTGCTTCCGTTATCATTGGGCCTGGACTTCTGGATTAATAATTAGCAGGTTACCATATGTATCTGGGTCTTAATAACCCAGACCAGATTTGGGCTTTTATTCAAAGGTCCAGTTAATGTTTGAATATAACCCAGGCCTGCGTTACACACTAGGCCCATACCAAAACGAAGCAGTGGGAACGAAAGCAGAAAATGAAAGTTCATAATACTAGAAGACATTTAAAAAAAATCAAAAGGAACAAATTCGAACTAAACTTTATTTATTAAGAAGAAATCGCTATACAAGACTAACAGTGTTAACTTCAAACCATAATCATCTATTATACTGTCACGACCCCAAACCCCGGTCGTGATGGCGCCCAACACATTGCTAGGCAAGCCCGACCGTCTTATCCAATTAAACCAGCAAAGTATAATTAATACTGATTAATCGGCGTGATTAGCCTGTTTTCATAACAAATTAAGAAGTGTAGAACTGAAATACAAGAACACAGTCCCAACCAAATCGTGGTGTCACAAGTCTGAGCCTCTACAAATGAGATCTGCTACAAAATCAAGTCTAACCAGAATGGAGACAACAAAATGATAAAGAGAAAGAGGTCAGGTACTGCGGACGTTGGCAGCTACCTCGAAGTCTCCACATAATGGGGATGATAAAGCAGTTGCGATAGCTCAACTGCCCTCCTGAACCTGTATATCTGCACAAAAAGTGCAAGGGAGTGGGGTGAGTATATTTCAACTCAGTGAGTAACAATAATAAACAATAACTGAAAATAAGAACTCCTGTACTATCACTAAACAGTTCTAAGGCAACCCCCACAAGTTAGTCATCACTATAATGAGTACTCTGATCTCCAGTCCACATCTATCTCATCTAGGTCCCACACTGACCACATCCTCGCTCGTACTACTACGGTATACAACCATCACAATATATTGAGACATATACATATGTCTATAACATATAAATATTTTAGTATATATATGAATATGAATAAGTATAATGCTGCGGCGCGCAGCCCGCTCCAATACATATACCGCTGCGGCGCGCAGCCCGCTCCATTTAACGTCGACGGCGCTCACTGGGGGTGTATACGGACTTCGGAGGGGCTCCCTAGGCCCAAGCACTATAATACTGCGGCGTGCAGCACGATCCACACAAATATTACTGCGGCGTGCAGTCCGATCCAATATATATATGTATATATCTCTATACTGCTGCGGCGTGCAGCCCGATCCCATAATATACACCAGTGCTCACTGAGAATGTGTGCAGACTCAGACTCCGAAGGGGCTCCTACAGCCCAAGCGCAATAATACTGCGGCGTGCAGTCCGTCCCACATGTATATTACATGTCTATTACATGTATATTACTGCGGCGTGCAGTCCGATCCAATATATGTACTGCTGCGGCGCGCAGCCCGATCCAATATAGGTATATATATATATAATACCTCATATGTATATTACTGCGGCGTACAGTCCGATCCAAAATAGGTATCTATATACATAATACCTCATAATGGGTCCTCGACCCTATCCCAGTCAGTATGTACTTGGCCTCTCAGGCCCAATATAATATATCACAATGGGTCCTTGACCCTGTCTCAGTTAATATAGACTTGGCCTTTCATGCCCAATATAACATCTCATAGTGGGTCCTCGACCCTATCTCATCTCAATCGGTATAGACTTGGCCTTTCAGGCCCACTCAGCTAGAACAGAGAATTCCACCTTAGATAATCTCTCTCAATGTACACATCTAGTACTGGCTCATATTATGCTATACAGCTAGAGCTACGGCTGAGTGAATGTTTCCAACACGATATACGGGTCACCTAACTCTATAGGTTCCCTAATGCTCTACAGATCGGCACAAGGCCCCAAACATGGCTATTAGCCCAATTGTACAGTTATAATCTCATTAGCAGTCATACAACACAGTATTCTATTAGTCGGGAAGGACCAAGTCCAAGTCCCCAATCACAATGTCACCACGCTCTTCTCAAGACGTGTGTCTCATCTCAACATAGCACTGTGAAGTGCTAGTACGGGGTTTCAAACCCTCAGTACATTGTTTACTACCACCACTCACCTCGAACCGGTAGAAGCCTTAGTCCTCCTTGCGCTTGCCTTGCAATTCAATCACCTTGGACGCCGAATCTCGAACCGGCGAGAATTCTAGTCCGCGACGCCTTTGCTCCTCAACCGGCCTCCTCGCGCTTCCAATCTATCCAAATTCATACAAACATCGATGAAGTTCAATTTCTAAAAGATGGGGTTTTAGCCGTACATATATGAAATTCGCCCCTTAATGATACTACAATGATCCAATACAGCTTATGTAACTTCAATCTACAATACCACATTCAATATGGCCAATATTAGTCATAAATCCCATAACTTGTGCCATCTAGGCCTATTATCAAACATCTTGTAGGCATAAATATTTACACCTCTTAACTATAGCATTGGTTCCTCCAACTATCACCATTAACCAACAATTCATCTTCCTATCATTCTTTAGCAATTTATACTCCTAACATCATGTGTGTGATCAACCATTCACACCCACACCAACAAAATTCCAACAAATATACACATTTAAATCCCTACCATGTTCATGTATTTAAATTGGGGATTTATGGCTTCCAACAACCATACTATAAATTGTAATACTTGATTCATACTCATATTCCCATAATAACATCATATGTGTAAGTTTAAGGTGTAGGATTACCTCTTGTAGATCAAATCTTGAAAGACAACTTTGGGGTGTTCTTGAGATTTTGAAGAAATCCTATGAAATCCAACCAAAATCATGTTGTAACTAGTGATTGAGAAGAGAAATCACCATGAAAACACACTTAAAAGCTTACCTTAGGAGTGCAATTGAGTGCCTTGGTCGAATTGGGGGTGTTGGGGAAGCCCTAGGCTTGAGAAATGACTCAAGTTCTGTCATTTCTCGTCCTTATGAATATTTAGGGCCTGCTACTAGCGCGCCCGCGCTAATTAGCGCGAGTTGAGGCAGAAAAGAACCCATTAGCGCGGGCTACTAGCGCTCCCGCGCTAAGGCCGCGCTACTGACACATGCCCAGTAAAAAGGTCATAACTTTCTGTATATACCTCCAAATGATGCACGGTTTGTTGCATTGGAAACTAGACTCAAAGGGCGTTAATTGGATAGGTTGTAGCTCACACAACTCTTTATATAACGGGAGATATGATCGTTTAAAGTGAGGTCTTGTGCACACTCATTTACATCTTCGCCTATTATGAAGTTTTCCAACTTCAAAAGTTCCCGTTAACCATCCGAAATCACCCCGAGGCCCCCGGACCTCAACCAAAAATACCAACACCTCCTAAAACATCATACAAACTTGTTCCAATCATCGACATGCATCAAACAACGCCAAGACCATCAAATTACATCGAATTCAAGCCTAAGTTCTTCTAAAACTTCCAAAACACACATTTAATCAAAAACCCAACCAAACCACGTCCGAATGACCTGAAATTTTGTAGACATATCCAAAATCACATAACGAAGCTACAGAAAATTGTCGGAATTCCATCTCGACTCCCGGATCAAAATCTCACCTACCATTCGGATTTCGCCAAAATTCGACCTTAGCCAATTCAAGACTAAAACTACACCGGACCTCCGAATTCGATTCCGATTGCTCTCCTAAGTCATAAATGATCCCCCGAAACTAGTCGAATCTTCAAATTTCCATTCCGAGCTGTCTAACTCATCGGTCAATATTCGGTTGACTTTTCCAACCTATTCTTCTCGTAAAGAGATTTATGACCTCATTTCTATTCTAATTCTCACCGATTTGCTTCTAACTCTCCAAACACATATAAATTAGCATAAATTATGTAATTACAACATAACGGGGTGGTAATTCCCGTGACGACGGGCCGGGTCGTCACATTCTCCCCCTCTTAAGCAAACGCTCGTCCTCGAGCGGACCAAGAGGTCTACTAGAAGTGACCCAATAGCCGAATGACCTTACCAAGCATATATTCGGGGCGATACCACTTCACCCTATCTATCATAAGTCCGATAACATAGTATAGCTGAATTTCCACAGTATAACTGAACCATAAACCACATTGCACTTTTCGAAATCATATACCAGTCTGAATCCCACATCTATACTCAGAGTATACACACGATCCAACTGTAATAGCCAACTCACCACTCCGGGTGAGATCACATGATGTATCAAACAACCCGATCACTCGATACGATAGTCTCTAATCACGACAACTGGCCACAATAACCAAATACTAGCAGAAAAAACCTTTCTCATTAGATAGAGTCTTATTCCAACACCTTCATATCCTGCCCACGGCAACTGAAGCACGCGATATACCGAACCCATCTCTCGGGTCAACCATTCGTGAATCTATTTCTCTTTTAAAATTGATACCACAATAAGTTTCGAAGCCAAACCTCGATATTACCTTTCTAACGAGCTGAAATCATATATGCTCGCTCTCATTAATGACTTGAATGATCATTTCGGTTATAACACACCACACTGGTAACATGACACCTCAGCATCGGCCTAGGCCACAACGAGCACAACACAGGCTCCAATAAGAACGATCTGAACACACTCGAATCATGACAACCGACTCGCACAAAGAGCCATAATTCAAATTCTTCCATACCATCACAACACATAACTGAGATTCTCGTCTCACATCATAGAAATAGAGTACATGACTCCTTCTCGAAAGGTCATAACATCACGTGGCCTTGCCACGACTCATGATTCTATCCAAACACTATTACTCACGAAGCACCTCAAGTCGCCATGCTCAGAACGGTCAGCCACGCACAGATCTAGGTCTGAACCCAAGCAATATATCTCACCCACGGTGAAACAATTGATGTACGCTATCAAATCCTGAAAGGACACAACCGATGTGCTATTCCCCGAGCGATACCCAATACGGACTATTCCTCAGAAGCTAGGAAGTATTGTATACAAGGTAACATATAGGAAGCTATATTTTCCACGTCACACTGTTGCAATGCGCAACCCGTTCCATAACATACCTGTGGCGGCGTGCCACCCGTCCAGATACCATACATGTGGCGGCGTGCCACCCGATCCAGATACTATACATGTGGCGGCGTGCCACCCGATCCACGTATAAATCTAGCAAAAGGGAATGCATATCGACTCAAGTTGCTCATTGCAACAAACATGTATATATGGCCTTGAGCTCGGTCACATGAAACTCATCCGACAAAGTTCCTCAATACCGGAACTGAATCAATGGTAGATACCTCTACACTGACATCCGCCACGAAGGCCCAACTGACAAAGCAATACCTACCAGCCGTCTGCTGGCCCTAGGGTACATCCACCCTGCTGGAGCATGATCTGATGCGCTCTGCCATGTAGTTTGCGACATGTCTCTGACATAGTCCATATCACATTAGTCTGGACAACCTGGCTTATGACAACCAGTCAACAATCGTATATCATTATTCAAATTCATCATATCAAGTAACGAGATAGCCACTAGAGCTTCCAATTTCCAATAACCGCTACACTGTGCCGATACACACGATATACCACCGCTGCGTAGGCGGGTTACGAGAACTTCTAGTCTCCAACACATACATAACACAGGATCACTATGCCTGATTCTGTAGTTCACCGTGCGATTACATACGCACCTCAAGCTTCCATTTATAGCACGAAAGCCATTCATAAATTTCACTATGTCATCAACGACTCAATTATTACAGTCGATCCAACGGGAGTATACCACCATACCGCTAGATATTATCAGTTTATTTTACCTGGCCCTTTTGACCATAGACTCTGCCGAAATACTAGTATAGCAGTACCATTCTCCTAAATCACCAGGAAGATTGATTCTCGGATTATCTACAACTGCCCACGCTGCTTGAGGATTTTAATGACTTCCCATATATTATGAACAATTCTCAAAGCCTTGAATATGACATTATCAACTTTTCCATAACACATCGCAAATACCATACTGCACCAAGATACATGGAGAATTTTTATCCCTCTCCTACGCCGCAAACATCGACGCACTCAACTAGTCAAGGACCTTCATGATCCCACATAGAAGAAAAATCATTACATATTCCACGCTTCGCATATCGACATGAATATACTCATTTTCAAACCATGATAAAACACATCATAAACTCTTTCTCCCAATTACATTGCATAAGTTAAACTGCCAGGACTAAGTCCTTATACCCATATCGGGTTACACAACTGCCAGCACTCAAAAGCTTTATTGCACAATATCTGCGAAACTCATTACTTCAAACATATACCAGGAATTAATCGTATTCTTTCTCATACCGTTTCGGTTTATTAACAAGTT
Source organism: Nicotiana noctiflora (assembly GCA_032618575.1). Taxonomy (NCBI): domain Eukaryota; kingdom Viridiplantae; phylum Streptophyta; class Magnoliopsida; order Solanales; family Solanaceae; genus Nicotiana; species Nicotiana noctiflora. The sequence goes on along the minus strand of JASVEL010009621.1, from coordinate 211,273 downwards.
GATCCATTTACCCAATTTCCTTTTTGATTCATCTCTAATTTAATACTAGTCTTTACTGTAGCACCACAATATCTCCACTCATGTTACCACATGAGGCTCATACACAAGACTACACGGTCTCAGGCTCACAAGCCGTTGAATACTCTCCTAATGTTTCCCAGAAGTACCACATTCTACAATGCTTTATTTTGAAGAACTTCATGCAATTTTGAATTCGTTATCATTTCTCTCCAATACAGATACATAGAATCCCATCATTCACATAACATTACACAAGTCTTGATACCTTCTAACGAAACCACCATCTTTAGCCATATACACAATCTTAAGACACCTTACCGTTACAAGCAAAGTCTTGAACACCGCAAAACCATTCTCGGGCGTCATTCACCCTTATTCAATTATAATTCAACTGTCTTATTGAACAGAACTACTTGTGCCTTGTTAGAACTCTGACCCGCAAAACATGATTACATACAGATGCACTTAGCTATCTTTCTTTTCTATACACCAAACATTTTTTACCAACATCAATTCAAACCATCCTATTATTCCTTCATATCTACGAAGCACCATAACCTTTATCAGAATTTCCCAACATACTTAGAGACAGAATCAACATAGCACACAACAGTGCAATCAGTTAATCAATAACAACCTCCCCAACTTGGCTCGGAGCCATACATCAAAGCACTTTTAGCCGCCCAGAGCATTCTTTACTCAAATGATGCCACAATGTTATGGTGAGATTAAACTCAAGTCATTTACAAGCTTGACAAAGACTCGAATCCTCAGAGACCTTAACCCTTCTGCAATTCTTGCATTTATACACACACCACAGTTAAGCCTACTCTATTTAGGTGACAGAAATCTTTTCTAAGTCCCAAATTTTTCAAAAATTTCGGCAGAGTTTCCTTTGTACATTGGCCTATCCACCTGCCATAGAATCACCAAACCATTCTAACAATACATCCACAACTCAACAAGACATCACAATGCATTTCAACAACATTAAATCTCAATACTATACGAATCATATTATCACAAATTATACCTGAACCTGTGCTACACCTTCTCGCGTCATAACACATATCAAATACCCTTCAACTACACATCCGAATCCACCCACCTACTTTGCATCAATCTAGTATTTCAGTACAATGCCTTCCACCAGGATATACATAGCATAATCACTTTAGTCTTCCTGAGTCTAAACTCATACTACCACACGTAATGCACTTTACCTTTCCACTAAGGAACATGAACATACTTACCATGCCCATAGCTAGGGCTACGTAACAGATCACAATAAGGATTGAATACCTTGCAGCTCTCCCATTATCAAACTGCCATTTCACGATTAAGATCAATACTGATCGCATGAATTTCATAATACCGGCTCGCGAAGTTAGCACCTCGATGCTCAAGCCATAGACAAGGATCCGGCCTCAAGTCCTCTAGACAGGCCCAACATGAATTCACAAAGATTATATCTCGTCCCTCGATTGGGGAATCATAAGCCATCAAGGCAAATTTATCACTAAATACTCGAGTGCGCGCATCAATGTGCAGGAGGAATTTCAAGAATTACATCTCAAGCTGAATAAAACACGCACGATGAGAATCCAAGAATTTGAAACTTTCCTAAAGGTTTGCAGCCTCCCGAGGATAAGTACAGGCGTCCCCGTACCGATCCACGAGACTCTACTAAACCGGCTCATGACTCGCGAGACCTGTTAACCTAGGCTCTGATACCAACTTGTCACGATCCAAACCCCGGTCGTGATGGCACCCAACACATTGCTAGGCAAGCCCGACCGTCTTATCCAATTAAACCAGCGAAGTATAACTAATACTGATTAATCGGCATGATTAGCCTGTTTTCATAACAAATTAAGAAGTGTAGAACTGAAATACAAGAACACAGTCCCAACCAAATCGTGGTGTCACAAGTCTGAGCCTCTACAAATGAGATCTGCTACAAAATCAAGTCTAACCAGAATGGAGACAACAAAATGATAAAAAGAAAGAGGTCAGGTACTGCGGACGTTGGCAGCTACCTCGAAGTCTCCACATAATGGGGATGATAAAGCAGTTGCGATAGCTCAACTGCCCTCCTGAACCTGTATATCTGCACAAAAAGTGCAAGGGAGTGGGGTGAGTATATTTCAACTCAGTGAGTAACAATAATAAACAATAACTGAAAATAAGAACTCCTGTACTATCACTAAACAGTTCTAAGGCAACCCCCACAGGTAAGTCATCACTAGGTCCACATCTATCTCATCTAGGTCCCACACTGACCACATCCTCGCTCGTACCACTACGGTATACATCCATCTCAATATATGGAGACATATACATCTGTCTATTACATATAAAAATTTCAGTATATATATGAATATGAATAAGTATAATGCCGCGGCGCGCAGCCCGCTCCAATACATATACCGCTGCGCCGCGCAACCCGCTCCAATACATATACCGCTGCGGCGGGGGTGTATACAGACTTCGGAGGGGCTCCCTAGGCCCAAGCACTATAATACGGCGGCGTGCAGCACGATCCACACAAATATTACTGCGGCGTGCAGTCCGATCCAATATATATATGTATATATCTCTATACTCCTGCGGCGTGCAACCCGATCCCATCATATACACCAGTGCTCACTGAGAATGTGTGCGGACTCAGACTCCGAAGGGGCTCCTACAGCCCAAGCGCAATAATACTGCGGCGTGCAGTCCGTCCCACATGTATATTACATGTCTATTACATGTATATTACTGCGGCGTGCAGTCCGATCCAATATATATACTGCTGCGGCGTGCAGCCCGATCCAACATAGGTATATATATATATATATAATACCTCATAATGGGTCCTGGACCCTATCCCAGTCAATATATATAATCCCTCATAATGGGTCCTCGACCTTATTCCAGTCAGTATATACTTGGCCTCTCAGGCCCAATATAATATATCACAGTGGGTCCTTGACCCTGTCTCAGTCAATATAGACTTGGCCTTTCGGGCCCAATATAACATCTCATAGTGGGTCCTTGACCCTATCTCATCTCAATCGGTATAGACTTGGCCTTTCGGGCCCACTCAGCTAGAACAGGGAATTCCACCCTAGATAATCTCTCTCAATGTACACATCTAGTACGGGCTCATATTATGCTATACAGCTAGAGCTATGGCTGAGTGTATATTTCCAACACGATATAAAGGTCACCTAGCTCTATAGGTTCCCTAATGCTCTACAGATCGGCACAAGGCCCCAAACATGGCTATTAGCCCAATTGTACAGTTATAATCTCATTATCAGTCATAACACACAGTATACTATTAGTCGGGAAGGACCAAGTCCAAGTCCCCAATCACAATGTCACCACGCTCGTCACAAGACGCGTGTCTCATCTCAACATAGCACTGTGAAGTGCTAGTACGGGGTTTCAAACCCTCAGTACATTGTTTACTACCACCACTCACCTCGAACCGGTAGAAGCCTTAGTCCTCCTTGCGCTTGCCTTGCAATTCAATCACCTTGGACGCCGAATCTCGAACCGGTGAGAATTCTAGTCCGCGACGCCTTTGCTCCTCAACCGGCCTCCTCGCGCTTCCAATCTATCCAAATTCATACAAACATCGATGAAGTTCAATTTCTAAAAGATGGGGTTTTAGCCGTACATATATGAAATTCGCCCCTTAATGATACTACAATGATCCAATACAGCTTATGTAACTTCAATCTACAATACCACATTCAATATGGCCAATATTAGTCATAAATCCCATAACTTGTGCCATCTAGGCCTATTATCAAACATCTTGTAGGCATAAATATTTACACCTCTTAACTATAGCATTGGTTCCTCCAACTATCACCATTAACCAACAATTCATCTTCCTATCATTCTTTAGCAATTTATACTCCTAACATCATGTGTGTGATCAACCATTCACACCCACACCAACAAAATTCCAACAAATATACACATTTAAATCCCTACCATGTTCATGTATTTAAATTGGGGATTTATGGCTTCCAACAACCATACTATAAATTGTAATACTTGATTCATACTCATATTCCCATAATAACACCATATGTGTAAGTTTAAGGTGTAGGATTACCTCTTGTAGATCAAATCTTGAAAGACAACTTTGGGGTGTTCTTGAGATTTTGAAGAAATCCTATGAAATCCAACCAAAATCATGTTGTAACTAGTGATTGAGAAGAGAAATCACCATGAAAACACACTTAAAAGCTTACCTTAGGAGTGCAATTGAGTGCCTTGGTCGAATTGGGGGTGTTGGGAAGCCCTAGGCTTGAGAAATGACTCAAGTTCTGTCATTTCCCGTCCTTATGAATATTTAGGGCCTGCTACTAGCGCGCCCGCGCTAATTAGCGCGAGTTGAGGCAGAAAAGAACCCATTAGCGCGGGCTACTAGCGCTCCCGCGCTAAGGCCGCGCTACTGACACATGCCCAGTAAAAAGGTCATAACTTTCTGTATATACCTCCAAATGATGCACGGTTTGTTGCATTGGAAACTAGACTCAAAGGGCTTTAATGTGATAGGTTGTAGCTCACACAACTCTTTATATAACGGGAGATATGATCGTTTAAAGTGAGGTCTTGTGCACACTCATTTACATCTTCGCCTATTATGAAGTTTTCCAACTTCAAAAGTTCCCGTTAACCATCCGAAATCACCCCGAGGCCCCCGGACCTCAACCAAAAATACCAACACCTCCTAAAACATCATACAAACTTGTTCCAATCATCGACATGCATCAAACAACGCCAAGACCATCAAATTACATCGAATTCAAGCCTAAGTTCTTCTAAAACTTCCAAAACACACATTTAATCAAAAACCCAACCAAACCACGTCCGAATGACCTGAAATTTTGTAGACATATCCAAAATCACATAACGAAGCTACAGAAATTGTCGGAATTCCATATCGACCCCCGGATCAAAATCTCACCTACCATTCGGATTTCGCCAAAATTCGACCTTAGCCAATTCAAGACTAAAACTACACCGGACCTCCGAATTCGATTACGATTGCTCTCCTAAGTCATAAATGATCCCCCGAAACTAGTCGAATCTTCAAATTTCCATTCCGAGCTGTCTAACTCATCGGTCAATATTCGGTTGACTTTTCCAACCTATTCTTCTCGTAAAGAGATTTATGACCTCATTTCTATTGTAATTCTCACCGATTTGCTTCTAACTCTCCAAACACATATAAATTAGCATAAATTATGTAATTACAACATAACGGGGTGGTAATTCCCGTGACGGCGGGCCGGGTCGTCACATATACATAATACTGAACTAGCAAACTGTTTTCGCTTTTGTTTTTCTAGTAACGAATATATTCTATGATCCGAGTTATATACTAGCTAAGTGATCAAGAGATTATTTAATTATATAAGAATATGATTAAACTAAATGATTTATCTACTTATACACAGGGTTCAGATGCTAGTTGTATTTTATTGAATTCACTGTGAATCTAGCTCAATTGTTATTACAAAGTCAGCCTTATCTAAATTATTACTTCGTTTTATTATTGCTGTTTAATAATCTCTTAGATCTAGATGTTAATTACCAAATTAACTATCTACATAAACTGATTGAAGTCATTATTAACAGTTTTAATGCTATCAAGCCTATTTCGAGATTAATTGATCTGATTTTATGGTTTTACCCTATTTAACTAAGTAATTTTAGCTTCTACAACTACATTACTTCTACTTTACTACTTATTACACTGTTTTGTTCCAGCTTCTACATATGTATACAATGATATCCTAATGAATTACAAATCTAAACTAAACTAAACAGCTAATTAGAAAATAGAAAAAGTAAAAGATAGTAGAGACTTTTAAACTCGAAACTTCATTTTTCATCATAACTTCCACGTTACATAGCCTTGAACAAAGATGTGTACCTGATTCAGCAAATAAAATTAATGAGTTCTAGGGGATTGAAATAGATACAACAACTAAAATCAACAGGCAATGCAACAGTGACGGAACGAACTCCCAAATAAGCATGTGAGATAACACAGCAAAAGCAATTAGAAACCCAGCAAACGAGCAGAAATCCCAAACAACTTCAAATATGAATTTCAACTAGAAAACCCGGGCGACTATTGCTATTTAGTGTATTGTTCTTTCTGAAAATTTTGATTTTCAAAATCCAGCCCTTAAATTAGTCCTAAATGGGGGTATTTATAGGTGGGAAGGGGTTAAATTTTTGGGGGGAAAAGATAGAAAATATTTCTAGTCCCCTCCCCTTCTTTTTTACCAAATCCTACACTTTAGCCCCAATTTCTGTTACAAGATGCCTTCCAGCATGTGCTGGAAGGTTCTATTTGATTGCTGTTTAGGAATTTTACTAATGTGCCCCTACTTGTTTTTTTTTTAATGAATTACTTTTTTCTTAAGACCAATATACCCTTAATTTTTCGCAGAATTGCAGAAATCAGGAGCCCAAATGTCTTATGTATCCCTATAGGCTCTATTAAATCTACAACTTTGCCATTTCAAATTCCTTATATGCCCTTAAAGGCATTCGCTAATTACCCGACCTACCTGGGTCAGATTTCCTTAGATTCAGCTCTTATTTAGCTGATGGCCAGCATGTGTATTAGTATTTAAGAACATGCCAGATTTGACTTCAGACTTATTTCAATTTTAACCAGTTTTGTTTCATTTTCTGTTATTGAAACTAATTTGCAGGACTAGACTACTTATTAACCTATTTAAGACTTAGCCAACCCAAAGATTGGACTTAACTTTGCAATTGAGGCCCAGTACTGAACACAGGCATGGCTGAGACCTTTGCAAGTCTAGCCACTAGTGATCGTGAGTCAATTTGGACTTGGTAAGTCTATCTATTTGACTTAAACTACTTTTATTACACATCTGGCCTATTTAAATCTTGGCCAATGTGTGAAGCCTATCAGAGTAGGTCCGTTGCAAAACTGATCACTCTTGGTTATTTAATTCACTTATAGCCTATTTTGTGGTTTTCAGTTTTAACCTATTCTAAAATACTTAACACATGTTTTCAATTTTAACCACTAACAAGTTTAACACTATTGCAGCTAAAACCAATCCACATAGGGATGATAGGTATTAACAGTATTCAACTTAACACAAGGCTGTTGCAAACATAGCCAATTTCACACACAATTGCACACATAGCCAATGAAATCAGAATCATTTATCAATTAATCAAAACTCAGAGAAAGGGGTTGAATATTGTTGAATTTCAATCAATAGACTTATAACTCAAATTTCACAACATAGTGTCAATTAGTCATGAAGCAGGCATAGTCAAGACTTCCTTATACTTAATGAACTACTGAAAACCCCAAGTCATGCTTAAAATGCTCTTGACTTAAACACATACTGGTAAACTCATAAAGCAGTTTCAGAAGAAAGCATGGTTTGCAAAGATCAAAGATAGGCGTGAAGAAATGATAATCAAAGAAATCAATTAGGTCTAAGCAAAGTAGACATGACAGTAGCCCTGAAGAAAGGCTAATCAAAGAAAGAATAGATCTTAAGCAGAGTAGACATAAAGAAAGAACAGATTTTAAACGGAGAAATAGAACAAATAGAAATTATTCAAAGGCAAATCCCTAATCTAAACATGCGAGTCATCTAAATGAAAGATATGAAATAAAGACAAGAAAGAATAGAACAAACAAAAAAAATTTCTAAAAAAACAAAACCCTAATATAAACATGCAGTCTAACATACTAAAAGAAAACATGCTAAAACATAGAATAAGGCAGAGATAACAAAAATTAAAGAAACAAAACAAACAAAAGAGGAAAGGGGACTTAGCTCGCAGGATCTCACTCCTGAGCTTTCCCCGTTTTCTTTTTCTTTTTTCTAGTTTTCTCTTTTCTTTTTTCTGTATTTTCCTTTTTGGTTTTCTTTTCTCACACAAGACTTTAGCTTTTTTGAAGTTTTCTAGCTAAGGGAAAAGTATTAGAAACAGAAAGATGGGATTTTTGGGGTTGTTTTGTTTTGAGTCGCCGGAGTTAGGTTTCCGGTGAACTTATTTTGGATATTCGAGAACGAAGAGGAAGATTCGAGGGAAAAGGTTCAGATGGGGGAATAGATCAGGGCAAGGGTGTGCTTTGGTGTTAGTTTGGTGGTGGTTCTCGTAGTTTTGGTCACCGTCGGTGAACTCCGATGACCGGAGTTTCAAGAAGGTGAAGGGTATCAAGGTTTCATGGGAGTGTTTTGTAGGGTTTGTGGTGGAGAAGAAGAGAAGAGAAGAGGGGGGGGAGATAGGATATGGCCGGAGACTGCCGTGGAGAGGGACAGTTTCCATGGTCGGCCGGCTTTGAAGAAGATGAAGAAGAAGAGAAGAGAAGAGAGGGGGCGGCAAGGGTTAGGGATTTGAAGCAAATGGTCGGTCTCTAAGAGACCAAGGCCTTATATACTCAAGGATGTTGATGAGTTCTTGGCCATTAGATCAATTAAGATCAATGGTCAAGATTGGCTACTACAAAACGGTGTTGTCTCAATTTAAGGTAGAGACTTGCTTTCATCCGTTAGATCTCTCAATGAACGGCCCAGATTTAATCTTAGATCTAATTAATTAATTAATTAACCCCCAGCTAATGTCTCAGCCGTTGCATCTGGCATAAGGGACGGCTGGGATTGCTTTAATTTGAATTAAATGGACCGGCTCTTTTGGGCCAATGTATTGGGCTGCTATTTCTAAATTCTTTTAGCCCAAACTTATTATATTTTTGGTATTTTCTTGGTATTTCAATTATTTTTGTGGTAATTTTCTTTTGTATTTCATTTTTTTCTTTTTGTATTATTTAAATTATTCAATTTCCTACTTTCACTAATTTTCTGATATGTTTTGGCAATTTTCTACTATTTTTCTCATAATTTCCGCTATTAATGCTCTTTTTGTTGATTTTTTCTTTTTAATTACTTAATTCAAAATACATGTATTAAACCTATATTTTTTGATTTTCTAATTTTAATTTCTATTTATTCAATCACACAAATGTATCTAATTTCAATCAAACACGTGTAATTACACTCAAAAATATTATTTATTTTAATTTTGGAATTTTACTGCTTAGTGCAAAAATCACGTGCTCACAGCTGCCCCTCTTTGCTCGGGAACACGAAGAGTTTCAGTGCAAAGACAAGTGAGCAGTAATGAGAGATTTTCCCATTGGCATGTTCCGTAAGAAGCATTTTTTAAAATATTTTGACCGCACCATGCTTTGGAGGTTGCCTTCATATCCTGGGCTAAACAGGAATCAGGTCAGTGTAGTTCGGGAAGGTCTGACAGTTTAAAACTACCAGACTTACTGTTGCATTGACACTGTTGTGAGTTGTTGACCTACTCCTTATTACACCACGGAGGTAGAAATGTAAAATGAAAAAGCTATTCTAAGTTATGATTCTACGAATTACAATTGCTCCAATCTAACTTCTTGTCTCTTTATTCATCTTTGTCTCTTCTTCCTTGATTTTCCGTGCGGCTGACTTTCTTTTTATTTATTTTCTTTTCCTTGCTTCCCTCTTTTTTGTGATTTTCGATGTTACTTCTCGCCTTCAAACTGATACCTGCTCAAAACAAAACAAAAACAATAAACTTTTCCTTCTGTCCCAGTATGGGCTCTTCGTGTTACGGTGTTACTCATGTTAGCTAACACAAACTAAAACTGTAGGAATTAAAAATTGCATAAATGTATTCCCTTGTTATACAGGTGGGCGCCTGAACAGAAATTAAAATTGCAGAAATTAAAAAAATTGCAGAAATATATTCCCTTGTTATACAGGTAGGCGCCTGAACAGAAATTAAAAATTGCAGAAATGTATTCCCTTGTTAACAGGTGGGCGCCTGATGCATGAAATGCGAATGCAGAAAAGTATTCCCTTGTTATAAGTATTCCCTTGTTATCCAGGTGGGCGCCTAATGCATGAAATTAAATTTTATAGAAAAATATTCCCTTGTTATACAGGTGGACGCCTGATGCATGTAATGCAATGCAGAAAAGTATTCCCTTGTTATCCAGGTGGGCGCTCGATGCATGAAATGCAATGCAGAAAAATATTCCCTTGTTATACAAGTGGGCGCCTGAATAGAAATTAAAAACTTTTGTGTTACCTTGTGACTGAAGGGTGCCTGATGTATGAAATGCGAATGCAGAAAAGTATTCCCTTAGTTTGATAACTGGGGTGTGAATTTAAAAGATGATACCTCCTCGCTGTTTTTGTATTTTCTTGAATGAGTGATTTTCATCCATGTATTCGTCCATTTTTGCTGAACTCTCTTTTTAATTTTTTCTATCTTTCCACATGGTCACATTCACTTTAAAGTGATTAGTGACGATATGTTCCTGTCTAAATCACAAAAACAAAATCTTATTAGTTATAAGCTGCTGGCAACTGGCATCTGCCGCTCCTGCCTCTTATTGCTTTCCCTCTTTCACTTTTCTTCCACCGTGCGGTCTTTCAGCTGACTATCTTCTGTAAGCTCTTTTTCTATTTTCTTGTTTTTCACCTTTTTGTTTTCTTTTCTTTTGGCTCTGTTTTCCAAACTCCTTTATTTCTTTTCAACTCCTTTCTTTTCTTTCTTTTCTGATCTAGTGTTATTTCAAATCTTATCATCGGAAGCTGGTAGTTAGCCTTCAAAGGATAAACAATGAAATGCAGAAAAATGAATTTCAAAAGGGTAAGGGTGTTTTGGTGAAGTGATAGGACTTATCTGGGTATGTTGGCTTATTCCGTTAACCATGCCATGTATTTAAACTCCGACCCAGTTCGTTCAATCCATTATTATAACTCCAAATTTCTTACAACCCAAACCGATCCTATTTTTGTTGCTTTTCTCTTTTTCCATAATAATCCTTGCAATCGCCTTATGGTGCCGTGAAAGGTTTTCACCAATAAGACTCTCTCATTTATTCTCTCTCATCCTCATTGTCGCCTTGTAGAGCCGGTAAAGGTTTTCATTGACAAGACTCTCTCATTTTTATTTCTCTCAACATCACAGTCGCCTTACGATGCCGGTTAAGGTTTTCACTGATGGGACTCTCTCATTTTTTTTCATTTTCCATTTTTTTTTTGTCTTTTGTTTTTCTGCACCACTGATGTTGTTAAATGTCCCGTTCTTCCTTTATTCTCATTGCATTTGTTATTTTCTTGAAATTGATTAGAAGGTCTTTCTTTGGACCGTAATGTGGCTTTTGGATGGGTTAAGAAAGAAGGGTATAAAGGCTCAAAATTTACGAGGGTTTAAAAATATTTACAACTCTTAGAATTATAAAACATAACTTCTGCTCCAGTTTCAATATGTGGGGAAATTTTGGATTTTTCTTTATTGTGACTGAACCTCAGTGAGGCTGCCTACGTACCCTTTCGGGATCAAGTCAGACGTAGTTCAAACTACGCCATTAATTCATGGTTTCGTTTGACTTTTTCCCGATTTCTTTGTCTTTTTCTTTTGTTTGCATTTTGCTCTTTCTCCTTTTTTTTATTTTATCATTTTCTATGTTTCTTTTGTATCATAAGCAATTTCGAGAGAGGGGTATGAAAGAATATATCGAACATGGCTTAAAGGGGATGTCAATGGATAAAGTGTTTGGATAGAGAATAAAATGCCTTCATCATTTCAATTCCAAAATCACAACAAAATACAATTATACAATTGAAAAGGAATCATACATAGTATCTTTTGACCGCATCTGAATTGATAGCAGTCTCTACGCATTTCCCTTCAATGTCTGTCAAATATAATGCCCCATTGGACAACACCCGTGATACCATAAATGGCCCTTGCCAGTTTGGCGCGAATTTGCCCTTTGCTTCAGCCCAATGTGGTAAGATACGCCTCAATACCAGTTGTTCAACTTTAAACTTCCGAGGACGCACCTTTTTATTATATGCTCTGGCCATTCTTTGTTGATATAATTGCCCGTGGAAAACAGCTGCCAACCTCTTCTCGTCAATCAGATTTAATTGTTCCAGTCGGGCTTTTACCCATTTCTCGTCATCGATCTCAGCTTCAGCTATGATTCGAAGTGACGGTATCTCGATTTCCGCAGGTATAACAGCCTTTGTCCCGTACACCAATGAATAGGGTGTGGCACCGATAGAAGTGCGCATTGTTGTGCGATAACCCATAAGAGTGAAAGGCAACTTCTCGTGCCATTGTCTAGACTCCTCCACCATTTTCCTAAGGATCTTCTTTATATTCTTGTTTGCAGCTTACTACCCCATTTGCCTTTGGCCAGTAAGGTGTAGAGTTACGATGTAGGATCTTAAATCTCCGACACGCTTCCGCCATGAGGTGACTATTCAGATTCGCCCCATTATCTGTGATGGTTACTTTGGGAATTCCAAATCGGCATATAATATTTTCATGCACAAAATCCACCACGGCTTTCTTCGTCACCGCCTTGAATGTCTTTGCCTCCACCCACTTATTAAAGTAGTCAATCGCGACCAAAATAAATCTATGTCCATTAGAAGCTGCAGGCTCTATTGGTCCGATAACATCCATGCCCCAGGCAACAAATGGCCAGGGTGCAGACATCGTATGCAATTCATAAGGTGGGGAATGGATTAAATCTCCATGTACTTGGCATTGGTGGAATTTCCTCACATACCTGATACAGTCCCGCTCCATAGTGAGCCAATAGTACTCGGCTCTTAAAATCTTCTTTGCTAAGATATACCCGCTCATATGAGGTCTGCAAGCTCCAGTGTGCACCTCAGTCATAATCTTATCAGCTTGTTGCGCATCCACACATCTCAACAAACCCAAGTCCGGTGTTCTTTTATATATAATTCCTCCACTGAGGAAGAAGCCATTCGCTAAGCGTCTTACAACTCTCTTCTGATCTCCGGTGGCTTGCTCTGGGTATTTCCTATCTTCAAGTATTCCTTGATATCGTGATACCACGGTTTCCCATCTAACTCTCCTTCCACAGCAAAATAGTAAGCATTCTGATCATACACTTGTATCTGATGTAGATCTATATAGGCATCGTCCGGATGATGTAACATAGAGGATAGTGTGGCCAGAGCATCTACAACTTCATTGTGCATTCTTGGGATGTGTTTGAACTCTATGGATTGGAATCTTTGGGATAATTCATGTAGACAATGTTGATAAGGTATCAATTTCAAATCTCTTGTCTCCCATTCTCCCTGAATTTGATGTATCAAAAGATCCGAGTCACCCATGACCAAAATCTCTTGAACACCCATATCTATTGCCATCCTCAATCCCCATATACATGCCTCATATTCGGCCATATTGTTGGTACCGAAAAATCGAAGCTGAGTGGTAATGGGATAGTGTTGACCCGTTTCTGAAAAAAGCAATGCTCCAATACCAACTCCTTTACTTTTGACGGCTCCATCGAAGTTCATCTTCCATCCTGGCTTATCACTTTGTTCTATTTCTTCAACATTCATTGTCTCCTCATCCGGAAAGTATGTCTTTAGTGGCTCATATTCATCATCCACTGGATTTTCTGCCAAGTGATCTGCAACTGCTTGCGCCTTCATCGCCGTACGTGTTACATAAATGATGTCAAATTCTGTGAGCAGAATCTGCCATTTAGCAAGTCTTCCCCGTAGGCATGGGCTTCTGGAATATATACTTTAGAGGATCTAACCATGATATCAAGTATGTGGTGTATGCAGACAAATAATGCTTCAATTTCTGAGCCACCCAGGTCAATGCACAGCATGTTCTCTCTAGCCGAGTATATTTTACCTCGTAAGATGTGAATTTCTTACTAAGGTAATATATAGCTTGCTCTTTCTTGCCTGTCTCATCGTGTTGTCCCAGCACACAGCCAAAAGAATTATCAAGCACTGTCAGATATAAGATCAACGGTCTTCCCGGCTCCGGAGGAACTAACACTGGAGGATTTGCCAAATATTCCTTGATTTTATCAAAGTCTTCTTGACATTCATCGGTCCATTTCACTGCTGCATCCTTCTTTAACAACTTGAAAATAGGCTCGCATGTTGATGTTAACTGAGCGATGAACCGACTAATATAATTCAGCCTTCCTAGTAAGCTCATTACTTCCTTCTTGTTCTTCGGTGGAGGCAAACTCTTGATGGCTTTTATCTTTGACGGATCTAGTTCAACGCCTCGCCGACTTACTATAAATCCCAATAGCTTCCCTGAAGGTACTCCAAAAGCGCATTTCGCGGGATTGAGTTTAAGATTGTACCTTTGGAGTCTTTGGAAAAACTTCCTCAAGTCCCTAACATGATCATGTTGCTTCTTGGACTTTATGATGACGTCGTCCACATACACTTCAATTTCTCGATGCATCATATCATGGAACATTGTGGTCATTGCCCTCATATAAGTAGCTCCGACATTCTTTAACCCAAACGGCATCACTCTATAGCAGTATGTTCCCCAAGGCGTGATAAAAGCTGTTTTCTCCGCATCTTCTTCGTCCATTAGGATCTGATGTTAACCCGCATAACAATCTAAAAAAGAGCCAATTTCATGCTTGGCGCAATTGCCGATTAGTATGTGGATATTCAGCAATGGGAAGTTATCCTTTGGAGTGGCCTTGTTGAGGTCTCTATAATCAACACACACCCTAGTTTTTCCGTCTTTCTTTGGAATTGGCACAACATTTGCTAACCAGGTGGGGTACTTGTTAACTCGTATGACCTTTCCCTCGAACTGCTTATTCACCTCTTCTTTTATCTTCACGTTGATGTCCATTTTGAACTTTCTCAACTTTTGCTTTACCGGTCGGTATTCAGGATAAATAGGCAACTTGTGTACCACCAAATCAGTGCAAAGTCCGGGCATGTCATCATAAGACCAGGCAAAGATGTCCTTGTATTCGTGCAGCAGCTTTATTAACTCTTCCCTGAGGGAGGCTTCTAAGTGTACACTGATTTTTGTCTCCCGGACATTATCCTCACTCCCCAAATTTAAAGATTCTCTCTCACTTAAGTTCGGTTTGGGTTTTTCCTCATATTGATTCAAGTCTTTACTTATTTCCTCCAGTATTTCCTCATCTTTATATTCTATTTCACTCTCATTTTCAATTTTTTGTATAATAATTTGATTGTCAGAACTGGGCCGGGAATCCTTCATGCATGACATATCATCAGAAACAGCGCATATTGAATTGTACAAACGGAAGAAAAGGAAAAATAAATAAAAATAAGGAATGAAGAAAGAAGAAGGAACTGCATTTCATTGATATTTTTCAAAAGATGAACAAAGACTGGGTACATTTGATTTCAACGGGGGTGGGGACTACAAAAGTAAATTGCTTTTTGGGAAATAATGATATATTTTGAAAGCTAAGTACCAAGACTCCCTCCTGATTAGAAAAGGAGTGGCTTCCCAATTATTGACTGCAACATTGGACCCCACGAACTGAATATCTATCTTGCTGGTATGCTCACCCATCTCCACCATGTTCAAGTCCCCAAATAACATTTCAAACATCGCCAGGAGTTCCGCATCGGGTCTAATCTCAGCATACCTTGACGCAGCAGTCATCAGATGTCGCTGTGTACCATGCTTGGTGAAGGTGTCGGACAATTTTGGGACTGGTTTCGGGAGGGTCCAACTTTTCTTTTTGGTTCTTTTGGCTTTCTGGATGTCGGTGTGGGTAGGTTTGAAGCCCAAGCCAAAGGTATCATTATTTACCGGTAGATGGACAGGTTGAGTAATTCCCTATAAGGCTATTCCTAGACCTTTTCCCGGTGTAAATCCATTCCTGATCATCTTTTTGGCTACCATCACTGTGGTAGATGCCACTGTAGGGATTGGCAAGTTCTCTCCTTCGGCTATCTTGTTCACTACCACGGTGTCTGTCACCTGATATACCCAAGGGTCCTTGTCCCCATCCGCTTCCTCGAAAGGCATTATAGTATTGCAAGCGTCTTCCTCTCCATGCACTGTAATTTCTTGTTGTTCCCATTCGAACTTTACCATTTGGTGTAAGGATGATGGTACGACCTTAGCCGCATGGATCCATGGCCGACCCAGCAATAGATTATAGGACACAGTGACGTCTAACACCTGAAATTCCATGGTAAAGTCTACCAGCCCGATGGTGACCTCCAGCACAATAAAGTATTTTTGCTTCCTCCGTCAAACCCTCGAACACTCACACTATTCCACCGGATTTTGTCAGGATTAATCTTCAACTTTTCGAGAGTCGAGAGTGGACAAATCTTTGCGCTCGACCCATTGTCTATTAAAACCCGAGTAACCACTGATTCTTCACTTTTGACGGTAAGATAGAGTGCCTTGTTGTGTTCAGTCCCTTCGACAAGCAATTCATTGTCCGAGAATGTTATCTTGTTCGATACAAAAATCTTGTTGGTAATCTTCTCAAGATGGCAGACTGAGATCTTTTCGGGGACATGTGCTTCATTCAGTATTTTCAGCAATGCCTTTCGGTGCTCCCCTGAGTGAATTAACAATGAAAGCAATGAGATGTGCATGCGTCTTTCTCAGATGTTCTACTATCGAGTAGTCTTGAGCTTTTATCTTCTTCATAAATTCTTCTGCTTCTTCTTCAGAGCCTGGTTTCTTCACATGACTCTCCTTTACCACCTTCATTTTCCTTAACTCTTCCGGGGCAAAGCACCACCCGAAACGAGTGAGGCCATGTGTTTCATTGACCTCCCCTGTAACTTCTTTTCCACTGTACATTACTACGACCTTGCTGTAGTTCCAAGGTATGGCTTTAGTATCAACCATCGGCATTTGCACTACCGGCTTTATGACCACTGGTTCCACGCATGCTCCTTTTACTGTCAACAACGGCTTAACCCCTGGCACCACAATTTTCAATGTTTCAGCCACTGGCGGCTTTTTCACTGGCACCTCGGTTGTCGCTTTCTCTTTCTCAACTTCTTTCTCCACTTTATTGTTGGCTTTTATCATCATTACTGATTGGGACGACTTCCTGCTGCTCTCTTCTTGTGCTAACTCTATCACGTGTGTCTCATGATGAGTCGGCAATGGATTCTGAGTAATGTTTGGAGTCTCTGGAGCCTGTACCTCAATCCTCCGACTGTCAATGAGTTCCTGTATAGCAGTTTTCAAGTGCCAACACTTTTCAATATCGTGCCCCGGTACCCCGGAGCAATATTCACACCTGACTGACTGGTCAATATTTCTGGGAGGTGGGTTGGCAGTTTTGGTTCAATCGGGTTTAGCATCCCCAATTCTTTCAGACGATGATAGAGGCTGGTATAAGACTCCCCCAATGGGGTGAATGTTTTCCTTGTTGGAGCTCGGTTTCTCATTTCTGGATCAAGTCGGAAGTTGGGTCTATTTGGGTTCTTGTAGGTTCTCGAAGGAGAGTAGGTGTTCTGTGTATGATAGACGTTTTGTGGAACTTGAGAACGCCATACATGGGGGGGCGATGGGTAATGTTGGGCTTGTGGGATAGGATAATGTGGAGTAGTGGGTGGATAATATGGTGGAAGTGGGTTATAAGGTGCTGGCGGGTATGGTTGGTATGGGCGAGGTAGGTATATGCTTTGGCTCCGAGTCCATGCTTTACTTTCTACAACTGAAACCTCTTCCTTCTTTTTCTTTCCAGTAGATCCTCCGTTCCCGGTCTGTATAGCCTGATTCGTTGCCTTGATAGTATAAAAGCTCATGATTTTGTTGGTTTTCAACCCTTCCTCTAAAAAACTCCCCATTTTCACTACTTCATTGAAATTCTTACAAATAGCCGACACCAAATGGCCGTAGTAAGTAGGCTCTAAGGCCTGCAGAAAATAATCTACCATTTCAGTCTCCTTCATTGGCGGATCCACTCGTGCCGCTTGTTCTCTCCATCTTAAGCCATACTCCCGAAAACTCTCTCCGGACTTCTTTTCCATCTTGGTAAGCGACAGCCTGTCTGGTATTATCTCTAAGTTGTACTGGAAGTGGTTGGCAAATGATTGCGCTAGATCGTCCCAGATGAACCATCTAGTGTGATCCTGAGGTGTATATCACTCCAGCGCAGAACCGCTCAAACTCTGACTAAAGTATGCCATCAAAAGTTCATCTTTCCCTCCTGCACCATGCATCTTGCTGCAATAACCCCTGAGATGGGCTACAGGATCCCCATGTCCATCGTACATGTCGAATTTAGGTAGCTTGAACCCAACCGGAAGCTGCACTTCTGGGAACAGACACAAATCTTTGTATGCTACGCTCACTTGGCCTCCTATGCCTTGTATGTTACGGAAAGACTGTTCTAAACTCCTCATCTTCCATGCCCTTCCTCTTGTTCCAAGTTCTTGACGGGCTTTTCTTCAGTTGTCTCCATCAGTGGGGTATAGGAGTCATGCTGCCTAAACATCGGCTCCGGCGGGTAGTAATTTGCATCTTGCAAGTGGAACACTGGTTCACTTGATGATTTATGCAGAGCAACAGGTGGTGGTGCCACATACACCGGGGCGACCTGTGGTGGTTGAGGTGGAATCTATTTGGACAGTGGTGATGGTGCCTGTGAAGTGGAGGCATAGTAGTGGTGGTAATATGGGTACGTGGAGGATGAGTTCATGGTAGGTGGCTCTGGATTAGGATTGACGGGAGGGACATATGCTGGATTGGCTGGATATGCGGGTAAGGGTTGACCCCTGGACCAAGCTTGGTACATTTCTGACATCTGCTGCTTGAGCTTATACATTTCTTCCTTCATCCCCGCAACATCCACGACCTCCTCTTCTTGCACTGGGTCCATGATAGTTGGCTCAATTTCCTGAGACACAACCTTAGTCATAGTCTTTGATCGTGTGTTGTAATGATGATTTGCCAGAGTACCAGTTGCCAGCTGAAATCTGATTCTCATAAACAACAACACTTGTTAATAGTTAGTACATAAAAGGGTAAGATGCAACGATTAAAAATCACAATTTTTTTCCTTTGATCATCATGCATCATCCCGACATTTATTCCATTTTGAACCAACATCATTTTTTTTCTTTTTTTTCTCTTTTTTCATTCATCTTTCCTTTTCTCCTCTTTTTTTTCTTTTTTTTTCTTCCTTTTCTTTTTCTCTTTCTTTTTTGTTTTTCTTTCTTTCTCTTTTTCATTTTTTTCTTTTCCTCTCTTTTTCTTTCTTCTTTTCTTTATTGATTTTCGTTTCTACTTATTTGCCTATCGTACAAACAATCGATATAAAGAAAAAAAGGATTAGCAACAACTTCTTTGATCTTTTCATTGATATTCAAAAAGCATTGATTTACAAGATGACTTTGTGCTACTAACGCAAAAAGAAATACGAATACAAAATGCATGCCCTATGAATACATTAATGCTCCTAATGCCTGCGAGACATTGTTCGGTCTTGTCGTGGGCCTATATGCTAATCCACTTTGGAGCCTATCTAGGTTGGACATGACTTGCTTCACAAAGAATTTCACGGCTAATACAAATGTTGCTTGGGACATGTCTTCACACAGTTGGCATTTTCGGGTGATATATTGAGCAATATGGACAATTCTTTCTCGAACGACCCTTTTTTCTTAAAGTAACCTGCTGATCTGTTTGGCGCGAGCGTCTAAGGTGTGTTGGTTATCTTTCTGCAGTTGTTGTAACTCGAACTCTAATCGAGCCATAGTCGTGTAACAATGCTCTCTTTCTTCTTCAAATACTTTGATTATCTTGTTACTCTTGACAGTGGCTGTGATGACTTTCTTTCTTAACCGAGCTACCTCAACTTCATGTTTATTTTGTAGTTGCTGAACCAATCTAGCTCTTTCCTCGGCATCTTTGGCCAGTTGCTTCCGAACCCTGACTAACTCCTTTTCTGCTTTGTCCAGATCGAAGTTGTAGTCATTCACTTTGCACCGAAGATTTTCAATTAGCTTCTCCTCTCGGGCTAAGAGAACCGGGGTCTCGGATGCAATTTTCATTTTTGCAACTTGAGCTTTTAGAATTTCATTCTCCTTTTTCAAGTGCTTCTTTTCTCCTTCGTCAGATGCTTCCTGTAAACTGCTCTCGAACTGGAGATCTCGCAACTGTTTTTATAGCAAGCCGATTATGGCCTTATACTCATTTTCTTTGGCCGCCCAATTTCCGTATTCCTTAGACTGCTCTACCAAATCTTGAAAGTGAGGTCTTCTCAATGGTCTATCATGCTCAATACCCCGTCGATACCATACAGCATACCCTGGCGATACTTCTCCCCGAGCTCTATTTTCCACACAAGTTTCTACCTTCAAATTTTGACACTCATTCTAAATCTGTCGGACTTTTGCTTCCGGGAATTGCCCATCCGAACTAATCTCTATTGCTTGCAAACTGAGGTCCCCATCCTTCGGTATAACTTGACACCTTCCAAGCTGTCGTAGGACCCTGTATGGGGTATAAGGCTGGATACTTTTCAAACCCATGATCAAGAAGTGTGACCCTTCCGTCGGCATATAAATCACCTTATCAAGGGGCAACCATCCATATGCCCAATCGATTTGGCTATTGGTCAACGATCGTAGATATAAAATCCAACCTTTAACTCCCTCTAGCAGCTTAATTTCTTTTGTTCTCGTATAAAATTCTTCGAGGCACGTTCTTTTAGTCGGCCCATATCTTGAGAACGAAGGATGATGGCATAGATGCTCTATCAACTAGATTTGCAGAATCAAGTTACATCCCTCAAAGAAGTTGTACCCTGCTTTACATGTAGTCAGGGCACGGTAGATATCCGCTATAATCATTGGAGCCAAAGTGAAATTATCTTATACAATCAAAGTGATGGCTAACCCGGTGACTCTCGTATCAATGTGCCCATCCTTTCTTGGAAATATGATTATTCCGAGAAACGCCACCAGAAAAGCGAATCGTCGATGTTCCTCCCATTTGGCTCGGTTGGACTTGCTACAAAGTTTGTTTGTGGGGTCATTGAAACCCCTGACATGTCCATATCTACTGTAGATGAAGTTTAGGGAGCAAAACCTATTAACCAAATCCTCGTTGTGGACGTTTCGAGCAATCTTCAAAGAGTCAAGGAAACGGTGCAACGTTATCGCTCTTGGAGCCACCGGGTATTTCTCTTTTAAGGGGACTTTATTTTTCCCTATGTAGTAAGCAACTTCCTCAAGAGTGGGAGTGAGTTCAAAGTCCGAAAAATGTAGAACATTGTGCGCAGGATCCCAGCATATAACAAGTGCTCGGATTATATCGCCTCGGGGATTTATGTCCATCAATCCCGTAAGATCCTTTAGATAGCATTTGACCCAACTCTGTCCTTCCTGTCCTATGTCCTTCCACCATAATCTTAGCTCCAAAGGGATTCTATTCATTAGAGTGAAGGGTTCATTCTGTACCGTGCTCATCCTGCACATTTATTAAGGCGATTTTATTTAGAAAGGGAAAAATATTTTTCAAAGCAAATTTTCATTTTTATTTTTGAAAAGGGGAAACATGACTTTCGAAGCAACCATTTTCTCCAAAACAGTCTTCCGGCGTACTTTCGGAACATTCGGCTATTTCCAAAAATAGCGATCACCTCGATTATTCGAAACAAAAAATATTTTTGGTCTTTTTTTCTAAAAGGGTGGTTGTACCCGTTCAAGGTGTGACGACCCGGACCATCGTCATGGGAATTACCACCCCGTTACCTTGCATTTATGTGTTTTATACTTTTATATCAGTGTTAGAGTCTATCGGGTGAGTTAGGAGTGATTCTGGTTGAAAATGAGGCAAATAGCCTTTTAGAAGGAAGCTTAAATATGGAAAGTCAACCTGGAGTTGACTATTTAGTTAGAGGGCTCAGAATCAGATTCTGATGATTCGGTAAGTTCCAGGAGGTGATTTGTGACTTAGGGGAGCGATCGGAATTGAATTTGGAAGTTCGGTGTAGAAATAAGCTTGAATTGGCTAAGGTTGAATTTTGCGAAATCCGAACTGTAGGTGAGATTTTTATCCGGGAGTCGGAATGGAATTCCGACAATTTCTGTAGCTTCATCATGTGACTTTGGATATGTCCGCAAATTTTCAGGTCATTCGGACGTCGTTTGGTCAGGATTTTGATTGGATGTTAGTTTCGGAAGTTTTGAAGAAACTTAGGCTTGAATCCGTGTGTAATTGGTGATTTCGAGGTTTAGTATGGTGTTTTTATGATTGGAACAAGTTCGTATCGTGTTTTGGAGTATGTCGGTGGTTTTCGTTGGGGTCCCGGGAGGCTCGAGATGAATTCGGGGGTCCAAACGGACCAATTTGTGCCAAAGGCACTGCTATTTTCTACTGCAATAATTGCAGAGCTATTTTGCTCTTCGTGATCGCGGAGATAGCCATACGATCGCATAAGGAGTGGCTACAATGCATTGCGATCGCGATGCCAAGAGTGCGATCGCGTAGGAGGAAAACCTGGAGCTCTGCGATCGCGAGGTGAAGTGTGCGATCGCGTAAGTCTGGAAGTTTAAGCATCGCGATCGCGTGAGGTCGTATGCGATCGCATAGGGTCATGATCGGAAGCAGTGCGATCGCATGGTGCATGTCGCGATCGCTTAGGGTAGTTTTGGGAGCCGACCGGATTTGTTCATCGTGATCGCGAGCCTATGGCTGCGATCGTAAGGCGTCGCCTGGTAGTCAAAATTTTTAATATAATAGAACAGTGTATCCGCGAGCCTCATGAGAAGGTATTGACAGGAAATTGCTGGGAATTCATCGAGGATTCGTCAGAGGTAAGTTTTGTGGCTTAATTACAACATTATATCATGAAATCATTAATTATTTCTCTGAAAATGGAAGATTAAAGGTGGGTTTTAGCCCTAGGCCTAAAATTGAAGAAAAACACTGATTTGAGTAGGCAAATGGAGTCCGATTTTAGTAAATTTTATATGCCTAGACTCGTATTGAGACGAGGGTTACGAATATGTATCGAAAGTCGGGTTTTGGCAACTTTGGGAATTTTGGTGTAAATTGAGTTGTTTTGACTGGGTGTCGTTCCATTGACTTAATTTGTTGTGTTTCTACTATATTTGATCAGATTCTACGCGTGCGGAGCTTGATTATCATGGCAAGGGCATCACGGAGTAGTCGTCGAGCCATATTGAGGTGAGTAATAGATGTGGGTGATGACCAGCGGGTTCGAAACCCCGGTATACCACTTTGTGATGCTGTATAGCGTCAAGACACATACTCTCTTGTGAGTGAGGGGTCGATTATGATTTGGGGACTATGGCTTAGTCCGACCTGTTGATACGGTATTGTGATATTGGCTATTCTTGAGCCGTTAAACCTCCTTCTCGGATGGTTGCATATTATATTGTGATATTGGTTACTCTTGAGCCGTTGAACCTCCTTCTCGGATGGTTGAGTACATTTATGGGCTATGAGCCAGTTATTGGGATCCTGCGAGGATCGTTAGCATTGTGCTGTGATATTGACATGCTAGTTTTACTACCAGTCCGTAGCTATTACTGTTATCATGATATTTCCAATCTCTGGAACTTGACATTTACTGTTTTAAACTGAAATATGATAAAAGAGTTTTCAAAACTACTTTTGAACCTGCGAGGCTGCATTTGCATATTAGCTGACTGGTAGTGGATCGGGCTGCGCGCCGCAACGTATATCCATGATATTATGCTTGGGCTGTAGGAGCCCCTCCGGAGTCTGAACCCCCGCAGTGAGCACGGGTACCCAAATTGGATCGGGCTACGCGCCGTAGCGGTCTTTTCATGCATTGCATTGCATTTAGCTACATCTGCTAGTTGTTATACTTGTTGTTGATATTGTTGGTTCACTATTGTTGATATTGAACTATTACAGGGTATTGGTTACAGCTTTACATAGTGCTTTACTGTGGATTTCTTATCTACGCTGTCTTACCCCTGTTTATTACCACTGAGTCTGGCAGTACTCATTTTACTCCTGCACCTTGTGTGCAGATCCAGGTACTTCTCAGCAGTCCTGATCCGATAGCTGTTCGAGGCGGCTTCTGCAGGATATTCGAGGTAGCTGCAGAGTCTGCAGGACCCGATATTCCTTTCTACTGTCCTTTGATTTTGTATTTGCTATCTCTTTCCGCACTTGGTATCTTGTAAACCAGTATTACACTCATGTTATCGGTAGAAGCTCATGACTCTTGACCCTTCGGTCTATGGGAGTTGCACTGTTTGGGGCTTGATCCCTGTATTGGTATTTCTGTCTTCATTGACTTATTTTGTTATGATTAACTTGGGTAAAGTGAGCTCCTAGCTCCATGAATGATGTTGAATGGTCGGGCTGGCCTAGCAGTGTGTTGGGCGCCATCACGACCAGGTTTGGGGTTGTGACAAGTTGGTATCAGAGCCTAGGTTTACTAGGCCTCATGAGTCTTGAGCCGGTTAGTAGAGTCTTGTGGATCAGTACGGGGACGCATATACTTATCCTCGGGAGGCTGCGAACATTTAGGAAACACTTCACACTTCTTGGAATTCTTATCGTGCGTACTTGATTCAGCTTGAGATATACTTTTGAAAATTCCTTCCGCACATCTGTGTACGCATCGAGCGCTCAGTAATATAATTGCTTTATGGCTTGTGATTTCCCCGATCGAGGGGGCGAGACATAATCTCTGTGAGTTCATGTTGGGCCAGTCGGAAAGGCTTGAGGCTGGACCTTGTCTATGACTTGAGCATCGAGGTGCTGATTTTGTGAGTGGTGGAAATAGATAATGTACTAAGGGTTGGAAACCCCGTATTCGCACAATGCAGTGCTGTGCTGAGATGATACACGCGTCATGTGACAAGCGTGGTGGTATTGTGACTGGGGATTTGGACTTGGTCCTTCCCGATTGATAGATTACTGTGTATAATGACTGAGACTGGGCTTATATCTATGTATTTGGGCTAGTAGCCATGTTTGGGGCCTTGTGCCGATCTGTAGAGTATTAGGGAGGCTTACTAATGGATGAGTTGTTAATTGTTTGACTCTTATCTAATCTGTTGTGTAGCCCCGAGCTATGGGCGTAGTGAATATTTACCATATTTCTTAATTGGTAGGTAAAGTGCCTTATATGTTGTGGAACGAGTTCAAACTCAAGAAGACTAAAGTGATTATGCTATGTGTATCCTTGTGGAAGGTATTTTGCTGAAATGCTAAACTTAGAAGAAGTAGGTGGGTTGATTCTCATGTGTAATTGAAAGGTATTTGATATGTGTTATGATTCGAGCAGGTACAACGCATGTTCATGTAACAATTATGATAATATGATTTATGTAGTATTGAGACTAATGTTGTCGATATGCATTGTGATGTCTTGTCGAGTTGTGAATGTATTGCTAGGATGGTTTTGGTGATTCTCTCTGGCAGGTGGATACGCCAAATTACAAAGGAAACTCTGTCAAAATTTTTGGAAAGTTTGGGACTTAGAAAGTTTTTTGTCACCTAAAGATTGGCCTTAACTGTTGTGTGTGAATGAATACAAGAATTGAAAAAGAGTTAATATTTCCGATGATTCGAATCTCCGCCGAAGCTTGTAAATAACTTGAGTTTAATCTAATTAGAACTTTGTGGCATCATTTGAGTAAGAATGCTATGAGTGGCTAAAAGTGCTTTGATGTATGGCTCCGATCCAAGTTGGGGAGGTTGTTGTTGGTTAACTGATTGCACTGTGGTGTGATGTGTTGGTTCTGTCTCCAGGTACGTTGGAAAATGTTGATAAAGGTTATGGTGCTTTGTAGATGTGAAAAAATACTAGGATGTTTTGAACTGCTGTTGGTAAGGAATGTTCGGTGTATAGAAAAGAAAGATAGCTAATTGTATATGTATGTAATCATGTTCTGCGGTGTCAGAGTTCTAGTAATGCACGAGTGGTTCTGTTCAATAGGACAATTGAATTACAGCTGAATAAGGGTGAATGACGCCCGATAATTGTTGTACGGTGTTTAAGATTTTGCTTGTAACAGTCAGGTGTCTTAAGATTGTGCGTGCGGCTATAGACGGTAGTTTCGTTAGAAGAGATCAAGACTTGTGTTATATTATGTGAATGATGGGATTCTATGTAACCGTATTGGAAGGTAATGAAAACGAATTCAAATCGCAAGAAGTTCTTCAAAATAAAGTATTGTAGAATGTGGTCCTTCTGGGAAACATTAAGAGAGTATTCAGTGGCCTATGGGTCCTAGACGGTGTGGTCTTATGTATGAGTCTAGTGTGGTAACATAAGTTGATGTATTATGGTGTACAGTAAAGGCTAATATTAAATTAAAAATGAATCAGAAAGGAAACTAGGTAAATGGAACAACTTGTTAATAAACCGAAATGGTACGATAAGGAATACGATTAATTCCTAGTATGTGTTTGAAGTAATGAGTCTTGCAGATATTGTGCAACAAAGCTCCTGAATGCTGGCAGTTGTGTAACTCGATATGGGTATAAGGACTCGGTCCTGGTAGTTTAACTTATGCAATGTAATTGGGAGAAAGAGTTTATGATGTGTTTTACCGTGGTTTGAAAATGAGTGCATTTTTCCTATTGGTATGCAAGGCTTGGAATGTGTAATGAGTTTTCTCTATATGGGATCATGAAAGTCCTTGACTAGTTGAGTGCGCCGATGTTTGCGGCATAGGAAAGGAATATGAATTTCCATGTTATCTTAGTGTGGTATGACCGTATGGTATATGCGATGCGTTATGGAAAGTTGATAATGACATATTCAAGGTTTTGAGATCAGTTCATAATATATGGGAAGTCATTAAAATTATTGAGCAGCGCGGACAACTGCAGATGATTTAAGAATCGATCTTTCTGGTGATTAAGGAAAATGGTACAGCTATTCTAGTGAATTAGCAGGGAATATGGTCCAAAAGGACAAGGTAATGTAAACTGATAATATCTAGTGGTATGGTGGTATTCTCTTATTGGATCGACTATAATAATTGAATCGTTGATGGCATAGTGAAATTCCTGAATGACTTTTGTGGTATGAATGGACGCTTGATGTGCGTTATGTATTCGTACGGTGGAGTACGGAATCGGGCATAGTGATTCATGTGTTATATATGTGTTGGAGACGTGAAGTTCTCGATAGTCCGCCTATGCAGTGGCTGTATATCGTGTGTATCGGCACCGTTTAGTGATTATTGGAAATCGGAAGCCCTAGTGGCTCTCTCTTAACTTGATATGACGAATTCGAATTATGATACTTGATTGCTGACTGGTTGTCATGGGTCAGGTTGGCTAGACTAATGTGATATGGACTATGATGGAATAGCACAAATTGCGTAGCAGAGTGCATCAGAGTATGCTCCAGCGGGGTAGTTGTACCTCAGGACCAACAGACAGCTGGTGGGTATTGCTTTGTCAGTTGGGCCTTCGTGGCGGATATCAGTGCAGAGGTTTCTACCCTGGATTCAGTTCCGGTATTGGGGAACTTTGTCGGATGCGTTTCTTGTGGCCAAACTTGAGGCTATATATGTTTTACTATAATGCGCAACTTGACTCGGCACGCATTTCTTTGGCGAGGGTATGGTTATTTGGATTGGGTGGCACGCCGCCACGGGTATGGTTATTTGGATCGGGTGGCACGCCACCACGGGTATGATATCTGGATCGGGTGGCACGCCGCCACGGGTATGTCATTGGAGCGGGTTGCACGCCGCAACAGTGTAATGTAAAAATAGAGTTGGTTATATGTTACCTAGTATACAATACTTCCTAGCTTCTGAGGAAAAAGTCTGTATTGAGTATCTCTTGGCGAATGGCACATCGGTTGTGTTATTTCAGGATTTGATAGCATACATTAATTGTTTCACCGTGGGTGAGATTGATTGCTTGGGTTCAGACCTAAATATGTGCGTGGCTGACCGTTTTGAGCTTGGTAAATTGAGGTGCTTCATGAGTAATAGCGTTTGGATAGAATCATGAATTTTGGCAAGGCCACGTGATGTTATGACCTTTCAAGAAGGAGTCATGTACTCTATTTCTATAATGCGAGATGCGATCTCAGTTCTATGTTATGATGGCGCAGAGGAATTGAATTACAACTCTTTTGTTTGAGTCAGTTGTCATGATTTGAGTATGTTCAGATGTTTTTATTGGACCCTGTGTTGTGCTTGTCGCGGCTTAGGCCGGTGTTTAAGGTGTCATATTACCAGTGCGGTGTGTTATAATCTAAATGATCGTTGGAGCCAACAATGAGTGTGAGTATATGTGATTTCAGCTGGTTAGAAAGGTAATATCGAGGTTCGGCTCCGAATTCTATTGTGGTATTAGTTAAAAGGGATATATCGCATGTTCGGTTGCCGTGGGTAGTATATGAAGGTGTTGGACTAAGACTTTAGCTAATGAGAAAGGTTCTTTCTGCTAGTATTTGGTTAATGTGGCCAGTTGTTGTGATTAGAGACTATCGTCTCCAGTGATTGGGTTGTTGATACATCATATGATCTCACCCGGAGTGGTGAGTATGGATTATTGCAGTGGATTCTAGTGCATCTTGAGTATAGGCATGGGATTAGCATTTGGTATATGATTTCGGAAAATGCGATGTGGTTTATGATTCAAATGGTCTGTGGGGTTTCAGCTATATGGTGTTTTCAGACATATGTGAGATAGGGTGACGTGTGACCGCCCCGAATATATGCTTGGTAAGGTCATTCAACTATTGGGTTGCTTCTAGTACCACCTTGGTACGCTCGAGGACGAGCGTTTGCTTAAGTTAGGGAGAATTTGATGACCCGGACCGTCGTCCCGGGAATTACCACCCCGTTACCTTGCATTTATGTATTTTAAGCTTTTATATTAGTGTTAGAGTCTATCGGGTGAGTTAGGAGTGATTCTGGTTGAAAATGAGGCAAATAGCCTTTAAGAAGGAAGCTTGAATATAGAAAGTCAACTTGGAGTTGACTATTTAGTTAGAGGGCTCGGAATTGGATTCTGATGATTCGGTTAGTTCCGGGAGGTGATTTGTGACTTAGGGGAGCGATCGGAATTGAATTTGGAAGTCCGGTGTAGAAATAGGCTTGAATTGGCTAAGGTTGAATTTTGGCGAAATCAGAACGTTAGGTGAGATTTTGATCCGGGAGTCAAAATGGAATTCCGACAATTTTTGTAGCTTCGTCATGTGACTTTGGATATGTCCGCAAATATTTAGGTCATTCGGACGTCGTTTGTTCGGGTTTTTGATTGGATGTTAGTTTCGGAAGTTTTGAAGAAACTTAGGCTTGAATCCGTGTGTAATTGGTGATTTGATGTTTAGGATGGTGTTTTTATGATTGGAACAAATTCATATCGTGTTTTGGAGTATGTCGGTAGTTTTCGTTGGGGTCCCGGGAGCCTCGGGATGAATTCGGGGGTCCAAACGGACCAATATGTGCCAAAGGCACTGCTGTTTTCTGCTGCAATAATTACATAGCTACTTTGCTCTCTGCTATTGCGGAGATAGCCATGCGATCGCGTAAGGTGTGGCTACAATGCATTACGATCACGATGCCAAGAGTGCGATCGCGTAGGAGGAAAACCTGGAGCTCCGCGATCACGAGGTGAAGTGTGCGATCGCGTAAGTCTGGAAGTTGAAGCATCGCGATCGCGTAAGGTCGTATGCGATCGCGTAGGGTTATGATCGGAAGCAGTGCGATCACGTGGTGCATGTCGCGATCGCGTAGGGTACTTTTGGGAGACGGCCGAATTTTTCATCGCGATCCCAAGCCTATGGCTGCGATTGCAGGGGGTCGCCTGGCAGTCAAGAATTTTAATATAACATAACAGTGTATCCGCGAGCCTCATACCCAAAACCTCCATTTTTGAGTTCTAAGAGAAGGTATTGACGGGAAATTGCTGGTAATTCATCGGGGATTCATCGGAGGTAAGTTTTGTGGCTTAATTACAACATTATATCATGAAATCATTAATTATTTCTCTGAAAATGGAAGATTAAAGGAGGGTTTTAGCCCTAGGCCTAAAATCAAAGAAAAACACTGATTTGAGTAGGCAAATGAAGTTCGATTTTGGTAAATTTTATATGCCTAGACTCATATTGAGATGAGGGTTCCGAATATGTGACTTTCGTAATTTTTTGAGAAGCGTACCGAAAGTCGGGTTTTGGCAACTTTGGGAATTTTGATGTAAATTGAGTTGTTTTGACTAGGTGTCGTTCCATTGACTTAATTTGTTGTGTTTCTACTTTATTTGATCAGATTTTATGCGTGCGGGGCTTGATTCTCGTGGCAAGGGCATCGCAGAGTAGTCATCGAGCCATATTGAGGTGAGTAATAGATGTGGGTGATCACCAGCGGGTTCGAAACCCCAGTATACCACTTTGTGACACTGTATAGCGGGGAGACACGTACTCTCTTGTGAGTGCGGGGTCGATTATGATTTGGGAACTATGGCTTAGTCTTACCTGTTGATACGGTATTGTGATATTGTCTATTCTTGAGCCGTTAAACCTCCTTCTCGGATGGTTGCATATTATATTGTGATATTGGCTACTCTTGAGCCGTTGAACCTCCTTCTCGGATGGTTGAGTACATTTATGGGCCGTGAGCCAGTTATTGGGATCATGCGAGGATCGTTAGCATTGTGCTGTGATATTGACATGCTAGTTTTACTACCAGTCCTGTAGCTATTACTGTTATCATGATATTTCCAATCTTTGGAACTTGACATTTACTGTTTTCAACTAAAAATTATAAAAGAGTTTTCAAAACTACTTCTGAGCCTGTGAGGCTGCATTTTCATATTAACTGATTGGTAGTGGATCGGGTTGCGCGCCGCAGCGTATTCATGATATTGTGTTTGGGTTGTAGGAGCCCCTCTGGAGTCTGAACCCCCACAGTGAGCACGGGTACCCAAATTGGATCGGGCTACGGGCCGTAGCGGTCATTTCATGCATTGCATTGCATTTAGATACATCTACTAGTTGTTATACTTGTTGTTGATATTGTTGGTTCACTACTGTTGATATTGAATTGTTACAGGGCATCGGTTACAGCTTTACATAGTGCTTTATTGTGGATTTCTTATCTACGTTGTCTTACCCCAGTTTATTGCCACTGACTGTGGCAGTACTCATTTTACTCCTTGCACCTTGTGTGCAGATCCAAGTACTTCTCAGCAGTCCTGATCCGGTAGTTGTTCGAGGCGGCTTCTATAGGATATTCGAGGTAGCTGTAGAGTCCGCAGGACCCGATATTCCTTTCTACTGTCTTTTGATTATGTATTTGCTATCTCTTTCCGCACTTGGTATCTTGTAAACCAGTATTACACTCATGTTATCGGTAGAAGCTCATGACTCTTGACCCTTCGGTCTATGGGAGTTGTACTGTTTGGGGCTTGATCCCCGTATTGGTATTTCTGTCTTCATTGACTTATTTTGTTATGATTAAATTGGGTAAAGTGAGCTCCTAGCTCCATGAATGCTGTTGAATGGTCGGGCTGGCCTAGCAGTGTGTTGGGTGCCATCACGACCAGGTTTGGGATTGTGACACAAGGGTTGCCTATGTATCCCACCTAATGGCGAGAATCAAACCTGCATAGTTCTATCAGATTAATTGACCAATTATTTTAACAACAAAGTTATTTTCTCAATTTTCTAGATTTCCAAATTTTCCAACAACTCTTTTATCACTAGTTTCTTTCTCTTTTTTTTCATTTTTGAATATTCTTTTTCTACTCTCAGGAATTTTGCCGCTCCGCATAACGATCAAAGACAAATTAAAAATGCAACACATAGTATGCCCGGTCTTTAATTACCAGGTCACCTGTCCTAGATGGACCCAACCCCTGTGTTGAGTCCCCTAAGTTAGTTATGATGCAAATAATCGTCTTAGACCTATGTTCAATATATCATGGTTTCACATAGTGCTAGACCATGTACCCAAGCGGACAACTCGGATCGAGGAGGGGGCTACGTACCTAGAGGCAAACCCAGGATTTAAAGGTAGCGGGTGCACTATAACAGTAACTTAACAGTATTATAGTGATCTTTACTAGTAGTAGTTTAGGTGACAAAATGAAGAGATTTATACTGATCTTACGGTTACAAAAGCATGAGTTCGTCAATAAAACTAATCATAAATACAAATTGTCACTAAGCTTAACAAAAACAGAAACACATATTGTCACTAGAGCAAATAGAAAAAATTAGAGCTATATCCTTGTGAGAGACTTTCTGTAGTTTAATCTAATACACTAAGTAAAAGAAAAAAGGAATGGGGTAATAGCTAAAAATATTAGCCTTTGGGTGGGAAGCAGCCTTTTAGCTACAGAGGTTCGAACTCAAGTATTTGGCATGAAAGCAGCAGCACCTACCAGTGCACCCAAAGTGCTTTTGAGTTTGAGTGGTCACAGAGAGATATATATCATAATTTGAAAGTATATACACACATATATCGATATGTTCTTCCAAAGTTACCGGGTGCCCGTGACCCTTTCCTCTCCACGTGGGTCCGCTAACGTACCGGTGACCCGCGGAGTCAATCGGCTTTTTAACTTATCTGGCCTCTATTTCTTAATTTAGGTTTGACTTAACAGAAAGGGGAGTCTCAACCAGTGAGCACATCCCCGGAGGTGAAGAAGAGAAGGGTTTTCGGCATAATTTATATATACAATCCATATATATCAAAGCGGTAAAACACATAGCATGTTGTTCAAAGCATATAGCAAAGTCAAATAATATCGAGGACAGCGATTCTAATGAGCTCGAATTCTTAAACCCTGAAACCGAAGTTCTGGGTTGGAAGTTCCCCAGCAGAGTCGACAGAGCTGTCACACCTCCCTTTTTACTATCCCTTTATGATCCTTTTAAAAAAGATACGTTGGGTATACCTCAATGTTCAAATACCCGAGAAGGACATAATAACAAAGAGGAAGGCAAATAAAGGACAATCTGTCCGGGATTTTATTCAATTTTCAGAGTTGCCACTTGGGAAGATAATGGTGTCCCAAGTCACCGGTTAATCCCGAATCTGACGAAGTTGACTCTGTATTACAGTCCGCAAAATAGAAACATGGATAAGGAATTCTGTTAACTCGGGAGAAGGTGTTAGGCACTCCCGGATTCCGTGGCTTCAGCACGGTCGCTCAACCGTCTCCCTCAATTTTATATGACTTGTTATGCACTTTTTAACAATATGTATGTGTTTATAACTTTAATATTTTTATGAATTGCGACATTGCAAAAACGTATTTCGAGTGACACCGCAACCAGTACGCCTGTGACTTTTAATACATTTCGACTTCGTAGGGATTTATGATTTGAGTTGCACCAAGTGCACACTCGTATTAAGGAAGGTATATTTATTAAATCGTGCCTAATAAGCATCTAACGGCTTTAAATCTTTTGGGAAAGGTTATGGAATTTACTATTAACCTTCCCGGATCTATTATACTTTATCACTTTGTTACAAAAGGGGGGTCCCACTATTTTTGTTATTGTGTGAGGCTATCCCATGCATTTTTAAAGTTCAAACTTAATGTTTCACTACATTTTTCTATCATTGTTTTTCCCTTAATCATTTTAAATTAGCTAACATTTCCATAAATGAGTCGAGGCCCTCATTGCTTCCATTATCATTGGGGCTGGACTTCTGGATTGATAATTAGCAGGTTACCACATGTATCTAGGTCTTAATAACCCAGACCAGATTTGGGCTTTCATTCAAAGGCCCAGTTAATGTTTGAATATAGTCCAGGCCTGAGTTACACACTAGGCCCAGACCAAAACGAAGCAGTGGGAACAAAAGCAGAAAATGAAAGTTCATAATACAAGCAGACATTTTTAAAAAAATCAAAAGGAACAAATTTGAACTAAACTTTATTTATTAAGAAGAAATCGCTATACAAGACTAACAGTGTTAACTTCAAACCATAATCATCTAATATACATAATACTGAACTAGCAAACTGTTTTCGCTTTTGTTTTTCTAGTAACGAATATATTCTATGGTCCGGGTTATCTACTAGCTAAGTGATCAAGAGATTATTTAACTATATAAGAATATGATTAAACTAAATGATTTATCTACTTATACACAGGGTTCAGATGCTATTTCTATTTTACTGAATTCAATGTGAATCTAGCTCAATTGTTATTACAAAGTCAGCCTTATCTAAATTATTACTTTGTTTTATTATTGCTGTTTAAGAATCGGCTTAGATCTAGATGTCAATTACCAAATTAACTATCTACATAAACTGATTGAAGTCATTATTAACAGGTTTAATGCTATCAAGCTTATTTCGAGATTAATTGATCTAATTTTATGGTTTTACCCTATTTAACCAAGTGATTTTAGCTTCTACAACTACATTACTTCTACTTTACTACTTATAACATTGTTTTGTTCGAGCTTCTACATATATATACAATGATATCCTAATGAATTACAAATCAAACTAAACTAAATAGCTAATTAGAAAACAGAAAATGTAAAAGACAGTAGAGACTTTTAAACTCGAAACTTCATTTTTCATCATAACTTCCACGTTACATAGCCTTGAACAAAGATGTGTACCTGATTCAGCAAATAAAATCAATGAGTTCTAGGGGATTGAAATAGATACAGCAACTAAAATCAACAAGCAATGCAACAGTGACGGAATGAATTCCCAAACAAGTAGGTGAGATAACGCAGCAACAACAATTAGAAACCCAGCACACGAGCAGAAATCCCAAACAACTTCAAATATGAATTTCAACTAGAAAACCGAGGTGACTATTGCTATTTTGTGTATTGTTCTTTCTGAAAATTTTGATTTCCAAAATCTAGCCCTTAAACTAGTCCTAAATGGGGGTATTTATAGGTGGGAAGGGGTGAAATTGTTGGGGGGGGAAGATAGAAAATATTTCTAGTCCCCTCCCCTTCTTTTTTACCAAATCCTACACTTTAGCCCCAATTTCTGTTACAAGATGCCTTCCAGCATGTGCTGGAAGGTTCTATTTGATTACTTTTTGGGGCTTTTACTAATGTGCCCCTACTTATTAGTATTTTTTATTGAATTACTTTTTCCTTAAGACCAATATACCCTTAATTTTATGCAGAACTGTAAAAATCAGGAGCCCAAATGTCTTATGTATCTCTATAGGCTCTATTAAATCTACAACTTTGCCATTTCAAATTCCTTATATGCCATTAAAGGAATTGGTTAATTACCCGACCTACCTGGGTCAGATTTTCTTAGATTCAGCTCTTATTTAGTTGATGGCCAGCATGTGTATTAGTATTCAAGAATGGGCCACATTTGACTTCAGACTTATTTCAATTTTAACCATTTTTGTTTCATTTTCTGTTATTGAAACTAATTTACAGGACTAGCCTACTTATTAACTTATTTAAGACTTAGCCATTCCAAAGATTGGACTTAACTTTGCAATTGAGGCACATTACTGAACACAGACATGGCTGAGACCTTTGCAAGTCTAGCCACTAGTGATCATGAGTCAATTTGGACTTGGTAAGTCTATCTATTAGACTTAAACCACTTTTATTACACACCTGGCCTATTTAAATCTTGGCCAGTGTGTGAAGCCTATCAGAGTAGGTCAGTTGCAAAACTGACCACTCTTGGTTATTTAATTCACTTATAGCCTATTTTGTGGTTTTCAGTTTTAACCTATTCTAAAATACTTAACACATGTTTTCAATTTAACCACTTACAAGTTTAACACTATTGCAGCTATAACCAATCCACCTAGGCATGATAGGTATTAACAGTATTCAACTAAACACAAGGCTATTGCAAATATAGCCAATTTCACACACAATTGCACACATAGCCAATGAAATCAGAATCATTTATAAGTTAATCAAAACTCAGAGAAAGGGGTTGAATATTGTTGAATTTCAATCAATAGACTTATAACTCAGATTTCACAACATAGTGTCAATTAGTCATGAAGCAGGCATAGTCAAGACTTCCTTATACTTAATGAACTACTGAAAACCCCAAGTCATGCTTAAAATGCTCTTGACTTAAACACATACTGGTAAAACTCATAAAGCAGTTTTAGAAGAAAGCATGGTTTGCAAAGATCAAAGATAGGCATGAAGAAATGCTAATCAAAGAAATCAATTAGGTCTAAGCAAAGTAGACATGACAGTAACCCTGAAGAAAGGCTAATCAAAGAAAGAACAGATCTTAAGCAGAGTAGACATGAAGAAAGAACGGATTTTAAACGAAGAAATGGAACAAATAGAAATTCCTCAAAGGCAAATCCCTAATCTAAACATGCGAGTCATCTAAATGAAAGATATGAAATAAAGACAAGAAAGAACAGAACAAACAAACAAAATTTTTAAAAAAACAAAACCCTAATCTAAACATGCAGTCTAACATACTAAATGAAAACATGCTAAAACATAGAATAAGGCAGAGATAACAAAAATTAAGGAAACAAAACAAAAAAGATAGGAAAGGGGACTTAGCTCGCAGGATCTGACTCCTAAGCTTTCCCCGTTTTCTTTTCTTTTCTTTTTTTCTTTTTTCCAGTTTTCTCTTTTCTTTTTTCTTTATTTTCCTTTCTGATTTTTCTTTTCTCACACAAGACTTTAGTTTTTTGAAGTTTTCTGGCTAAGGGATAAGTATTAGAAATTGAAAGATGGGATTTTTGGGGGTGTTTTGTTTTGAGTCGCCGGAGTTAGGTTTCCAGCGACCTTCTTTTGGATATTCGAGAA
This sequence comes from Nicotiana noctiflora, assembly GCA_032618575.1. Classification (NCBI taxonomy): domain Eukaryota; kingdom Viridiplantae; phylum Streptophyta; class Magnoliopsida; order Solanales; family Solanaceae; genus Nicotiana; species Nicotiana noctiflora. The sequence goes on along the minus strand of JASVEL010009621.1, from coordinate 174,635 downwards.
GGAAGAGGAAGATTCGAGGGAAAAGGTTCATATGGGGGAATAGATCAGGGCAAGGGAGTGCTTTGGTGTTAGTTTGGTGGTGGTTCTCATAGTTTTGGTCGTCGGCGGTGAACTCCGATGACCGGAGTTTCAAGAAGGTGAAGGGTTTCAAGGTTTCATGGGAGATTTTTGTAGGGTTTGTGGTGGAGAAGAAGAGAAGAGAAGATGGGGGAGATAGGATATGGCCGGAGACTGCCGTGGAGAGGGACAGTCTCCATGGTCGGCCGGCTTTGAAGAAGATGAAGAAGAAGAGAAGAGAAGAGAGGGGGCGACTAGGGTTAGGGATTTGAAGCAAATGGCCGGTCTCTAAGAGACCAAGGCCTTATATACTCGAGGATGTTGATGAGTTCTTGGCCGTTAGATCAATTAAGATCAACGGTCAAGATTGGCTACTACAAAACGGTGTCGTCTCAATTTAAGTGAGAGACTTGCTTTCATCCGTTAGATCTCTCAATGAACGGCCCGGATTTAATCTTAGATCTAATTAATTAATTAACCCCCAGCTAATGTCTCAGCCGTTGGATCTGGTATAAGGGACGGCTGGAATTGCTTTAATTTGAATTAAATGGACCGTCTCTTTTAGGCCAATGTATTGGGCTGCTATTTCTAAATTCTTTAAGCCCAAAGTTATTATATTTTTGTATTTCTTGGTATTTCAATTATTTTTGTGGTAATTTTCTTTTGTATTTCATTTTTTTCTTTTTGTATTATTTAAGTTATTCAATTCCCTACTTTCACTAATTTTCTAATATTTTTTGGCAATTGTCTACTATTTTTACCATAATTTCCGCCATTAATGCTCTTTTTGTTGATTTTTTCTTTTTAATTACTTAATTCAAAATACATGTATTTAACCTATATTTTTTGATTTTCTAATTTTAATTTATATTTATTCAATCACACAAATGTATCTAATTTCAATTAAAACATGCAATTGCACTCAAAAATATTATTTATTTTAATTTTAGAATTTTACTGCTTAGTGCAAAAATCATGTGCTCACACACGCGTCCGCGATAAGCATCTCAAACTCTTTCAACGCGAACGCGAAGTCCTCCACGCGTTCGCGAGGCAAAATTCTTCAGTCGTCCAGAAATTCTTTTACGCGAACGCGTGACACTGGACGTGAACGCGATGCTTCGCTTCATTCATCTACGCGAACGAATGACACGGGACGCAAACGCGATGGTCCCCTTCCTTCTTCTACGCGAGCGCGTAGTCTGGAACGCGAACGCAATGACCAAATCCCCCTTGCCTACGCGAATGCAGCCTTTGCCTCGCGAACGCAATGGCTTAAATTTCTGCACAGATTCTGCAGTTTTTCTACAGATTTCTAAGCTCCAAAAATTCCCGGATGATGGTCCGAATTCACCCCGAGACCCCCGGGACCCCAACGAAAACCACCAACATACTCCAAAACACGATACGAACTTGTTCCAATCATAAAAACATGTCCTTAAACATAGAAATCATTGAAGTATAGCGGATTCAAGCCTAAGTTCATCCAAAACTTCCGAAACCTACATGATATCAAAAACCTGACCAAACGACGTCTGAATAACCTGAAAATTCGCAGACATATCCAAAATCACATAACAAAGCTACAGAAATTTTCGGAATTCCATTTCGACCCCCGAATCAAATTCTCACCTACCGTTCGGATTTCGCCAAAATTTCAAACTTTAGCATTTCAAGCCTAATTGAGCTACTGACCTCCAAAATACATTCCGAACGCGCTCCCAACCCCGAAATTACCTAACGGAGCTAATGGAACCATTGGATCTCCGTTTCGAGGTCGTCTTAACACTGTTCAGCATACGGGCCATTTTTCAACTACAAAGCTCTCATTTAGGGACTAAGTGTTCCAAAACACTCCAAATTTCAGAACTGATCCTCCCGGCAAACCAGAATAGCAGAAATAAACTTAGGGGAACAGTTAAATTGGGGATCGTGGCGTAAATTTCAAAAACAACCGGCCGGGTCGTTATAGAAATAAACAAAAAAAATCCTACATGGACTACTACCCTCAAGAGTACTGTCCAAGTAGTCTGTCATCAGGAAGAGCCTGTTACTATTGTTTTTTGGTTTTCAAGGTTTTTAATTTTTTTCTTATTCCGACTTCGACCCTTCAGAAACACGTCAACAAGTGTCCATCATCGGGCCAAGCCAGCTAATATAATATACAACTAAATTATATTCTATCTAATTATACAATTTACAATATACAAGATAGAGTAAGTCTCCCACCCCACACTTAAAATCATGGCATGTCCCCATGTCACATAAAACAATGTAAAGCATAGAAGGGTTAGAAGACTTCCCTGAGAATCAATTCGAGTTGGAGACTGTGGCGGGGTCGACATTGCATGCTCGACCCAATGCTCTAAACCAAGCCATGAAGCGGCTCTCAATCTGGTCTGTCGCTGTGACATCGCATCCGTGCGAGTGTGCAAGCCATCCACTGAAGTGCATAAATTCACAACTTCTTCCTTCAAAGACCTAAGCATAGATCTTGTAGACTGGGAACGTGAAAGGCTAGCTCCAAAATGAGCATGCCTAGATAGACCTGCAGAGTTAGTAGACCTCCTAGACTGGACAACCGGGACTGGGTCATCATCATCATCATCAATATCAATTGGGTCGTTACCTTGGCCAACCCGAATACCTGAAGCTTTAAATGGTGCTTTTTGTGGTAGATCTCCATCGGTAGGTAATGTGGGTGTATGGTGAATTAGGCAAAGAGTAGTGACCAATGAAAGGAAATAGAATCCCTTGGACTTAGGAGGTCCCCTCAGTTTCATTTCATCATTAATAAGTCGGGCAGCGCCAAACTCTTTCTAGGTGACAAAGCACCAAGTCAACACTAGCCTATTGAAATTCACATCAATAGTGTTACTTGAGGGGAGGAAGCGGTTACAGACCACAGTGAACCAACATTTGGCTAAGTGCGTGAAAGAGGTGGAATTAAGTGTGATTTGGTCCTTAATCCAAAGAGGACGTCCACCTACGTACAAAGCCTCAATCATGGTGTCTCAAGTGACACCTAGCCTATCTTGGTAATAATCCACGTCACTGCTATATAGGGGCAATCTCAAAACCTGCCTGATATTAGGTACCTTGGGATGGACATACTTACCTCGAACAACTACCTCTCTAGCCATATGGAAAGTGGCGTTGGCGTAGAACTCCCGCACCAGTATTTTGTTGACAGCTGGAGGGTCCTGGAACAAGAACTCCATGTCTCTGCACCGTATCTCCTCATACATGTTAGGCTTCTCTGCACGAAGGGCCATACGATCTATTGGAATTTCCTGCAGAAAGGCCTTGGTAGCCTTGGCATGGAAGTCGTTCCCCGCCGCTTCGCAAGCAAAACGGGACTAGTCGTAGGTAGGTTGCCTAGATGAACCGGTTGCTTGCCTCAAACGCTTAGGTGACATAGTCCTGCACATAAGAAGCACAACAAAAATGTTCACCACATTAGTTAGCCGAATGGTTACTCAGACTTCACCATCCACTGAGTCTAACTTACTACTTTAATGCCATCATACAATGACTCCTACATTCCTATTTATTTTCAACTTTTCCACCAATTCTAGCCTAATGCACCCCACACTTACCCTTTTCAATGTCAATTATATTTACATAGCCACCATATACACTTCATCATGACAACACCACCCCACCCAATTATACACTATCATCCATCAAGTACAACACTCCCAAACCTAAGTTAGGCATAAAACACCCCAAAAATATACAACACAATACCAAATTTTGGCCAACACATGGCCCAAGACCATACTACGCCACAAAATATAGTTTAGGCCTCCAAAACAACTTCATAATTATATAATAATGGAGACCCAATCAATTTATCACCAAACAACCTCATAAACATCAACTACAACAATAGCACTTATACAAGAAAACAAATAATTGAAGTTTTACACTAATCATAACTAGGGTTCAATTAAAACTACTAACTAACTAAAATACACTACTTAGAGGAGAAAGAAATAGAGAGAGAAGAAATAACTTACTTGTGGTGGAGAGGGGAGGAATTTGAGTGGTGTTAATGAAGGTGGGAAAGGAGAAAGGAAGAAGATGAAGAGAGAAGGGAGAGAATTGATGTTCGGAAGAGAGAGGAGTAGAGAAAATGGGGGAAAGGCGCGACTGAATGTTGTGAATAATGAGGTGAGGGTTTAGGTTAGGTTAAAATATATTAGGGGGGAGGGGGGCTTTTTTAAAAAAAAATTAATAGCTGACTTACCTGGGCCCATCGCGGTCGCGGTGGAACCGCGAGCGATGAGGTTCAGAGATATCATTCCACCGCAGTTTGACCGCGATCGCGGTCGAACCGCGGTGGATCATCTTTAGAGGGGTCATTTTACCGCAGTTTCACTGCGATCGCGGTGGAACCGCGGTAGATGTACTTATCTGAATCTAACGCCTAGCAGCAGCAGCTTATTTTTTTGTGTAGTCTAACTATAAATTTTACAATTGCAACAATTTCGTAGGTTGCCTCCCACGTAGCACCTGATTTAACATCGCGGCACGACTCAACTTAGCGCAATTAAGGCTCGCTCAACCTTTGTAGATCATTCAAATATAGCTCAAACTTCTCTTTGGTTTCATCCATGCCCACGTACAATTTTAACCGATGTCCATTGACTTTGAAAGTGCGAGAGCCATCTTTAGTACCTATTTCCACAGCTCCAAACGGTAATACTTCAACCACACAAAATGGGCCAGACCATCTTGATTTCAATTTGCTCGGGAACAATCATAGTCTTGATTTATAGAGTAATACCTTATCCCCAGACTTAAAGTTGCGCTCTATGATATTTTGGTCATGTAGTCGCTTCATCCTCTTCTTATATAACCTCGTGCTCTCAAAAGCCAGATATCGAAACTCTTCTAACTCATGTAATTTAGTGACTCTTGATTTGACCACTTCTTCCTAGCTGAGATTTAGTTGTTTAAATTCCCATCATGCTTTATGATCCACTTCAACGGGTAAGTGACAAGCTTTCCCAAACACCAACTTGTATGGTGACATGCCGATCGGTGTCTTAAAAGTTGTCTTATAGGCCCATAGTGCATCATCGAGCTTCCTTGACCACTCGGTCCTTGTGGCATTCACTATTTTTGTAAGTACACTTCTTATTTCCCTGTTGGATACTTCAACTTGCCCTCTAGTCTGTGGGTGATATGGAGTATCCACCTTATGCCGCACATCGTATTTTGCCAACAATTTTTCACATGCCCGATTACAAAAGTGGGTGCCCCCGTTGCTTATAATTGCCCTCGGTATCCCAAAGCGAGATAATATGTTTTTCTTGAGAAACCCAACCACCACCTTAGCATCATTGGTGATGATGCTACAGTTTCCACCCATCTGGACACATAATCTACAGCAACAAGAATATACGTATTGCCATAGGAGCTGACGAAGGGACCCATAAAGTCCATTCCCCAAATATCAAATACTTCCACCTCTTGGATTGGGTTTATGGGCATCTTTGATGCCGGGAGATGTTCCTGGTGTGTTGACATTCATTACACTCTTTTACCCACAAGTGTGCATCTTTAAACACCGTTGCCCAGAAAAATCTGGCCTCAAGCACCTTAGCTGCTGTTCGAACTCCTCCTAAATGGCCACCATATGCCGAAGCATGACAAGCCTGCAAGATAGAAGATTGTTCGATCTCGGGGATGCATCTCCAGATCATGTTATTGAGGCAAATTCTAAACAAGTAGGGCTCATCCCAATAGTACAATTGGCTTTCACGAAAGAATCTTTTCCTCTGAACCGATGACAGGTCGTGAGGAACAATACCACTGGCCAGGTAATTTGCATAGTCTGCATACCATGGCGCCTCAAGAAGAGTGGTAGCGAGCAACTACTCGTCTGGAAAGGTTTCTAGAGTTTCTTCACTTTTTTTTAACATTTTCAGCTCCTTCAAGTCGTGATAAATGACCAGCGACTTGATTTTCAGTGCCCTTGCAGTCACGAATTTCAAGATCGAACTCTTGCAGTAGCAGCACCCAATGAATTAAGCGCGTCTTAGAGTCCTTCTTTTCAATTAAATATCTAAGTGTTGCATGGTCATTGTATACACTTACCTTGGATCCTATAAGATAGGACTTGAACTTGTCAAAGGCAAACACTACAGCCAGCATCTCCTTTTCCATCACTATGTAATTTGGCTGGGCTCCACTCAGTGTTATACTAGCATAGTAGATGGGATGCATTAACTTGTCCTTCCGTTGGCCCAGCAGTGCCCCCACTGCATACTCACTAGCATCGCATATGAGCTCGAATGGTTGCTCCCAATTGGGGGCAACAATGATTGGTGCTATGACCAACCTCCTCTTTAATTCCTCAAATGTTGTCCTGCAATCATCAAAAAATAAAAAAGAGTGATCATTTTCCAGTAACTTACAGATGGGGTTGGCAATTTTGGAGAAGTTTTTAATGAACCTCCGAAAAAAACTGGCATGTCCAAGAAAGCTTCTAATGGCTTTGACAAAAGTTGGTAGAAGCAGCTTTGCAATGACATCAACTTTTGCTCGATCAACCTCAATTCCCTTGCTAGACATCCGGTGCCCCAAGACTATCCTTCTTGTACCATGAAATGGCACTTTTCCCAATTTAGAACCAAGTTAATCTCAATGCACCATTTTAGCACACGCGTCAGATTGACCTGGCATTCATCAAACAAATTCCCTACCACCGAGAAGTCATCCATGAACACCTCCATAATATCTTCCACCATGTTAGTAAATATGGCCATCATGCACCTTTGGAATGTGGCAGGTGCATTTCATAGACCAAATGGCATCCTCCTGAAGGCAAAAATGTCGTATGGGCATGTGAAGGGGGTCTTTTCTCTATCCTCAAGGGCAATAGAGATCTGATTGTACCCTGAGTACCCATCTAAGAAACAAAAGTGTGACCTCCCTACCAACCTGTCGAGCATCTGGTCAATGAAGGGAAGTGGGAAGTGATCTTTTCGGGTGGCCAGATTTAATTTCCTGTAGTCCATGCAGATCCTCCAGCCGATGACGGTTCTTGTTGAAATTAACTCATTGTTTTCATTCTTCACAACCATCATGCCACCTTTTTTGGTGCACATTAAACTAAGCTAACCCAGCTACTATCAGAGATTGGGAAAATAATTCCCGCATCTAACCACTTTATTACCTCATTCTTCACCACTTCCTTCATGTTCGGGTTCAGCCTTCTCTGATGCTCCCTCGAAGGTTTGTGTCCCTCTTCCAGGAGAATCTTATGCATGCAATAGGCGGGGTTGATCCCCTTTGTGTCTTCTATAGTCCAATCGATGGTAGTTTTGCATTCCTTGAGTACATGTATAAGTTGTTGAGCCTGCACTTCTAGCAAACCAGATGACATAATAACAGGTAAAGTAGAGTTAGGGCCCATATATTCATACCTGAGGTGAGCTGGTAATGGCTTGAGCTCCAGTTTTAGTGGTTCCTCAATGGATGGTTTTCCTGGGGGGTCTCTCTATTTTCTAGGTGTAGAGGTTCAAACTCAAAATTTCTATCCCAAAACCCCCAACCTTCTAGTGCTAACACCCATTCCGCCAAACTTTCCCCATTTACTTCCTCTAAGTTCATTAGGCATGTTGTGAGTGGATCCTCAACTGTCAGTATTATATCGTCTGTCTCCACTATCACATCTACTGCATTAATAAGGGAGCAATTTGCAAACTCACTGAGGCGCCTCATAGATTTCTGCACATTGAATATAATTTCTTCATCATTTAGTCTCATCTTGAGCTACCTAGTCTCACAATCGATCAATGCTCTCCCCGTGGCCAAGAACGCTCTTCCTAAGATTATAGGAATCTCCTGATCCACTTTGCAGTCTAGAATCACAAAATTAGCGGGAAACGCAAACTTCCCCATCTGAATGAGCACATCATCTAAGATCCCGAATGGCTATTTTATTGTCCTGTTAGCTAGCTATAGTAACATTGAAGTAGGTCTAGCTTTCCCAATGCCCAGCCTCTTATAGATTACCAAGGGCATAAGATTGATACTAGCCCCCGAATCACACAATGCCTTAGTAAAGGCAAAGTTCCCTATAGTTCAAGGAATAGTAAAGCTACCTAGATCAGATAACTTCTCAGCTATGGGTCTGGATACCACTACACTACACGTCTGAGTAAGAGTAACTGTGGCCAAGTCTTGAAAATCAAACTTTCGCGACATCAAGTCCTTCATCATTTTAGCATACTCAGGAATCTCTTTCAAAGCTTCAATTAAGGGAATGTTTACCTGGATTTGCTTGAGCATTTCAAAGAACTTCTTGTATTGTTCCTCCTTTTGGTGCTTGGACAACCTTGAGGGAATGGGGCTAGAGGCCTCTTCTTCCCAATCACTTGTGATTTTTCCTTCTCTGATACTTGTTCCACAACCGGGTTTTCTACGTGTTCAGCTGCCTTCTCAGTTTCTTATTGTACATCAATATTTTCAGTTGCTGGCTGGACTGTAACTTCTGTCAATCCTGTAGACTAATCCAGTTCAATGGGTACCGGAATAAGTGTCTCAACCTGTAAATCGCCTCTAGTTCTCTATTGTTCAGCATCAAGATCTCTAACATTTCTCAGACTCGCGGCCATCAACTACTTTGGGACTTGATCATTTGGGTTGGTTTGAGTGTCTGCAGGTAATGTCCCTTGAGGACGATTGTTCAATGTCACAGCAATCTGGCCCACTTGCACCTCGATATTTTTAATAACTGCATCGTGTGCATCTACTCTTTCATTGATCTTGGCATTGGCCCCAATAACCTGTTGCATCATAGCTTCTAATCTTGCGAACCCATATTCTTGTCTACCCCCGTGTTGTTGTGGAGGTGGATGCTACCCTTGCTGCTAGCCTGCGGTTTAGGATATAGAGCCATATTGTTGGGTAGCCTCATACCTCCCATATTTCCTGTATTGTATTATGGCTGAGGGGGCCTGTATTGTTGTGGAGTCTGCTGACCCCAATTCTAATTTCCCTATCGCTAACCTCCCTAACTAGCCACATAATTCATGTCTTCATGTTGATGGTGATGTTCATCTGCAATCCATGGGTTACTTATGGGTTGGCTAATGCAAGATGTGCATAAACCCCCATTGGTAGTATCCACAATATGAACCTGCTGCTTAACTCCAGATTCTTCCAACTTTTTAGTAAGGATGCTCATCTGCGTCAAAAGAGTGGCCATGTTTTCCATCATAGTGTTGGAAGGGTCCAGGGGCACAGAGTGTACCACTGGACTGATAGAAGCATTTCTGATTGTCCATCCTGAATTTTGAGCCATCCTGTCTAGCAAATTCTGGACTTCTCTCCGGGTCTTGCATAGAAAGTCGCACCTGCTGAGGCATCTACTATATTATTCATGCTATCCGAATGCCCCATATAAAACCTCTGTCCCAACATCTGTTCTGGAACCCCATGGTGAGGACACATGACTAGCATACCCTTAAATCTGCCCCAAGTCTCATGTAATGTCTCCATTGGTTTTTGCTTGAAGATTACAATCTCATCAAGTTGTTGAGTTGTTTTGTTAGGTGGGTGGAACTTGTTGTGGAATTGTTTGACAAACTCATCGTTGCTATAGAGTTGATAGGGAGTAAGTTGAGCCATACCTGTGCAGCTCTTGTAACTGAGAAGGGAAACAACAATAGCCTGATTGCTTCCGGTGTCACATTGGGTTGTCTTTGTGTTTTCGATATAGAGAGGAAATTATTCAGATGCTGGTGAGGCTCTTCAACCTGTGTCCCAGAAAAGTGTCCCTTGTTTTGCAACAAGTGTAGCATGTTATTTGTGATCTGGAACGATCAGCTTGAATTGCGAGCACAACAATGGCAGTAGCCAAGTTGTCAGCAGTTGGTTGTGCTCAATCAAAAAGTGTACCCTCGGGTGCTTCCACTGCCTCTTCCTTTGCATTTAACCCAGCTTGCTGGTTAGGATTATTCACGTCTCCCATGTCAATGTCTATTTCAATGTCTGCTGAGATTGTTGGTGTTGTTTGTTTGCACAGTTTAGTAACCGGAATATTTGCTATGGGTCTGAGAGTCCTTCAAGTAATTCTCCAGTCCTTGTAGATTTTCTAGGCATGCACCTGAGTAACCAATTCAACAATCGTCAAGATTTTCAATCAAAAGTGTGTAGAGATAAATCTGACTACACCAAGAATTCTTGTAATTCTGTCAATGGCAATTGATAATTCTGTTAACTCACCGGCAACGGCACCAAAATTTGATCACGCCCAACTATGCATTATAACAATGCGGCCGTAGAAAATATAACCCAAGTATTTCACACGGGGTCGAATCCTCAGAGAGTTAACCTACCAACTACAATCTTCAAAGCCTAATAATCTTCCGAACCAGCTTCCCAAATATTCAAATATCCTTTTGAGTATTTCATAATAACTACTTTTGCAAAGAACTAATTAACTGAAATAATAACTAAAGATGTTGTAAACAAGAATGAGAAAGACTAAGGTGATAATTTCTCCTATTGATGGAATCCCTTCTGTTTATGCTCATACAAATTTTTCAATATCTCTCTATCAATCGTGAAAATTATTCCTACCGTAAATCTCTCCCGAGTAATCACAGTAATTTACTATTGTACTGTAACGAACTGGCAATCGTTTTTGAAATTTACGCCCCGATACCCAATTTACTGTTTCCCTTAAGTTCATTTCTACTATTGTGGTTTGCCGGGATGTTCGGTTCTAGAATTTGGAGTGTTTTGGGATACTTAGTCCCTAATTGAGAGCTTTATAGTTGAAAATGGCCCATATTCAGAACAGTGTTAAGATGACCTTGGACTCCGTTAGGTGATTTCGGGGTTGGGAGCGTGTTCAGAATGTATTTTGGAGGTTCGTAACTCATTTAGGCTTGAAATGCCGAAGTTTGAAATTTTTGGAAATCCGGTCAATAGGTGAGATTTTGATCCGGCAAATGGAATGGAATTCCGATAGTTGCAGTAGCTTCATTAGGTGATTTTTGATATGTCTGCAAATTTTCAGGTCATTCGAACGTCGTTTGGTCGGGTTTTTATAGCATGTAGGTTTTTGAAGTTTTGGTTGAAACTTAGGCTTGAATCCACCATAATTTGATGATTTTTGTGTTTAGTGATATGTTTTTATGATTGGAACAAGTTCGTATCAAGGTTTGGAGTAGGTTGGTGCTTTTCGTTGAGGTCCGGGGGACCTAGGGATGAGTTCGGGTGATTAAACGGAAGAAAAATGGAAGTTGCAGCTGCTGGTATCATCTGCAGCAGGAGTTTCGCTTATGCGGATTGGGAACCACAGAAGCGGCTCCACAGAAGCGTGGTGCTGCTCGCAGAAACGAGTTGAGGCTGGCCAGGGCACGGTCACAGAAGTGGAGCTATATCCGCTGAAGCGGGATCGCGGGTGCAGATGGTTTCCGCATAAGCGGTCCTAAGAGGACCCTAAGGTCTTCGCAGAAGCGGGGTGCAAACCGCTGAAGTGATCTCGCAGGAGCGAGACCTGTGCCGCAGAAGCGGCCATGACCGTTTAATGAAAGGTCACAGAAGTGACATTTGTACCGCAAAAGCGGTCTCGCTTAAGCGATCCAATGATCACAATAGCGAAAAGGCGTCAGTGTATAATGAACAAAAGGGTTCGAATTTTAGAATATTATAACACATTTGGGGCTTAGAACTAAGAGGCAATTAAGGCAATTTTGAGGAGGAAATCGAGGGAATTCATCAGGTAAGCATTCATGTACTCAATTTATGTTATTATATTGTTAAATTATGGAGTTAATATCTGAAAATGGAGGATTTGAGGTGTATTAATGGAGAATTTTTGCTCTAAGCCTGGGTTATTGAAAATCATTGATTTGAATGGGCAAACGGAGTCCGATTTTTATACATTATAGATGGTTAGACTCGCGAGAGTATGAGGGTTCTGAAATCATAATATATTTTGATTCTGAGCCAATGGCTGGAGGGGTATTTTGGTCATTTCACCCATTTCCGCGCTGTATCTTTAATTTTATCAGTGTAATTAGTTAATTGCGATGTTATTTACGTTGTGTAATTAGTTTGACTAGATTTGGGCCACTCGGAGTCGGATACTCATGGCAAGGGAGTTATTTCTTAGCGGTTTTGTACCGAGATTGAGGTAAGTGACTTGTCTAACCTTGCGTGGGGGATTTTCTCCCCTAGGATATACGTGTGTTGATTTAAATGCCTTGTACGTGAGGTGACGGGCGTGTACTTGCATAAATTGTTGAAAACCACCTTACTTGAACTTCTCAATCCGTGTTATCTTTGTTATTTAATTTGTTTAGTTGCAAGATTTATCAGGTGTTAGCTAGGGAAGCATGATTAGATAGGATTATCTGTCTAAATGCCTACTTGTCTTAATTGAACTCCCTGGAACCTGTTGAGACTGGATTTAGTTGTTAATTGTAGCTGTATACTTTATATTCTTTGTGTTTCCTCTTGTTGATTGTGTTTGTGTTCTGTGGACTGCAGGTTTAATTCCCGGAGATCCGATGCTACTGAGGTAAAGGACTGTGGGTTAAATTCCCGGAGATCCTAAGATACTGATATACGGACTGCGGGTTCAATTCCTAGAGATCTTGTGGTACTGATGCGAAGAACTGCGGGTTCAATTCCCGGAGATCCTGTGATACTGATATATGGACTGCGAGTTCGATTGCCGGAGATCCTGAGTTGCTGAGTATAAAAGGATTGCGGGTTCAATTCCCGGAGATCCTGGATTGTTGGTTTGTACTTGTTGTATTGATTTCTCTTTGTTAGCTTAACTGTAGACGGCTTGTAGTAATTGTCTCATTTACTATTATTTCAAACTTATTCATATTTTGTACTGTTCGGTGTTATTATCATCATTTTTATTATTTCTTGGTAGGGCCCTGACCTTCCTCGTCACTACTCCATCGAGGTAAGGCTTGGCACTTACTGAGTACCGCCGTGGTGTACACATGCTACTCTTCTGTACACTTTTATTGTGCAGATCCAGATACATCCGATCAGACGCACTACCGGTGACTTAGGAGCATCTTTTAGGAGACTCGAGGTATGAATCTGCTACGTCCGCAGATTCGGAGAGTCTTCTTCTATTCTTCTTAGTGATGTCAGTTATTCCTTTATTTTCGTTGAGTAGACACTCTTAATGTATATAGCCATAGTTGTACTCTCTTAGTCTGTGTTTCCCGTAAGTTTCCGGGTCTTGGTGGTTGTATTTCTTTCCGGTATTTGGTAAAGTGTATCTGCCGAGTGACACTTATTATATTTTTTATATTATTCCGCTGTTATCTTAACTTTTGTTCATAAGAGTAGTACATTCGGCATTGTGTTAGGATTACCTAGTCGCGAAGACTGGGTGCCGTCATGACAGGTTCACGATTGGTGAACTAGGATCGTGACAAGTACTCTTCCGAGCTACCCTAGCTTGCTATAACTATCACAGTTAACTTTAGATTACACCCAAGGTTTCGTTATTCCTAATCACATATTTAGACCCGCAATTATAGATTCATCTAATAATCTAGGAATGGTGTTGTTTAACAATAACCTAAATATGCATTCTTTTCCAAGTTATGCATACTAAATAGGCACAGCTAATTAAGGATCCTATCAATTAACTACAACAAGAACGAAGTTGAACAAATAGAGATAAACTAATAATTTGTATTCACATAAATAAGAAGTTCATCAACCAATAGGTTCCATCACAACCATAGATAGGAATTTAGCTACTCATAAATATGAAAGCAAAAGATAGAATAGATTTCATAATCAAAATTCAAAAGAAAAGTAAGAGATATATTTAAAGAATTCTCTCACACTAGTTTCCTTGCAAAAGTACTCAATAATACAAAAACTTGCTTCCTTTGGGCGAATCCTAAGGTTTTATAGAGGGTTTAGGTCACAAAAATCCCGATTTACACTTAAGTCCCCAAACTTTCCCGCCTGTCACCGCGGTGAAACGCCTTCTCTGAACATTTATTTTTTCAGCAGTCTTCAACCACCGCAGTTTCACCTCGGTCGCGGTGGAACCGCGGTGAAACACCTTGTCTGAACTCTAAGGGCTGTCAAGCGCGAAATTTGGTGATTTTTGCACAAATGGCCTTTTTCATCTCCTTTGGCTCCAAAATTACATTTTAGCCTTGTTCAACCACTTTGTACCTATAACACATGAAAAACACTAATAAGAGCAGTTTGTCATCATATATATTATCAAAACAACGTTAAAGTGTGATTATTTAGGGTATGAATATAGTAAAATTCACCTATTATCAATGTCCATTTAAAACTAGCTCATTACAAAAATTGACCAATTCATAAAATATTATTAATATTAGCCAATTAGCTATTTGTAGCCAAGAAAGGTCAAATTTTTGCTTTTTTTTAAGTGTCTTGAATAAATAGGATACATCTTAAGGAGTATGAATCTCAATTTTTGGATGATTTGGTGGAGTTTTTAGGGGGTTTAAATTGAAAATTCAAAGTAGAAGATGAATATAAAAAAATGATACGTCTAATACACTATGTATTATAATTGTATAAAATATGTATCACATGTATATCCATGTATACTTGTGTGTGAGATATATACATGATACATTGCATGTTTGATACATGTGTCATAGAAGAATTTTTTGAACTCGATTTTAACTACAAATTTTGATACCGAATCATTCCAAATCACCTCCAAGCTTCATCAAATTTTGTATATTGACTAATATGTATGTTTTCAATGAACTTCTACCATATCCATTGAAAATGATCTTTTATTGCTTAGATTTTTGGAATCTGGTGTGTGTGTGTATATATATATATATATATATATATATATATATATATATATATATATATATATATATATATATATATTGTATTTCATCACCTTATTTGCTACCTCATCCGAAAAGTTCCTTTCCGTCTTGCATCTAGTATTGTTGATCACACTTAAATATATGGAAGGAGATCTTTGCGTATAATTACTGGAGAGAAAGAACCTTACTTATTTGGGTTTTTAATTTTTAGGAGTTTTGCTAGTTTTGGTAAGTGCATGATCAATGGTTAGAAATTGATAAATTGAGACTTATTTGGGATATTTACGTAAGATTCCTGTAAAATATTTGTCTGGACTACATTTTATCACTCTTTAAACGCCTCACTCAATTAATCTTCAATAATTAGAATAGTAGAATTGAAAAAATTAAAGTAATAAATAATTGAGAAAAATACACTATTGAGTTTCTTTTAAAAAGTATTTAAGAAAAAGGTATTATTTGTTATTTATTCCATATATAGCACATTCTTTTACAATAGTAGCACAATGTAAAAAATTACGTGCACAATTAATGAGCAACACAGATTATGGAATCACTTTTATTCTTATTTATCTTTTTATTTTCTCTCTCCTCCTATTTTCCATTCTAAATTTTATAGTTGCTTAATTTAGCAATCAAATATTATTATGTTTTATATTCTAACTTTTTTAAAATCTAGCATTCAAAGATTCTCCGAATATTTTCGGCACTCTGAATATATCTTTTTATAGTATAGATAAAATATGTCATATGTATTATACCTAGTATATCAATATATTAAATACCACCATTATACTACTTATATATGTATTATATACATATATGTGTATATTATTACAATACCATATATATTCTTATTCTATGTATATATTTAATTATCTAGTACTATTACAGTAAAATACAATACACACACACACACACACACACACTATATATATATATATATATATATATATATATATATATATATATATATATATATATATATATATATATATATATATATATATATATATATATATATATATATATATATATATATATATATATATATATATATATATATATATATATATATATATATATATATATATATATATATATATATATATATATATATATATATATATATATATATATATATATATATATATATATATATATACAATTAAAAATAAAACTTTATACCAATGAAATATATATATTGTGAGCACGTGATTTTTGTCACGCTTAAATTACTTCTATAAATTCATTAAAATTAGGATTTCTTCTTTATACTTTGAATTTTTAGGAATTAATTGCTTAGTTTTGTGTTTGTTTGCATTTTTTATGAATGTTTGAGGCCATAAATCATGACAAAATACAAAAAAAAATAGGGCATTAGCATTTTTTGGAGTTCAATTTTAGTTTATTAGTTAATTAGCATTCTTAAAGCAATAAAAAATAACCAAAAATAGTCATTTACATTTTGTTTGGTTTTCTTTTGATTTAGGAGTTAGTTAATATTGGGAGTTTAATTAGTAAAATTTTAGATTTTAGTACTACAAAAATCAGAAGAAAAAAATTGAATGATACAAAAAATATATATAAAACAAAACAAATAAAAGAAAAAAAACAAAAGAAAACAAAACAAATAAAAGAACAAACAAAAGAAAATGCAAATAAGAGGCTGCCCAGTTTGGAGCCAATACTAGGCCCAAAAAGTTAATTCCAACTCCAGCCCAAACATGCCTTACACCCGGTCCAAACGCAAAATCCCTGGACCCGGCGTACCCTATGAAAATAAACAGCGCCGTTTTTAAAAGGATCAATCAGGGTCGTTGGTTTTTATATCGAACGGACATAATCGTCCTAGGTTATTTTAAATATATATGTCTGAAAGCCCACATACCCTAGCCACCAGTCTCCCTCACACCCCTAAACCCTAGCCGCCACAAAATTACCTCCACCATCCTCCGCCATGGTTCCACCATCCTCCGCCCTAACGGCATCGGCCGGAAATCGCCTTCGCCGGCGGCGGAGCTCCAAATGAGCTCAAAATTTCACCACTTACTCTCCCTTCTCTCCTCTTTCCAATCCCCATAATCACTCTCCTCAACTCACTGCCAATCATCTCGAATATCCGTTTGAAACTTTCCAGCCAAGTCGCAACCTACGGTAATGGCCGCCAAATTAACACCATAAACTCTTCTCTTCATCCTCTACCCAACCCCTATAGCCACAACTTTCAAATATAGCCGGAATTATTCGAATTTCAATTTGAACTTTTCCGTCAAAACCCTAGGTTACCCAATCAACTCCTAAATCATACCAAGCAACCGTCTTCCTCCCCTCATCATTATTTCATGCCTAGAAACCCTCAAATCCAAGCATAAGGGCCTGAGTTGAGGATCTAAACTTGTGGATTGAACCAGTTCGAGAAATCTTTTTTGGACAAGTGCTTCTCACAGTAAGTTTATATTCAATGTTCTAGGTTTGGTTCCTATGAGTGTAGTCTAATAGTTTCTTCTTTTTCTTCTTTGTTTAATTATGTCACCGTTCATAGCTAATTTTGTGTTCATGCCGGTATGAACTTAATCTCGTCATATTAGTTTAACTTTGTTTGGATTCTTTAGTATTGATTTTAGGTAACATTAATCCATCCCGGTATTTTAAATGGTAGAGTAACTCTTTTTAGTTGTTGAATTCTATCTCTTTAGTTTTAATTCGATTTTACCGTCTTGGTTTAATTCTTGTTCTATTGAAATTAGTTGTGATGCAGTCCACAATTATGTTCTCTTTCTGGTTCCAATCTTGTGTTTAACCTGCACTTACTAGTTCATGATGTTAGTTTTATAATTTCAGTGTTGTTTAGTCAATTATTAGTTTGGTTCTGTGTTTAATTGCTGATTAATTTAGTTTAATGATACTTCTGAATGAAGCATTTAGGTAAGTTAGGATTAATATGTTAGTTGTGTTGATGGGTTATAGTTGGCGTAGACTCATTAGGATTAGCTTCAGTTAATTTTTAACATGGGTAAAGGGGTCTGGTACAGCTGACCATAGTCTATAAATTTTAGACTACTTTAAGGGCATTTTAGGCGTAGAAAAGGACAAAAATCCTTAGGATAGTAATTAAGGGAGGAAAGAAAGGGTAGTATGGATATTATATGGTTAAAAGAACCCCCTAGACTCTTCTAGAAGGGGTCTAAGTACAAATTTCAATAATTATGATGCACTTACTTGTTTAACAAGTCAATAATAGAGGAGCTAATATGAAAATATTTAGGGACTACTAAGGAAAATAAAAAATATGAGGGTTGACCTCATTTTGGCCTATAAAAGGCATGAACAATGCCTTGTTAAAGAAGTTAGAAATTCTGAAAAAATTCCCAGAAATATTCCAGCCCCAAATTTCACCTTAAGATCCTTTTTTGGTCCAAATCAAAAGCTCCTAATTTGAAGTTCTAGGATAAAAGTGTCACGACCCAAACCCCGGTCGTGATGGCGCCCAATACATTATTAGGCAAACCCGACCAATTTCCAGATAATCAGTCAATTATGAATTAATACTGATCCATTTAGAGATTATAGCCTATTTTCATAACGGAAACAACAAATGCGGAAACAAAAATATACAAAATACAGCCCAATGAATACGGTGTCACAAGTCTGAGCCTCTAACAAAAGGAAAATACCATATACAATCCAAGTCTAAATAGACAGACAAAAGACACAAATAGAAGGAAGGAGAGAGATCATGTCCTGCGGACGCCGGCAGCTACATCGATGTCTCCTCAGAAAGTAGTAGAATAGAAGCTTTGTATAGCTCAACTGCCCTCCTGAACACCTGTATCTGCACATAAAGTGCAGCGAGTGGGGTGAGTATCTTTCAACTTGGTGAGTAGCAAATAACAAATAATAACTGAAAGTAAGAACACCTGTATTATCACTATAGTTCTAAGAATAATAGTACAGGTAAGTCATCTCTATAATGATAAGTCTGGTTCTAGTCCACAACTGTCTCACACTGATCTAGTGTTCTTATATAATACTGTAGTGTGCATTCCGATCCATATATATATTACTGCGGCGTGTAGTCCGATCCATATATATATATATATATATATATATATATATATATATATATATATATATATATATA
Source organism: Nicotiana noctiflora (assembly GCA_032618575.1). Taxonomy (NCBI): domain Eukaryota; kingdom Viridiplantae; phylum Streptophyta; class Magnoliopsida; order Solanales; family Solanaceae; genus Nicotiana; species Nicotiana noctiflora. The sequence continues at coordinate 155,585 of JASVEL010009621.1, read as the reverse complement.
TATATATATATATATATATATATATCACTACAACATGCAGTCCGATCTATATATATATCATATATATAATGTTGCGGCATATAGTCCGATTCAATACATGTCTCAATACCTCATAATGGGTCCTCGACCCCTCTCAGTCAATATAGACTCGGCCTCTCGGGCCCACTCAGCTAGAACAGGGTGTTCAACCCTATGTATTCTCACTTAGAGTACACATCTAGTACCGGTTCATGTCATGCTATACAGCTACGAATACGACTAAGAGTATGTGTTCAACCTAGTATCGAGGTCATTTAACTCCACATGTTTCCCTAATATTCTACAGATCGGCACAAGGCCCCAAACATGGCAACTAGCCAAATTATACAAGTATAAGCTCAGTCTCAGTCAATATGCATTGTAACCTATCAATCGGGAACGACTAAGTCCAGATCCCCAGTCACAACACCACCATGCTCGTCACATGACGCGTGTTCTATCTCAGCATAGCACTGAATAGTGCAAATATGGGGTTTCAAACCCTTAGTACATCATTTATTACTACCACTCACCTCGAACCGGCAAAAGTCCTAGCTTGCCTTGCAAATCAACCTTACCGGATGCCAAATCTGATCAAAACCAATAAGAATACATAAAAATAAGCTAAAGGAACATAACCCAATCGAAATAACTCACCGAAAATTACAAAGTTGCCAAAACCCGACCCCCAGGCCTGCTTCTCGAAAAAATACAAAAGTCACATTTTTAGAATCCTTATCTCACCATGAGTCCGTGCATATAAAGTTTATCAAAATCGGGCTCCATTTGCCCATTCAAATCAGTGATTTTCTATAACCCAGGCCTAGAGCGAAAATCCCCCAAATACACCTTAAATTCTTCAATTTTCAGTGATATAGATGAAGATTCTAGGATAAAACCATGTAATTAGGCCATAAAACTTACCTCCAATGATTTCTCGATGAAATCCCCTTCAAATCCCGTTACTTAGCTCTCAAAGAACTCACAATGGAGGAAAATGACTAATGGTTCGCGACCGAAATGTTCTGCTTAAAACCCTTTTGTCAGCCAATTCAACCCTATGCAATCGCAGCCCTTGGCATGCGATTGCGATGAATAAATTCTCTGGCCTACAAATTACACGATGCGATCGCGACCTTCCTCATGCAATCGCATAGTGCAAGAATAAGCTGCCCTCAAACCTTCTATGTGATCACGTCCCGTTTAGTGTGATCGCACTGCTTCACTTCCCAATTCTATGCGATCACAGAGAATAAAAATGCTGACTCCCAAATCCTTCTACGCGATCGCAGCAGTACCCATGCGATCGCACAGAACAAAAATCACCTGCAATTATGACAGCAAAACTGACTGTTCCATTAGACAAAAATGGTCCGTTTGGACCCCCGGATTTACCCCGAGGCCTCCTGGACCCCAACGAAAACCACCAACCTACTCCAAAACACGATACGAACTTGTTCCAATCATAAGAACACACCCTTAAACATGGAAATCATCAAATCAAGGCGGATTCAAGCCTAAGTTTCAACTAAAACTTCTGAAACCAACATCCAATCAAAAACCCGACCAAACTATGTCTGAATGACCTGAAATTTTGCAGACATACCCAAAATCACCTAACAAAGCTATTGCAACTATCGAAAATCCATTCCGATGTCCGGATCAAAATCTCACCTCTCGACCGGATTTCGCCAAAATTCTAACTTCGCCAATTCAAGCCTAATTCTACACCGAACCTCCAAATTCAATTTCGATCACTCTCCTAAGCCACAAATGATCCCCCGAAGCTACCCGAACCATCAAAATTCGATTCCGAGCCCTCTAACTCACAAGTCAACATCCAGTTGACTTTTTCCAACTATTCTTTCATCAAAGAGACTATTTGTCTCTTTTCCTACCAAACTCGATCCGAATTGACTCAAATTCACCAAACACATATATTGAAACATGACCAAGCATATAACGGGACAGTAACTCACGTGATGATGGACCGGGTCATCACATTCTCCCCGACTTAAGCAAACGCTCGTCCTCAATCGGGTCAAGAAACATACCTGGAGTTTCAAATAAGTGTGGATATCTGCTCTGCATCTCCTACTTGACCTCCAAGTAGCCTCTTCCACGGGCCGGCCTCTCTACTGCACCTTAACTAAAGCAATGTCCTTGGACCTCAACTTCTGAACCAGTCTACCCAGAATAGCCACCGGCTCCACATCATAAGATAGATCACCATCAAACTGAATCGTACTGAAGTCCAACACATGAGATGGATCCCCGACATACTTCCGGAGCATAGACACATGGAATACTAGATGAACACTGGACAAGCTGGGTGGCAAAGCCAGCTCATATTCCACCTCCCCAATCCCCTTGAGTATCTCAAAAGGACCAATGAACCTGGGACTCAGTTTCCTTTTCTTCCCAAATCGCGTAACACCCTTCATGGGTGAAACCTTCAACAATACTCTATCGCCAACCATGAAAGACAAATCTCGAACCCTACGGTCCGCATAACTCTTCTAGCATGACTGTGCTGTGCGAAGCCTCTCCTGAATCAACTTCACTCTCTCCAAAGCATCCTGAACTAACTCAGTCCCTATCAATCTAGCCTCGCCAGGCTCAAACCATCCATGGGAGATCTACACCATCTACCATACAACACCTCATACGGGGCCATCTGAATACTCGACTGATAACTGTTGTTGTAGGCAAACTCCGCAAGTGGAAAAAACTCATCCCATGATCCTCCAAAATCGATCATACAAGCACGCAATATATCCTCCAAGATCTGAATAGTGCACTTAGACTGTCCGTCTGTCTGAGGATAAAATGTTGTTATCAACTCTACTTGCGTACCCAGCTCCCACTGAAATGCCCTCCAGAATTGAGAAGTGAACTGAGTGCCTCTATCTGATATGATAGACACTAGGACCCCATGCAATCTGACAATATCCCAAATAAAGATCACTGCTAACCGCTCTGATGAATAAGTAGTACATACTGGAATGAAGTGTGCGGATTTGGTCAGTCGATCAACAATCACCCACACTGAATCAAACTTTTTCGGAGTCCGAGGGAGACCACTCACAAAATCCATGGTAATCCGCTCCCATTTCCACTCAAGAATAACCATACGCTGAAGAACACTGCCCGGTATCTAATGCTCATACTTGACCTGCTTGGCAGTTGAGACATCTGGCTACATGACTAACAATATCCTTCTTCATCTTCCTCCACATGTAATGCTGCCTCAAGTCCTGGTACATCTTCGCGGCAACCGGATGAATGGAGTACCGCGAGCTGTGAGCCTCCTCTAATATCAACTCTCGAATGGCATCTACATTGGGCACACAGATAGGGCCCTGCATCCTCAAAATACCATCAGTATCAATAGTCACATCTATGGCATCATCGTGTAGAACTCTATCCTTAAGGACAAGCAAATGTGAATCATCATACTTATGCTCTCTGATGTGATCATATAAGGAGTACCTGGAAACAACACAAGCCAACACTCGGCTCGGCTCAAAAACATCCAATCTCACTAGCCGGTTGGCCAGTGCCTGAACATCATATGCAAAGGGCCTCTCCCCAACTGGAATATAAGCTAAGCTGCCCATACTAACCGTCTTTTGGCTCAAAGCATCTTCCACAATATTGGCCTTCCCCAGATGATACAATATAGTAATTTCATAATCCTTAAGCAACTCCAGCAACATCCGCTCTCTCAAATTAAGGTCCTTCTGTTTGAACAGATGCTGAAGGCTGTGATGATCGGTATACACCTCATAAGAAACACCATATAAGTAATATTTCCAAATCTTCAAAGCGTGAACTATGGTTGCTAGCTTCAAATCGTGCACAAGGTAGTTCTTTTCATGGGGCTTCAACTGGCGGGAATCATAAGCAATAACTATACCCTCCTGCATCAACACATATCCAATGCCAACTCTCGAGGCATCACAATACACAGTATAAGAATTTGAAGCTGACGGCAATATCAAGACTGGTGTCGTGGTCAATGCTGTCTTGAGCTTCTGAAAGCTCTCCTCACACTCCTTGGACCACACAAATGGAGCACCCTTCTAAGTCAACCTAGTCAAAGATGAAGCAATAGAAGAGAATCCCTGAATAAATCGGTGATAATACCCTGCCAATCCCAGGAAACTAAAAATCTCAGTAGCTGAGGTCGGTCTAGGCCAACTCTTCACCCTCTATCTTCTTTGGATCCACCTGAATACCATCACTGGATACCACGTGCCCCAAGAATGCCACGGACTTGAGCCAGAACTCACACTTGGAGAATTTGGCATACAACTTCTCCTCCTGCAACCTCTATAATACAACTCTCAGATGCTGAGCATGCTCCTCCTGGCTACGGGAGTACACCAGGATATCATCTATGAACACGATCATGAATGAGTCCAAATATGGCCGGAACACACTGTTCATCAAGTGCATGAACGCAGCTGGGGCATTAGTCAGCCCAAAAGACATCACAAGAAACTCATAGTGCCCATACCTCATCATGAAGGTTGTTTTCATAATATCATAATCTCTAATCTTCAGCTGGTGATAGCCGAAACGAATATCAATCTTCGAGAATACCCTATCTCCCAAGAGCTGATCAAATAAATCATCAATGCGTGGCAGAGGATACTTGTTCTTCACTGTTACTTTGTTCAATTGACTATACTCAATACACATCCTCATTGAGCCATCTTTTATCTTAACAAACAAGACCGATGCACCCCACGATGACACACTCGGCCAAATGAACCCCTTATCTAGGAGTTCCTGACGCTACTCCTTTAATTCTTTCAACTCAGCCGGTGCCATACAATAAGGAGGAATAGAAATAGACTGAGTGCCTGGCACTAAGTCAATTCCAAAGTCAATGTCCCTGTCCGGCGTCATGCTCGACAGGTCTGAGGGAAACACATCAGGAAAATCTTGCACAACGAGAACAGAATCAATACTAGGAGTCTCAACTCCGACGTCCCGCACAAATGCCAAATAGGAAAGACATCCCTTTCCAACCATTTGTTGGGCCTTGAGGAAAGATATTACCCTAATGGGAACATAATCAGTCATACCTCGCTACTCGATCCTCGGAATACCCAGCATAGCCAATATGACTATCTTGGCATGACAGTCTAGAATAGCATGACACGGAGATAGCCAATCCATGCCCAAGATAACAACAAAATCGATCATGCTCAATAGCAACAAGTCTACTCGGGTCTCCAGACCCCCAATAGTGACAAGACAGGACCGGTACACATGGTCCACAATAATGGTATCACCCACCAGGGTAGATACATGCGCGGGCAATGCAAGACACCATCGGGTCGTGCCCAAATGAGGAGCAAAATATGTAGATACGTAAGAATAAGTGGAACCGGGATCGAATAAAACTGAGGCATCTCTATGGTAGACTGAAATAATACATGTAATAACAGCATCAGAAGCGACTGTATCCGAATGGCCCTGAATAGCATAACAATGAGCCTGACACCTAATCGGCCTCCCCTCGAGGGCGACCCCTAGCTGCCTGACCCTCACCCCTAGCTGGCGGGGTGGGTGCTGAAGTAGATGGACTAGAAGATGAAGGCTATCCCATCTGCTGATATGGCCTAGATACAAGACGGGGACACTTTCTACGGATGTGCCCAACCTCTCCACTCGAAGCAACTCCCAAGTGCTAGGGGTTGGGACCGATGAGAACCCCTCGCACCGGAGTGTCCAGCAGAAGAACTAGGTTGGGAAGAACCCTGAACAAATAGAGCCTGAGATGAACTCTATGCTGGTAGGGCGCTGAGAGATGGCTGGCCCTGGTGAGAACCTTGATGACCTCGGCCAGAAAATGACCCACGATACTCTGAGCTGGCTGGTTGTGAAGATCTAAAAGAGTGACCTAAGCTCTGTTGACTCTGGCCTCTAGTCTGAGTACCACTGGAACTAGCTGATCCCTGAGGCCTCTTCGCCTCCCTCTCCTCTTGCTCTTGGCGACGGTCTGTCTCAATGTCGCAAGCTATATCTACATCATCCTCAAATGAATGACTCAGGACCCTCTCTCGGGTCATCAAAATACGAATAGGATAAATAAGCCCATCAACAAAGTGCCTGATCCTGTCCGATCAGTAGGAACCATCCATGATGCATATCTGGCTAACTCTGTAAATCTAACCTCATACTCTAACATTGTCATGTCCCCATGGCGGAGCCACTCGAACTGCCTGTGTAACTCCTCTCTTAGAGATCAAGGTATCCACTTCTCCAAGAAAATAGTGGAGAACTCCTGCCATGTAAATGGTGCCACACCTGCCAGCCTACGACGCTCATAAGCCTCCCACCAAGTGAAGGCTGCTCCCTGAAACTGGAAAGTAGTAAAGGATACACCACTCTACTCAAGAATCCCTGCTGTACGGAGCATCCAACGGCACTTGTCCAGACAACCTTGGGCATCCTCGCCCGGAGTACCACTGAATATAGGAGGAGAAAGTCTGCTAAACCTCTCAAGACGACGTTACTCATCGTCGGGCATCACTGGGACCATGTCTCCCTAAATCTGAACAACTGGCTAAACCGGAGCCACTGGCAGGGCTGGTGGTACCTCAGTTGTCTGAAGGCCCTGCACTACCTACGTCGGAGTGCGAGCTGCAGGGGTCTGATGACCACCCGCGGTCCCGGATGTAGCTGCTGCAGTGGAGGCTGAAACTACCTGAGTCAGGCCAGTGCAAACTGTCAATATCTGAGCTAGGGTCTCCTGTAGACCCGGAATCACAATAGGCACAGCAGTGCCTGAACAGGTGCTGCTGGGACCTCTGCAACTGGAGGCTGATCTGGAATGGGGACAGCTGGTGGGTCAACTGTCACACCCCAACTGCTCTACCCCTACCACGACCATGGCCGCATCCACAGCCTCTAGCATGTGGCAATGGTGGTCGTCCACCTCGTCCGGAAGCTCAAGTTCTCGCCATCTGCGAGAGAATAGAATATCAAAGTTCAGTTTTGGATCAACAAAATCGCACGACCAGAATTTCAAGAATTTGAAGCTTTTCTAAAAGGTTCTGCAGCCTCTTGAGAATAAGTACAGAAGTCTCCGTACCGATCTGCGAGAGACTACTAAACTGGCTCATGACTCACGAGACCTGTTAACCTAGGCTCTGCTAACAAATTGTCACGACCCAAACCCCAATCGTGATGGCGCCCAACACATTGTTAGGCAAGCCCGACCAACTTTTGGATAACCAGTCAATTATGAATTAATAATGATACATTTAGAGATAATAGCCTGTTTTCATAATGGAAACAATAAATGTGGAAACAGAAATATACAAAATACAGCCCAATGAATCTGGTGTCATTAGTCTGAGCCTCTAACAGAAGAAAAACACCCTATACAATCCATGTCAAAATAGAGAGACAAAAGACACAAATAGAAGGAAGGAGAGAGATCGGGTCCTGCGGACGCCGGCAGCTACCTCGATATCTCCTCAGATAGCAGTAGAATAGCAGTTGTGTATAGCTCAACTATCCTCCTAAACACTTGTATCTACACATAAAGTGTAGGGAGTGGGGTAAGTATCTTTAAACTCAGTGAGTAGCAAATAACAATTAATAACTGAAAGTAAGAACACCTATATTATCACTAAACAGTTCTAAGAATAACCGTACAGGTAAGCCATCTCTATAATGATAAGTCTGTTTCCAGTCCACAACTGTCTCACACTAATCTATTCTTGTTGTAGCATGCCGCCCGATCCTCACTCATACTGCTGCGACATGTAGCCCTATCCAATCTATATATGTATATATATAATGCTGCGGCGTGCAGCCCGATCCAATATATGGATATACTGTTGTGGCGCGCAGCCCGATCCAATAATATATAATGCTCTCACTGGGGTGTGTGCAGACTCCGGAGGGGCTCCTTCAGCCCAAGCGCTATGACACTGCGGCGTGCAGTCCGATCCACATATATATCATTGCGGCGTGCAATCCGATCCATATATATATATATATATATATATATATATATATATATATATATATATATATATATATATATATATATATATCGACTGTGGCGTGTAGTCCGATCCAATATATGTATATGTGTATACCGTTACGCCGTGCAGCCCAATTCGATATATGTATCAATACCTCATAATGGGTCCTCGACCCCTCTCAGTCAATATAGACTCGGCCTCTTGGGCCCACTCATCTAGAACATGGTGTTCAACCCTATGTATTCTCACTTAGAGTACACATCTAGTACTGGTTCATGTCATGCTATGAATATGACTGAGAGTATGTGTTCAATCTAGTATTGAGTTCATTTAACTCCACAGGTTTCCTAATATTCTACAGATCGGTACAAGGCCCCAAACATGACAACTAGTCCAATTATACAAGTATTAAGCTTAGTCTCATTCAATATGCATTGTAATCTATCAATTGGGAAGGACTAAGACCATATCCCCAGTCAGAATACCACCACGCTCGTCACATGATGCGTGTTCCATCTCAGCATAACACTGAATAGTGCAAATACTGGGTTTCAAACCCTCGGTACATCATTTTTAACTACAACTCACCTCGAACCGGCAAAAGTCCTAGCTCGTATTGCACTTGCCTCGCAAATCAACCTCCTCGGATGCCAAATCTGATCAATAAGAATACATCAAAATAAGCTAAAGGAGCATAACCCAATCAAAATAACTCGAATTACCCCAAAAATCACGAAGTTTCCAAAACCCGACCCCCGGTACCACTTCTCAAAAAAATAAAAAATTCACATTTTCAAAATCCTCATCTCGCCACGAGTCTGTGCATATAAAGTTTATCAAAATCATACTCCATTTGCCCATTCAAATCAGTAATTTTCTATAACCCATGCCTAGAGCAAAAATCCCCCATCGATACACCTTAAATCGTTCAATTTTCAGTGATATAGATGAAGATTCTAGGATAAAACCATGTAATTAGACCATAAAACTTACCTCCAATGATTTCCCAATGAAATACCCTTCAAATCCCGTTACTTAGCACTCAAAGAACTAAAAAATTGAGGAAAATGACTAATGGTTCGCGACTGAAATGTTCTGCTTAAAACCCTTATGTCAGCCAATTTAACCCTATGCGATCTCAGCCCTTGGCATGCGATCACGATGAATAAATTCTCTGGCCTCCAAATTACTCTATGAGATCGCAGCCTTCCTCACGCGATCGCATATGTCAAGAATAAGCTGCCCTCAAACCTTCTATGTGATCGTGTCCCGTTCAATGCGATCGCACTGCTTCACCTCCCAATTCTATGCGATCGCATAGAACAAATATGCTGACTCCCAAATCCTTCTAGGAGATCGCAGGAGTACCCATGCGATCGCAGTGAACAAAAATTACTTGCAATTATGACAGCAAAACTTATTGTTCCATTAGCCAAAAATGGTCCGTTTGAACCGCCGGATTCACCCCGAGGCCCCCGGGACCCCAACAAAAACCACCAGCCTACTCCAAAATACGATACGAACTTGTTCCAATAATAAAAACACACCCTTAAACACGGAAATCATCAAATCAAGGCGAATTCAAGCCTAAGTTTCAATTAAAACTTCTGAAACCAACATCCAATCAAAAACCCGACCAAACGATGTCTGTATGACTTGAAATTTTGCAGACATATCCTAAATCACCTAACGAAGCTACTGCAACTGTCAGAATTCCATTCCGATGCCCGGATCAACATCTCACCTATCAACCGGATTTTGCCAAAATTCCAACTTCGCCAATTCAAGCCTAATTCTACACCGAACCTCCAAATTCAATTCCGATCACTCTCCTAATCCAAAAATAATTTCCCGAAGCTACCTGAACCATCAAAATTCGATTATGAGACCTCTAACTCACAAGTCAACATCCGATTGACTTTTCCCAACTCTTCCTTCATCAAAGAGACTATTTATCTCATTTCCTACCAAACTCGATCCGAATTGACTCAAATTCACCAAACACATATATTGAAACTTGAACAAGCATATAAATGGGAAAACGGGATGGTAACTCACGTGATGACTGACCGGGTCATCATAAAAAGTTCCAGACCTGAAATTGTCTAATATTTGGGTGATATTAAGTTAAAATTGGTTTGTTCAAGTTCATTTTGGTTGTTGTTGTTTTGCTACATTATTTCTCGAATATGTTTGGGGTTTTGATGGACAATTCCTGGGTTTGGAGCTTGATTTGATTATTGTTGCTCTTTGCCATTGCAGATCTTCCTCTCTTATTTTTTACTCCATTGTCCAGGTACACACTTGGATCCATCTAATGTAACTCTCAAGCTGGAAATGAAAAGTAAAACAGGCTCATGAGTTTAGATGCGTAGTTTGCTGGATTATTTTGTTACAACAACTACCCAGTATAGTCCCACAGGGTGGGGTCTGGGGAGGGTAATATGTACGCAGGCCTTACCCCTGCCCGATAAAGCAGGGAGGCTGTTTCCAATCGACCCTCGGCGCAAGGACAAGAAGAGAAAAGAAAAGAAAAAAAACAAAACAAAAACAAAAGAAAAAGGACAAGCATTAGTGATGTTAGCATCAATCACATAAATATATGAGTAACCAAAGACAAAAAATAACCTGACATATAGAAGGACAGGATACACAGGAACAAAACATAGGGAATTAGTAAAACCTTACAATAAGAAAATGGTATGACATACAATATATCAAGCCCATATGGGTGAACCCCACACCCCGGTCCTACCCCGCGAAACGAGAGCGTGTAATACTAGAAGTCCCTATCCTATAATCCTGATACTAGACCTCCAGGCGTTCCCATCAAGGGCCATGTCCTCGGAAATTCGCATGATAGCCATATCCCGCCTAATCACCTCTCCCCAATACCTCTTGGGCCTCCCTCTACCGCGACATGCGCCAACCACCGTCAGCGCTCGCAACTCCTCACAGGGGCATCGGGGCTTCTCCTCCGCACATGCCCGAACCACCTGAGTCTCGCTTCTCGCAGCTTCTCATCCACTAGGGCCACCCCCACCTTCTCCCGAATAACTTTATTCCTAACCCTATCCAACCTGGTGAGCCCGCACATCCACCTGAGCATCCTCATCTCTGCGACCTTCATTCTCTGAATATGGGAGTTTTTCACCGGCCAGCACTTCGCCCCGTACAGCATGGCTGGTCTTACCACAGCTCCATAAAACCTCCCCTTGAGTTTCTATGGCACTTTCTTGTCATACAGGACTCCCGAAGCAAGCCTCCATTTCAACCAACCGGCCCCTATACGGTGAGTGACATCCCCGTCAATCTCTCCGTCCCCCTAAATTACCGACCCAAGATATCTGAAACTGTCCTTCTTGAATAGGGGATATTAGACTACTTTTGTGTCCATAGGAATCATTTTCTGTTATAATTGGCTAAGAACTGGACTGTATAAGTAATGGTTTGAATTTTTAGACTATTAGATATGTTTTCATGTAAATTTATGGCTAGCAAATTTTAGTTTTACAGGTCATGTCATTATAATATGGTAGTTTAGTCCATCTTCATTTAAAATGGGTTTTGTAGTAGATATTGATTATAGTTTATAATAATTAACAAATTAGAATTTATATTTTTTTATTTCAGAAATTAACCCGATAGGTTATAAATTAACCTGGATTGTATAAATTCAATTTTTTCATATTTTACATTAAATTCAGTTTGCACGAAATGGATTCTGCTGGCTCAATTACCTTGCTCAAAGGGTTGCCTACATCTTTAAACCAAGGCACACTTCAGCCATAGCCATGCTATCGAGTGGGCCTGTTTTGAGGCCCAAATCTATTAACAAATGATAGACCCTTTATCACCGGTCTAATTTAAGGTCATTTGATACTGATTTATAATTAGCATCTTTTTATTTAATAGGTCTAAACTGATATACAGTGTTAATTACATTAGGAAATATCGGGATATTTTACAAATGTAAAATTGGGTTTCAAATTAGGTAGCGGGTTCAAGCTAAAAGAATTTTTCTCTTTTGTTTGAATTCAGACTTGAATTCGTGATTCGAATTTGTATTTGTAAATTAATTAACCTTTAGAGACGAATAATTCATAAAAAATATAGTTTTCTCTTTGTTGGCCTTTAATAATAAAATAATACGAGCCTCGCCAAATCAAATACAATGGCCCTCATTAATTACTTAATTAAAAATACATAGAAACTCGGGACGAGCTATTTAGTAAAATTCACGGTCTCCCCAAAAGATAACAACATGATAGACTTTGTAGGCGCATTTTTTTAATAATATTACATTCCTAATACGGGTGTATAATTCATACAACCCAAATCCAAATCCGAAAATGCCAAATAAAGATGTGTCGAGGATCCGGGTGCATTTCATGTGACTTGATCCAAAACATGTTTTTAGGCGATGTTCACTTTCGTAAAATAATTAAAAAGCGGTAATTAATTATAAAATTGCATTATAGATTGGAATATGATAAAAATAAGATTTTTAGCCAAATATGATAATTTAAGCGACCGTGCTAGAACCACGGGATCCGGGGGCGCCTAACACCTTCCCTCGGATCAACAGAATTCCTTACACAGAAATTTCTGATTCGCAGACTCTAATTAGGAAGTCGAATAATTTTCCTCGATTTGGGATTTAAACTGGTGATTCAGGACACCAAAAGCCAATCTTTTCCCGAGTGGCGACTCTAAAGATAAATAAATAATTCCAATTTGAATAATGTCACTTTAATTGGTAAAACTCCCCTTTTATATATTTTACCCTTCGGGGTAAGGTGTGTAAAAAGGAGGTATGACAGCTCTGGCAACTCTGCTGGGGAACTACGAACCCAGAATTTCGGTTCAGGGTTCAAAGAATTCGAGCTTAGTTTAATTATTATATTTGGCTTTTATCTGATTCTTCTACACGCTTCCATGCTATATGTGCTAAATATTTACCGCTTTGATATTTGTTGAAAATATATATAAACTGTTGTGACTCCCTCCCTCTCTCTAAGTCTTCTACATCATGGAGAAGGGTGCACTTCGTGTAGCTTCTCTTCTGTTAGAGTCTTTTTCTCAAATTTAGAACGAGGTTTGAATAAGTTGCAAAATCAGGTGAGCTTTTTTATCTCCAGTACGCTGCCTCCCCCTCGGCCCGAGTTATCTGCTCGGGTAAGCCAGGTCTAGACCAACAAACCTAGGGTTTAAACCTAGATGAACAATAAACTCATGCCGAATCTCTAGTAGGACGCTTATTTGCATCATGTGCATTCTGACTTAGGGGACTCAACATAGGGGTTCGGTCCGTCTAGGACAAGTGAGCCGAATTAAATGACCATCCTGATGCATATTACGTGCTACTTGTATTTATTTGCTTGGCTCCGCATGTTGATCGGTTTGTATATCATGAGTAAAATATTGGAAAAATAGCAGTGTTAAGACTAAGTGAGGATAATCATTTATTGTGAAAAACCAATGCCCAAATTAGTACCGAAATGCTGCCGGATTTTTGAAAAATGAAAAAAATTAGAAAATATTTGAAAAATAGAAAGGAAATTGTTGTTCAAAAACAGTTTGATTTTGGCCAATCGGCCCGAGCTACACTAGATTGATTCTCATCGGATGTGAGATACGTAGGAAACCCTCATTGGGTATAACCTCCCCTTTTAAAAAATAGTCCAAAAAATGTAAAAAATTTAATTCCTTATCAAAATAAATCGGCCCGAACTACGCGAACCTGATTCTCGTCTCTCGGGGCGTGATACGTAGGCAATCCACATAGGGTCCGGTCTTCCTAGTAAATCTTAGGTTCTTGGCTTTGTGGGGTCTTAGCCAAATTTTGCACTTTTAGCCATAAAGGTTAATTTTGAAAAATAATGACAATCATGTTTTGCATGTGTCTAGGATGGAATGTTATTGTCTCACATAATGTTGGTTAAGTTTTCTCATACAGGTATGTATTTACCTATCGGAGCTTGAGCATGACAAATACCCCAGGACTGCGGCATTCAGGAGGCGCTTAAGAAGATTTACTTTATTTTTTATTTTTAGTTATTTTTAGTATGTCTCTTTATGTCTTCTTTTACTTTCTAAATTTTGTACAATGATGTCAAGTTTTTGTTATTGTATATTTATTTTAAATTTGACAAGGTGTGGTGTAATTTAAAAAAAAGAATTGCATTTTACATTTTTGTTAGGAATTTTCTTTAGAATACTAATTGTAGAAATGGAAAAAAAATTAGAGGAGGTTTTTTCTTTAGGCAATTAATATCTAGGACTCAAAATAAAAATTATTTTTATATTTCTTTACTATATTTGAACAAAAAAAATCAAAAAAAAAAGAGAATTTTCTTTAATACCTTTTTAAAAGTTTTTTTAAGGTGTTAATTCAAAATCCAAAAAGATTTTCTTTTAAGATGTTTTTGTGGAAAAATTAGTAAAAATTGAGAAGATGAGTTTCTTTATTTTTATTAGAACTTTAGAATATTGTACATAGAGAAAATATACTTTATTTTTGTTTATCATAAGAATTTCTTCTTTAGGCAATCAAAATAAAAATCCAAAAAAAGATATTTTGTTTTGTCATTCTCGTTGCTTGTTTCGAAATTTTATGTCAGGATATCAAATGAAAATTCGAAATGTTTTTCTTTGCTTTATTGTTTGGACTTCTTTTCAGAAAAGATAATCAAAAAATATTTTCTCTTGTAGGAATTTTCCTTAGTAATTACTCATAAAGTCTTTATTTCAAAAAGAGAAAAATGGCCATTAAGCTTGAGTTTAGAATAGGTCATAGAACATTAAGTCTAGAAATTTTTTATAAAAAAATAATTAGCTTATTACATTTCTCTTTTCTCATCAAAGTTGTCATTAAAGTAAAAAAAAAAAAGAATGTTAGTTTGTTTACTTTATTCTCATTCTGCAAGAACTACGCTTGGTCTGATTCATGCGGGGTCATGATACGTAGGAAATCTACATATGATTCGACTGTAATCGTAAGAAAAAGAGAAATACGGGAGAAAATAAATAAAAGGAAAAATAAGAGAGAAAGAAGCACAAAGGAAGGCAATAAGGCATTGAGAAAAAAATCATGGCCAAAGGAAAGGAAGAACAGAAAATTAAAAAAAAGGAAAAGAAAATGAGAAAAAATGAAACAGAAAGAGAAAGAAAGAGAAAAGGAATAAGAGAAAAACCGGGATGACGCATGCAACCGAAGAAAACATATAGATATTCATTTAACTATATAGGTGCATCACACTCCAATGTGCGGTTATCTATTTGTTATTTACTTCACACTAACCTTGTTGCTATCAATTCCAGCTGAGTTTTTAGAAACCGTGGTTGGTTTGTGGTAAGTTGGCCTCGCATCGATACTTCACTAGATCCAAAGGAAGCACTGAGATGTCGTCTAAAATGGCTCTTCCTGCAATCCCCATATCTGAAGACAGCCCACTCTCTGGGATCCCGGCCTCTGAATCCTACACAGTTGAAGAAAATCGAGTATTGCGCTTGCGCTTGATTGAAATGTGGGATACTTGGAACAACGGGTAGGAATCCCCAAGCATTATCCCCAGATTCCCAGAGTTGTTCCCTAGATCAAGAGGGGTTACCACCGTCCCCACAAGTCTTCCAAATATTCCTCTGGGCCAACCTACCATGACTGCTAAATTTTTTGGAACACCCTATGAGGCTCGCTCCTAAGTGTTCCCGTCTGGAATTGCTCCCAACATCTTTACAGCTCCACCATCCTCTACAACAACTAAACCATCATTGCCAAAACACGCTTTTGACCCTTCAATCTTCACATTCCAGAATCCAGACTTTCAGGCTGACCCTCCTCACAACCCTCAATATACATATTCCCAGCCACCTTATGATCCCACACTGGAGCAGGACAAAACTCTTAAAGCCCAAGAACAGGATGGCATGACAAAAAGTATGAGGAGTTTGGAACAGAGTCTTAAGAATATGTAAGGACTAAGTGGGCAGAAAAGTGTCTCTTACAATGATCTGTGCATGTTCCCTCACGTGCATCTGCCTTTGGGATTTAAGACACCAAAGTCCGAAAAGTACGATGGACATGGTGATCCCAAAGCTCATCTAAAAAGGTACTATAATCAGTTGCGTGGAACTGGTGGCAAAGAAGAGTTACCGATGGCCTATTTTGGAGAAAGTTTGGTTGGTATAGCATCAGAATGGTACATGGATCAGGACATATCTCGATGGCATATCTGGGATGACCTCGAAAGAGACTTTGTCCGATAGTTTCAGTACAATATAGACATTGCACCAGATAAGAACTCTTTGGAAAATCTCAAGAAAAAGCCTTCAGAAAGTTTTTGTGAATATGCAATCAAATGGCACGAGCAGGCGTCAAGGGTAAAACCTCCGATGGATGAGGTGGAGATGGTGACTGTTTTTCTACAAGCCCAAAAGGCAAATTATTTTCAAAACATGATGTCTGCCATGGGTAAACCTTTCACAGAAGCCATAAAAATTGGAGAAATGGTGGAGAATTGTAACGACCCAACCCGTTGTTACGGGAGTTACCGCCCCGTTTTCTTCATTTTATGCTTTAACATGTTAATTTATATGTGTTCGGAGAGTTAGAAGTAAATAGGATGGAATCTAGTTAGAAATAAGGCAATATACCTGTTCATGGGAAGGTTAGTTTGGAAAAGTCAACTAGATGTTGACCAACGAGTTAGAAAGTTCAAAATGAAATTCTGATGATTCAACTAGCTTTGGGGGATACTTTATGACTTAGGAGAGCAATCAGAATCGAATTCGGAGGTCTGGTGTAGATTAAGGCTTGAATTGGCTAAGGTTGAATTTTAGCGAATTCCGGACGGTAGGCGAGATTTGATCCGGCGCTCAGAATGAAATTTCAAGAGTTGGAGTAGCTCCGTTAGGTAATGTTGGATATGCGTTCAAATATTTAGGTCATTCGGAGGTGTTTAGGCTGGGTTTTGGATCAAATGTTAGTTTCGGAAGTTTTAATGAAACTTACGCTTGAATCCGTGAGAATTTGATGATTTTGATGTTTATGATGGTTTTCTTATGTTGCGAGCAAGTTTGAATGATGTAATGTGACCTATCTGTGCATTTGGTTGAGTTCCCGAGGGTCTCGGGGTGATTTCGAGTGGTTAAACGGACAATTTTGGCCTTAGAACACAGCAGATTCAACTTTTGGAATGTTGCAGAGTCATTGGTCATCGCGTTCGCGTGGGAAGTATCACGAATGCATAGAGGAAATTGGAGCCCTGGAAATTTGTCCTTCGCGATTGCGAAACTGGATGCCACGTTCGCGAAGCACTGGTAGCCTGGTCATCGTGATCGCATGCCTAAGCGACGCGTTCGCGTAGAGTATGGTCGCAGGGCATCGCGTTCATGTACGTGTGGTCGCATTCGCGTAGGGAAATCGGAGGATTTCAAGAATTTATTCATCGCGTTTGCGGGAAGGGGGTCGCAAATGCGAAGAAGGAAAATCAGGCCTGACATAGGTGTTTTAATAACAGAACACCTGCAAGCAAAACCTATTTTGCACAATTTGTGAGCGATTTGAAGAGCTTTTGGATGGGAAGTAAGAGGATTTTTTCGGGAAAACATTGGAGGTAAGTTTCTTGACTCAAAAACATGAGTTTTGCTAGAATCAACACCAAAACTCATGAAATTGGGTAGAATTTGTGAAGAACAAGCAAAAATCATGTTTTAATATACTTTTTACTCAGTGAGTACTTAGTACTCACCCGTACTTCATGCACCTTTGTGTGCAGATTCAGGTATACAGGAGGGTTAGACTAGCACTCCAGCCTATATCAGAGTTTATTCGAGTTGCTGAGGTAGTTGCTGGCGTTCGCAGAACCTAGCTTCTCTCTTCATTTTAGTTATTACTATATATTCCAGACTTGAGTATTTTATTCCTTACTTCTATTACTATTAAGTTTTTACTTAGAGGCTCTAGACTCGTGACCCTAGATCTTTGGGAGTGTCATTATCGATGTTCGCACTTCTCAGTATTTGATTCTACTATTATTATTGGAGTATATTTATTGACTCTTATATTCTTCTTGAGTTTGCCCTTTGGGGACTGGTTTTCTATTTGGAAACAGTTGTTGGTCTGGCTTGCCTAACTTTAGGGTTGGGCGTCATCACGATCGAGTTTGGGTCATGACAAGTTGGTATCAGAGCTTAGGTTACTAGGCCTCGCGAGTCATGAGCCGGTTTGGTAGGCTCTCTCGGATCGGTATGTAGACATCCGTATCTATCCTCGGGAGGCTACAGAACTTTAGGAAACACTTCACTTTCTTGGATTCATATCATGTGGTTTGTGTTATCGTGAAACTAAATGTTTCTGCATTGTATTCTCTCGCAGATGGCGAGGACCCGTGCTAACGGACGTGGTGGACAACCACCAGTGGCACCCAGAGGTCGAGGTCGTGGTAGAGGCAGGGGAGCAGTGACAGTACCTGCTGACCCACCAGCTGACCAGACTCAGGGTCAGATCCCAGCGCCAGTGGGTCAGGTTCAGGATCAGGCTCCAGCTGTAGGCATCCCAGCAGCTCAGGTTCAGGCACCGGCAATGTCTATTGAGATACCGGGTCTTCAGGAGACCTTAGCATAGATCCTATCAGTGTGTACTGGCTTAGCCTAGGTGATTGCGGCCTCTACTACAGCAGCTTCTTCACATGCAGGAGGAGGAATCACACCCTTGTTTATCGCACACCCGAGCCGGTAGTTTAGAGTTTACAGGCACCTGAGGCAGCTCCAGCTTAGCCAGTTCAGTCGGCTGCACCAGTCGCACCAGCCACAGCTCATGTGGTCCCAGTTATGCCTGATGACGAGCAGCGTCAGTTGGAGAGGTTCGGGAGACTACATCCTCCGGCATTCAGCGGTGTTGAGGGCGAGGATGCCCAGGGTTTTCTGGATAAGTGTCAATGTATGCTTCGTACTGCAGGTATTCTAGAGTCTAGTGGTGTTGCTTTTACTACATTCCATTTCACATGACCAGCATTTCAGTGGTGGGAGGATTTCGAGAGGCGTAGGCCTATTGGGGTAGCGCCCCTCACTTGGCAGCAGTTCTCCATGGTATTTCTGAGAAGTATGTGCCCCAGTCTTAAAGGGAGGAGCTGCGTCGGTAGTTCGAGTGCTTGAAGCAAGGAGATATGATAGTGACTCGGTATGAGTTGAGGTTTACACTACTAGCTCGGCATGCCATATGGATGATTCCAACAGATTGTGAGAGGATCAGGAGATTTGTGGATGGTCTCAACTATCATATCCGCATATTGATGACTAGAGAGAGGGATACAGTAGTTACTTTTGAGGGGGTGGTTGATGCGGCTCGATAGATTGAGACAGACCGCCGTCGAGAGCGTGAGGAGATGAAGACTAAGAGGCCTCGTGGTACAGGTAGTTACAGTGGTGCTCCGTCTAGGGGCTAGTCTCAGCACAGCAGAGGTCGTTCCTTCAGATATCCTCAGTCAGGCCATGCAGAGTCTAGTGGAGCTTCGCCATCAAGGACATTAGGGCCAGCAGGGTAGTCAACAGAGCCAGCCCGCACTGAACGCCCTTCCAGCTTAGAGCTCTGCTCCTGCTCCTTCAGCTCAGGGGTTCATCTGCATCGAGGGGTCCTCAACAGTCCCTTTCTCCAGCTTCAGGTCATTGCTTTGAGTGTGGTGAGTTTGGCCATATCGGGAGGGAGTGTCCCCAGTTGTTTTTCGTAAGCAGTCTCAGCAAGGGGACCAACCCTCATCTTCTGCTCCTGTTTCTTCAGCAACCGCTCAGTTAGCTAGGAGTAGTGGTCGGGTAGCTAGAGGTCGCCTTAGGGGTGAGGATCGTACTGGCGAAGGTCAGGCTTGTATTATGCTCTTCCGGACAAGAGGGACACTAGTGCATCAGATGCAGCCATCACAGGTTTTGTCTCAGTCTGCCACAGGGATGCTTCTGTCTTATTTGATCCCGGATCCACCTATTCCTATGTTTCTTCATATTATGTGCATCATTTGGGTACGACCCATGGTATTCTTGCCTTGCTTGTGCATATGTCTACCCCGATGGGTGATACAGTTGTTATGGATCAGATATACCGATCATGCCTTGTTACTATTGGGGGTCTGGAGACCCGAGTTGACTTATTATTATTGGGCATGGTGGATTTCGACGTGATCCTAGGCATGGATAGGATATCTCCTTACCATGCAATTCTGGACTGTCATGCCAAGACAGTCATATTAGCTATTCCAGGTAATCCGAGGATCGAGTGGCAAGGCGTGACTGATAATGTCCGACAGGGTGATTTCCTTTCTAAAGGCCCAACTAATGATTAGGAAGGGTTGTTTATCTTATTTGGCTTTCATTAGAGATGTTGAGACTGAGACACCCAATCTTGATTCGGTCCCCGTTGTGAGGGATTTACGGGATGCGTTTCCAGCAGACCTGCCGGGCATGCCGCCTGACAGGGATATCGATTTCGGTATTGACTTGGTGCTGGGCACTCAGACCATTTCTATTCCTCCATACCGCATGGCACTAGCTGAGTTAAAAGAGTTGAAAAAACAGCTTCAGGAACTTTTAGATAACGGGTTCATTCGCCCGAGTGTGTCACATTGGGGTGCACCGATATTATTCGTGAAGAAGAAAGATGGCACAATGA
This sequence comes from Nicotiana noctiflora, assembly GCA_032618575.1. Lineage (NCBI taxonomy): Eukaryota > Viridiplantae > Streptophyta > Magnoliopsida > Solanales > Solanaceae > Nicotiana > Nicotiana noctiflora. The sequence continues at coordinate 134,894 of JASVEL010009621.1, read as the reverse complement.
GAATGTGCATCGATTACAGGCAGTTGAACAAGGTGACAGTAAAGAATTAGTACTCATTACCTCGCATTGAGGACTTGTTTGATCAGCTTCAGGGAGCACGTGTATTCTCTAAGATTGACTTTCGATCGGGTTATCACTAGTTGAAGATTAGGGATTCAATTATGAAGACAGCTTTCAGAACGAGATATGGGCACTATGAATTTTTGGTGATGTCTTTTGGGCTGACTAATGCCCTAGCCGCATTCATGCACTTGATGAACAGTGTGTTTTGGCCATATCTGGATTCTTTTGTGATCGTATTTATTTATGATATCCTGGTGTACTCACGTAGCCAGAAGGAGCACGCACAGCACATGAGGGTGGTATAGCATAGATTGAGAGAGGAAAAGTTGTATGCAAAATTTTCTAAGTGCGAGTCCTGGCTTGACATTATGACTTTTTTGGGACATGTACTGTCTAGCGATGGTATTTGGGTTGACCCACAGAAAGTCGAGGTGGTGCAGAATTGGCCCAGACCGTCCTCACTATGGAGATCCGGAGTTTCCTCGATTTGGCAGGCAATTATCGCAGGTTTGTTCAGTGATTTTCGTCTATTGCTTCACCTTTGACTAAGTTGACACAGAAGAATGCTCCATTTGTGTGGTCTGATGAATGTGAGGAGAGCTTCCATAAGCTCAAGTCAGCCTTGACCACAGCTCTAGTACTTGTGTTTCCATCAACTTCAGGGTCTTATACGGTGTATTGCGATGCTTCGAGAGTTGGGATCGGTTGTGTATTGATGCAAGAGGGTAGAGTCATTGCATATGCTTCTCGTCAGTTAAAGCCCCATGAGAAGAACTACCATGTTCACGACTTAGAGTTAGCTTCTATTGTTCATGCCTTGAAGATTTGGAGGCATTACTTGTATGGTGTATCTTGTGACGTATATACAAACCACCGCAGTCTCCAGCACTTGTTTAAGCAGAAAGATCTCAATTTGAGGCAGTGGAGATGGCTTGAATTACTCAAAGACTATGATATTACCATCTTGTATCATCCCAGGAAGGCCAATGTAGTGGCCGATGCGTTAAGCCAGAAAGTTATTAGTATGGGCAACTTGGCATACATTCCAGTTGAGGAGAGGCCCCTTGTAGTTGATGTTCAGGCTCTAGCTAATCAGATGGTGAGGCTGGATATTTTTTAGCCCCGTCGGGTGATAGCTTGCGTGGTATCTCGGTCTTCCTTATATGATCGTATTCGAGAGCGCTAGTATGATGATCCACATTTGCTTGTCCTTAAGGACAGAGTTCAGCATGAGGATGTTAGATATGTCACTATTGATAGTGATGGTGTGTTGCGAATGCAGGGCCGGATATGCGTGCCCAATATTGATGGCCTTCATGAGTTGATATTGGAGGAGGCCCACAGCTCGCGGTATTCTATTCACCCAGGTGCCGCAAAGACGTATCAGGACTTGAAGCAGTACTATTTGTGGAGAAAGATGAAAAAGGATATTGTGAATCATGTAGCACGGTGCCTCAACTGTCAGCAGGTCAAGTATGAGCATCAGATGCCCGGTGGCGTGTTCCAGCGTATTGATATTCCCGAGTGGAAGTGGGAAAGGATCACTATGGACTTTGTTAGTGGACTCCCTCGGACGACAAGGAAGTTTGATTCAGTTTGGGTGGTTGTGGATAGGCTGACCAAGTCAGCTCACTTCATTCCAGTGTGTACTACATACTCCTCGGAGCGGCTGGCAGAGATATTCATCCGCGAGATTGTAAGATTGCATGGAGTTCCCATTTTTATCATATCAGATAGAGGTACCCAGTTCACTTCTCAGTTCTGGAGGACATTTCAGCGAGAATTGGGTTCACAGGTAGAGTTGAGCACAACATTCCAACCTCAGACGGGCGAGCAGTCCGAGCGCACTATTCAAATTTTGGAGGACATGTTGCGTGCCGGTGTTATTGATTTTGGGGGTTCATGGGATGATTTTTTGCCGCTCGCAAAGTTTTCTTATAACAATAGCTATCAGTCCAACATTCAGATGGCACCGTATGAAGCCTTACATAGGAGGCGGTGTCGGTCTCCAGTCGATTGGTTTGAGCCCGGCGAGACTAGATTATTAGGGACAGAGTTAGTCCAAGATGCCTTAGACAATGTGAAGGTGATTTAGGAGAGACTTTGCACAGCTCAGTCACGTCACAAGAGTTATATGGACCGAAAGGTCCGAGATGTGTCTTATTTAGTGGGCGAGAAAGTGTTGCTGAAGGTTTCGCCTATGAAGGGCGTTACGAGGTTTGGAAAGAAAGGAAAGTTGAGCCCAAGGTTCATTGGACCTTTTGAGGTGCTTAGGAAAGTTGGGGAGGTGGACTATATGCTTGCTTTGCCACTCAACTTGTCGAGAGTTCACTCGGTGTTCCATGTATCTATGCTTCGGAAGTACGTTGGAGATCCGTCTCATGTATTAGACTTCAGCACGATACAACTGGATGAGGATTTGACCTATGATGTAGAGCCGGTAGCCATTTTGGGTCGACAGGTTCGTAAGTTGAGATCCAAAGACATAGCTTTAGTGAAAGTGCAATGGATAGGTCATCCCGTGGAGGAAGAAACTTGGGAGACCGAGCAGGAGATGCGGAACAGATATGCACATTAATTTTAGACTCCAGCTATGCTTCTTAACCCGCTCGCGGACGAGCGTTTGTTTATGTTGGAGAAAATGCAATGACCCGACCCGTCGTTACGGGAGTTACCGCCCTATTTTCTTCATTTTATGCTTTAACATGTTAATTTATATGTGTTTGGATAGTTAGAAGTAAATCGGATGGAATCTAGTTAGAAATAAGGCAATAAACCTCTTTGTGGGAAGGTTAGTTTGGAAAAGTCAAGTGGATGTTGACCGACGAGTTAGATAGCTCGTAATTGAATTTTGATGATTCGACTAGTTTCGGGGGATGATTTATGACTTGGGAGAGCAATCGGAATCTAATCCGGAGGTCCGGTGTAGATTTAGGCATGAATTGGCTAAGGTTGAATTTTGGCGAATTCCGGACGGTAGGCAAGATTTTGATCCAGGACTCGGAATGAAATTCTGAGAGTTGCAGTAGCTTTGTTAGGTGATTTTGGATATGCGTGCAAAATTTCAGGTCATTCGGAGGTGTTTAGGTCGGGTTTTAGATCAAATGTTAGTTTCAAAAGTTTTAATGAAACTTAGGCTTGAATCCGTGAGAATTTGATGATTTTAATGTTTATGATTGTGTTTTTATGTTGCTAGCAAGTTTGAATGAAGTAATGTGACCTATCTGTGCATTTGGTTGAGTTCCCGAGGGTCTTGAGGTGATTCTGAGTGGTTAAATGGACAAATTTGGCCTTAGAACACAACAGATTCTGTTGTTGGAATGTTGCAGAGTCATTGGTCATCGCATTTGCGTGGGAAGTATCGCGAATGCGTAGAGGAAATTAGAGCCCTATAAATTTGGCCTTCGCAATTGCGTAGCTAGAGGCCGCGTTCGCGAAGCACTGGCAGCCTGGTCATCACGATCGCGTGCCTGAGCGACGTGTTCGCGTAGAGTATGGTCGCAGGGCATCGCGTTCGCGCACATATGGTCGCGTTCGTATAGGGCAATCATACGAATTCAAGAATTTGTTCATCGCATTCGCGGGAAGGGGGCCGCGAACGCGAAGAAGGAAAATCAGGCCTGACAGAGGGGTTTTAATAACAGAACACCCGCGAGCAAAACCTATTTTACACCATTTGTGAGCGATTTGGAGAGCTTTTGGACGGGAAGTAAGAGTATTTTTTCGGGGAAACGTTAGAGGTAAGTTTCTTGACTCAAAAACATGATTTTTGCTAGAATCAACACCAAAACTCATGAAATTGGGTAGAATTTGTGAAGAACTAGGGCCTAAATTATGAAAACGGTTTTTTGGGTTTTGAAAGGACATTCGAACTCCGATTTCAATAAATTTTATATGCACAGACTCGTGGCGAGACGAGGAGCCCGTTGGTATGATTTTAGAAATTTTTCAAGAAGTGGGCCCGGGGCTTAGGTTTTACCAACTTCGTGTATTATTGTGTTTTTCAAGTAAATTTGATTGGGTTGTGTTTCTTTGACCCATATTTATGTAATTGTTGTGGTTTTGACTAGATTCGATGCACGAGGCGGCAAATTCGAAGGGAAAAGGCATCACGCACGAGTCCACGACTGGCTAGAGGTGAGTAGTTAGTGTATAAGTTAGCCTGAGGGTTTGAAACCCCGGCTTAGCACATTGTGACGCTATTAGGGCGTTACTCGCACCTTATGGCAGGTGCGGGATTGGTTATGACTGGGGATTGAGACTTGGTCCATCCCGATTATGAATAATATTATATTGGCGGTTGAAATGTACCTTGTGTCAATTATTTATGTGGGTTATAAGCCATGTTTGGGGCCTTGTGCCGACCTATCGTATCCCTGGGAGATAGATATCTATGTGATAGCTTGATTTGTAAAATCATTTATCTCAGTCCTAGCTTGAAATATGAAATGCTAAGTCGCCTGTTCTTGGAAAATTAGATAAAAATAAAAATATTTTTCATTGTTAATGAACTGGAACCTAGAAATAAATAAATTGAACTATTGTGCGACTCATATGCATGTTGTGGACTGAGGATGGATCGGGCTACACGCCGCAATGAATGATATGAATATTGCGCTTGGGCTGAAGGAGCCCCTCTGGAGTCTGTACACACCCCCAGTGAGCGACGTCAACGTTAAACGAATCGGGCTACGCGTCGTAACGGTCATGTGCATTGCATTGCATTTTTGTTTGCAAATTATCTGTGCTAAATTGTGATTTGTTGTTGTTGTTAGTTCGTGGTAGGTATCACACTATAGTTTAGCTTTGCTCTGTGGTATTCTGCGGATTTCCTACTTTCAGCTATTTTATATACTTTTTACTCACTGAGTACTTAGTACTCACCCCTACTCCCTACACCTTTGTGTGCAGATTCATGTACACAAGAGGGTTAGAGTAGCACTCCAGCCTATATCAGAGTTTATTAGAGTTGTTGAGGTAGCTGCCGACGTTCGCAGAACCTAGCTTCTCTCTTCTTTTCAGTTATTACTATATATTTCCAGACTTAAGTATTTTATTCAATACTTCTATTACTATTTAGTTTTTCCTTAGAGGCTCTAGACTCGTGACCCCAGATCTTTGGGAGTGTCATTTTCAATGTTCGCACTTCTCAGTATTTGATTCTACTATTATTATTGGAGTATATTTATTGACTCTTATATTCTTCTTGAGTTTGCTCTTTTGGGACTGGTTTTCTATTTGGAAATAGTTGTTGGTCTGGCTTGCCTAGCTTTAGGGTTGGGCGCTATCACGACCGGGTTTGGGTCGTGACAAGAATGGTTTAAAGACATGCATAATCCTGAATCAATCAGCCATAAGAGCAACCTCCCAAGCCATCCAAGATGGGTCTGGAGGAATGGCTAAGGGCAAGAATAAGGAAGAAACAGTGATGATACTGGCCCCCTAGACCCATGTTCTCTGAAAGAACCCCTTAGCACTATTACCCCCACACAGACATGACTTATGTTCCTCCACCTTATGTAGTAATGAATCCTCAACTGTTTGGTAGACCGCAACCGCAAGCTAATCGAAACCCACCTCCATTCCAAAGAAACCATCCTCCTTTCCAAAACCAATATAATCCCCGACCACCACAAAATAATTTCTGCCCCCAGGAACCATCTAAACGACCAAATTTTACACCACTTGGTGAACCATACTCTAGCTTATTCCAAAAACTTGTCCAGATGAACTTACTACAACCTATTCCCCAAAACATGTCAAACCTGGAATCTCCAGCCTATCAAAGGGGTATCCATTGTGCCTACCATTCAGGAGCGGAAAGGCACATCACTAATAAATGTTGGACATTGAAAAATACTGTGGAGTATTTGATTGAACAAAGGAAAATAATGTTGAGGGATCCCCGAATGTTACTAATAACCCATTGCCCACTCACAACAACAGACCGATAATTGGTATGATCTGTGAATACCGAGAATTTGATCCGGCCTTAAAAGCCATAATTGCTATTGCCGATGCCAAAAAGAAGCCTAAGGCATCCCTGAAGCAGGAAAAAGGGGAGAAGAAGAATAAATCTATCAAAGTTGAACCTAAAATGAAAACTGAGGCAAAAGCCGAGCCGGTGCCTCCTAAACATGGGGTTCTTTATGTTTCAAGGGGTCGCCAAGAGAAAGAATTAGTCGTGAGCACTCCGAAGAAGTATGAAATAAAGAAAGGGACACAAGTGTATGTACCAAAAGGGGCCTACGTGGTGCGGGGGACAATCAAACCACCTCGGCTAAGTGAGTCAGTGGTTATCGGACTCGCACCACACAAGCCAATGACCGACCCCTCTGCAGCGCCATGGAACTACCAATAAACTATGGTTACCTATAAAGACAAATGAATTACAGGAAAACTCCCAGGAACTATCCCTGTTGAAAAATACTCAAATGTACTTCAAGTCAACAGCACTACGAGAAAACATTTTCCATCTAAAAAGCCAGTAAGCGCCGAAGAAGCAGAAGCCTTCTTTCAAACGATAAAAATGCCCGACTATGAAACGGTGGAACAATTGAGAGGGTGTCATGAACAAGTATCACTTTTGACATTGGTGACCAAGTCTACCAAACATCAGAAGATCCTCATGAAAACCTTGAACGAGGCATATGTGCCCAGCAGAACATTAGTTGAACAATTAGATAGAATGGCAGAAAGATTCTTCGCTATCAATCAACTTTCTTTCAGTAAGAATGATTTGCCGCCAGAGGGAGCTGATCACAATAAAGCTTTACACCTAAATGTCAAATGTAAGGGTTACTATATTAAGGAGGTCATGGTGGACAGAGGCTCGGGGGTTGATATTTTCCCACTCTCCACATTGCAAATGATGGAGATCGGATCAGGGAGGATTCGTCCAGACAATGTCTGCGTGAGAGCTTTTGATGGCATCAAAAGAGACTACATCGGCGAAATTGATTTGATACTGGCCATAGGCCCAGTGGATTTCGAGGTCGCTTTCCAAGTACTGGACATGGATACATCATACAATTTTCTTTTAGGGAGGCCTTGGATTCACGCTGCAGGAGCCGTGCCCTCTACCCTCCACCAGATGGTAAAATTTGAATATAAGGATCAGGAGATTGTAGTCCATGGAAAAGATGAGCAGTCTATCTATCATGAACCATCTATTCCGTGCTTGGAGGAAAGAGAAGGAAGTTAGCATATCGTTTATCAAGCCTTTGGAGTTGTGGTAGCTGAAATAAGAGGAAGGAAGTCCATGCCCCCAACCTTTCTTGTCTAATACTTCGATAATGGTGGCCAAAGAAATGATTAGACATGGCTTTAAACCAGTAAAAGGATTGGGGAAAGCTTTGTAAGGAATAGCTGAGCCAGTAACTCTACCCACTACAGAAAAATATTTCGGGATAGGTTTTCACCCTACTCCTGAGGATGTAACATGGGCTGAGGTAAGGAAGAAAGAAGGGTGGGTTCTGCCATAGCTAGTGCCACATTTGTATGAGACCTTTGTCAAACCCAAGTATGTTGAAGAAGAAGATGATGGAGTTTTCCCGGCAGAGGAAATAGAAGATATCTGTGGAGCCATGAGGAAAATGTTTTATGAGATCCACATGGTCGAGCAAGGGGAAGGGACTAGCACCACTGAGGTGCTCTACATGGGACCAGATGCCAAACTCCAGAATTGGAATGCTACTCCATTCCCGATCAGGCGGGAGTCCTGGTAGATTAGCCGTGTCACCTTGTTCTGCATCTCGAGTTATTTCAGTGTGTAACTCAGATGTTTTCTTTTAGTCTCTTATCTTTTAAATTCATGTAAACCCTGTTATCTTCCCAAATTCCAAGAAATGAAATCAATATTTCATAGTCCATTTTCCTTTTAGTTTTTCTAATTTCTTGTTTTTTTTTCTTTTTTATTTTTCTTTTTCAATTATAATAATGCGGCTTTAAATAACATGACATGCATGCGGACTTCCTGCCCAGACTCAAACATGTTGTCTAACTGAGAAATAATGAATCAAGAAATAGAATATGATGAAGAAGAGGCTTTTAGGGAAATAAACCGAGAATCAGAACAATTTGAGAACAAACCTAAGCCAAATCTAAATGACACCGAACCAATTAATTTGGGAACCACTGAGGAAATAAGAGAAACCAAAATAAGCATTCACACAGATGAGAAATTCGAGATGCAATAATCTAGCTCTTGTTTGAATTTAAAGATGTGTTTTCTTGGTCATATGACGACATGCGAGGACTAAGTGTGGATTTAGTGGTGCATAAACTACCAATTTACCCTGACTGTCATCCAGTGCAACAAAAGCAAAAAAAGTTCAAAATCGATATCAGTGATAAGATCAAGGAAGAAATTACAAAACAACTGAAAACATGGGTAACTCGGGTGGTCCGATATACTACATGGTTTGCCAATGTGGTTCCTGTGCCAAAAAGATGGGAAGACCTGGGTGTGTGTGGACTACAGAGATTTGAATAGGGCAAATCCAAAAGACAATTTCCCTTTACCTAACATCCACATCCTTGTTGATAACTGCGCCAAACATGAAATACAGTCCCTTGTGGATTGTTACTTAGGATATCATTAGGTTTTGATGGATGAAGAAGACGCCGAGAAGATAGCTTTCACTACACCATGGGGGACCTACTGTTATCGAGTCATGCCATTTAGGTTGAAGAATGGCAGGGCAACATACATGAGGGCTATAACTGCTACTTTTCATGATATGATGCATCAAGAGATATAGGTATACGTAGATGACATAATTATCAAGTCCCAGACTCAGAATGATCATGTTCGAGACCTGAGAAAGTTCTTTGAATGGCTGCGTAAGTATGATTTGAAGCTGAATTCGGCCAAATGTGCCTTCGGAGTTCCATCGGGCAAGCTCCTTGGTTTTATAGTCATCATGAGGGGTATCGAGCTAGATCTAACAAAGATAAAGGCTATTCGAGATCTACCTCCTCCAAGAACTAAGAAGGACGTGATGAGCTTATTGGGCAGGTTAAACTATATCAGTCAGTTCATTGCTCAATTGACTACCACGTGTGAGCCCATATTCAAAGAGTTGAAAACAGATGCAGCAATCAAATGAACAACTGAGTGTCAAGAAGCCTTCACCAAATCAAGAAATATATGTCAAATTCTCCAGTCTTGCTCCCACCTAAAGTAGGACGACCTCTCTTCTTGTATCTGATAGTGCTAGAAAACTCTTTCAGTTGTGTTCTGGGGTAACATGATGAAACGAGCAAGAAAGAGCAACAATTTATTATCTGAGTAAAAATTTCACCAGCTGTGAGGCCAAATATACTTTGTTGGAAAGAACATGTTGTGCACTGACATGGGTTTCTCAGAACTTAAGGCACTATTTGCAATCCCATACTACCTATCTCATAACCAGGACCCTTTGAAATACATATTCCAGAAGCCGATGCCTGCTGGAAAACTGGAAAAATGGCAAATCATGCTCACTGAATTTGACATAGCCTATGTCACTCGCACGGCAATGAAGGCCCAGGCATTGGCAGATCATTTGGAAGAAAACCCGATTGATGATGAATACCAACCACTGAGCACATATTTTCCAGATGAAGAAGTTAATTCAGTAGAAGTCATCACTGGAGATACTTGTGCTTGGAAAATGTTCTTTGATGGAGCAGTAAATGCAAGAGGTGTAGGTATTGGGGCAATCTTGATATCACCCAATGGTCAGCATTATCCACCCACAGCTAGGCTAGGATTTTTCTGCACAAACAATACAGCTGAATATGAAGCCTGCCTCAGGGGCATAAATATGGCCATCGACCAAGAGGTTGAAGATTTATTGGTCATGGGAGATTCTGACTTAATTATCCGAAAAGCACAGGGAGAGTGGGAGACCCGAGATGTAAAGATCATTCCATATCGGTAACATATGGATGACCTTACCAAACACCTCAAGTCAATAGAGTTCAGGTATATTCCTCGATGTCACAATGAACTGCCTGATGCAGTCGCCATTTTAGCATCAATGTTACCTTACCCAGGCAATGCCCATATTGATCCCCTGGAAATTCAAATCAAAGAAAGGCATGGTTATTGTAATGTAGTGGAGATAGAATCTAGTACTCAGCCATGGTATCATGATATCAAGAGATTTTTGAAAACACAAGAATATCCTGAGCAAGCCACAGGAGATCAGAAAAGAACCATTAGAAGGCAGGCAAGTGGTTTCTTCTTAAGTGGTGATGTTTTGTATAAAAGGACCCCGGACCTCAATTTGTTAAGATGTATTGATGCTAAGGAAGCTAGAAGAATCGTGCATAAAGTGCACGCATGAGTGTGTGGACCTCATATGAATGGATGCGTTCTAGCAAAGAAAATCCTGTGTGCGCGATATTGTTGGATAACTATGGAAAAGGACCGCTTCTGTTTTGTTAAGAAACGCCATCAATGCCAGGTGCACGGTGATTTGATTCATGCACTGCCAATAGAGCTTCACTCGATGTCAGCACCGTGGCCATTCGTTGCTTAGGGTATGGATGACATCGGGTCGATTGAGCCAAAAGCTTCTAATGAGCATAGATTCATATTGGTTGCAATTGATTACTTCACAAAATGGGTTGAGGCCATCACTCTCAAGGAAGTCACTAAGAAAGTTGTGGTAGACTTTGTGCATTCCAATATCATTTACCGCTTCAGTATCCCTGCTACTATTATTACAAATAATGCTGCAAACTTGAACAGTCTTTTGATGGAAGAGGTATATGAACAATTCAAGATAACACACAGAAAATCTACTCCTTATCGGCCAAAAGCCAACGGTGCCATTGAAGCATAAAATAAGAACATTAAGAAGATTTTAAGAAAAATGATTCAAAGCTCTAGGCAGTGGCATGAAAAGTTGCCTTTTGCATTACTCGGGTATCGAACCACAGTGCATACATCAATTGGAGCAACCCTATATTTGCTGGTATACGAAACTGAAGCAGTCATACCAGTAGAAGTAGAAATCCCTTCGCTTTGTATAATCGTGGAAGCAGAAATTGAAGATAGTGAATGGGTTAAAACCCAGCTGGAGCAGTTATCCTTAATTGATAAAAAGCGAATGGCCACAGTTTGCCACGGGCAGTTGTACCAACAAAGCATGGCTCGTGCCTATAACAAGAAAGTACATCCTAGGAATTTTGAAGTGGGAAGGCTTGTGCTCAGACGCATTCTCCTTCATCACCAAGAAGCAAAAGGAAAGTTTGCTCCTAATTGGAAGGGTTCATACATTATCCGAAAAATATTACCAAGAGGAGCACTGTATCTGGGAGACATCGAAGGAAATGATCCTGAAACAACAGTCAATGCAGATGCAGTGAAAAGGTACTATGTCTAGACTTCCTGGGGTGTGGCTTTTATGTAATTGAAATGACGAAGGCTTTCCTTCTTGCTACACCAAACACTATCAATCATTTGTAAACCCTTTGAGCCAGTTTCGTTTCTTTGGCTAGCCTCTTTGGAACCCGGAAGTACAAAAAAAAATTATTATTTTCCTGAACTACATTTTGACTTGATCCCGAAAAGGTACGTAGGCAGCCTCTATCTGAGGTTCAGTCACACCAAAAGAAAAATCCCAATTTCCCCGAAATTTAAACTGGGCAGATGATATGACGGTTCGGTTTGAATCAGCCGAAATGGTTCCAAAGTTGTCGTTCCGCCCAAATCCTTTTTACACCAAGACCTTGTTCAAGTCCTTCCGATCAATTGGCAAAGGCAGGAAAGCAAAAAAATGTCATTGTTGGAATATGATGCAATTCAAATGGAGAGAAATAAAATGAGAGAGTCTTATTGGTGAAAATCTTCGGGCACCATAAGGCGATGGTGAGTAGAGAAACTGAAAATGAGAGAGTCCACTTAGTGAAAACTCGCAATGAGCACTATCAGGCGACGATGAGAAGAGAAATGAGAGAGGTCGATTAGCGAAAACCCGAAAAGGGCGTTGTCGGCCGAAAAGAAGATATCTCACCACTAAAGGAATCCTGGCAAGGTTCCTCGGTTTTAAAATGCAGATCAATGGGTTCACGGGGTGTTGGAAAGTTTGTGTGGGTCGGGCATCTAGTCCAAGAATCATGTCATGTTCATTTGAAGCCAGCATGCACCCCAAATAAGTCCTTCTTTTTCCCCGAGGGGCACTTCTCTAAATCATATGATTGTCGTTTTGCATACTTTTTCTCTGAATCCCTTTCGGTTTAACTCTAATTCCATAACTATCACAAAGAAAAGTGGTAGGACTGGTTTCACAGGTCTCCGCCTGGTTAAATTTGAAGAAAATGCCCATACGCAACGAGTGCGTCAAGCCAATCCCGACTGACCATAATGGTTGATGCTTCAAAGCAAAGACATTTGAAAAGAAATAAAGTCAAAGGCAAAAGGTCTTAAGAACTAAATAAAGTGAAAAGGTCAAATCCCACACGGGCGAGTCATAATGAAATCGTGAGAGTTGAACCTGGTCGGTTTGAAAAGAGATTAACCCTTAAAGCCAACAAGCAGCCAAGTTCTCAATGGAAAAGGGGGCCAAGATCAAGCAATGGAGATGATCAAGGCCACAAACCAACCATTGTTTCAAACTAATAAAATGTTCTTTGTTGAAAATAGGTTCTATTCAAAGCAACCAAGCAAGAAGCAGGTGCAACCCAAAGAAATGAAATGCGCAAGCACTGAAATAACTTTGCAGCAGGAAAGAGACCAAAAGGAAGTTCCCAAAACTCTGTCATGTGTGTTTCTAAATAAAAAGGAAAAAATAAAAAGAAGAAGAAAAGAAGGAGAAAAAGAAGAAGAAAAAATAAATGAAAATGAAAATCCCAAAAGAAAAACAAATCATAGTAGCATAGGAGCCTTTACCTTTCCAAATCCCGGCCAAAAAACTGAGGATCTCCCGGCCAAAAAACCGTGGAGCTTTTTCTTTCCAAATCCCGGCTAAAAAATCGAGGATCTCCCTGCCAAAAAGCGTGGAAATGTTTCTTTTCAAATCCTGGCCAAAAAATCGAGGATCTCCCGGCCAAATGACCGTGGAGCTTTTTCTTTCCAAATTCCGACTAAAAATCGAGGACCTCCCCGCCAAAAAAACCGTAGAGCTTTATCTTTCCAAATCCCGGCCAAAAGAACAAGGATCTCCCGGCCAAAAAATCGTGGAGCTTTTTCTTTCCAAAATCCGGCCAAAATACCGAGGATCTCCCGGCCAAAAACTGTGGAGCTTTTTATTTCCAAATCCCCGCCAAAAAACTAAGGATCTCCTGGCCAAAACCATGGAGCTTTTTCTTTTCAAATCCCGGCCAAAAAAATGAGGATCTCCCGGTAAAACAACCGTGGAACTTTTTCTTCCCAATCCCGGCCAAAAAACCTGAGGATCTCCCAGCCAAAACCGTGGAGCTTTTTCTTTTCAAATCCCGTCAAAAAAACTGAGGATCTTCCGGCCAAAAACCGCAGAGCTTTTTCTTTCAAAATCCCGACCAAAAAACCGAGGATCTCCCGACCAAAAACCGTAGAGCTTTTTCTTTTCAAATCCCGGCCAAAAAATCGAGGATTTCCCTGGCATAAACCAATGAGCTTTTCATTTTCCGGCATAACCTGGTCATCCTTTAGCATAACCTGGAGAAACACAATCTTTATCTAATCGCTTAGATATGTGTCACAACTAACTCACGAAATTTTCCTAGTGAAAACTGGGGTAGAAAATTTATTTGTTTGTTTGTTTTTGTATCTTAAGCATGTCAACCTCAAAACACAAGGTGTGAAATGACCAATGGAATAAATCTCAATCCAAAATCAATAAAATAAGAAAAGAACAAAAAAGAAATAAACTCAAAATGTGAAGCAAGCGAGGATGCAGATTGCTCAAAATCTGGTTGAATTCACAAGCTCCGTTGATTTTTTACCTGATGCTGCATGAAGAAGTAAAAACCTACAACTTGCGAGCATCAAGATTCAGATCGAAGTCCACAACAAAATCAGCTAAGACTCAAGATCAAGTTCTAAGAGAATTATAGATAGGAATCTTGTAACTCATAGTTGTTAGGCATAGCTAGCTTAGCTTTGATTTTACTTTTGGTGTAATAAGGAGGTCAGCAAGCAATAGGAGCAGCAACAACAGTGACAATCACAACTCCCGGTAGTCCCAGCTACAAAACTCTCCAGAACTACACTGACATGATTTCTTTATAGCCAAGGATATGTAGGCAACCTTTGAAGCAGGGTTCGGTCAGATGATTTTCAAAAAATTCTTCTCATGGAGTGTTAAGCAGGCAAAAATCTTTCATAGTGCTCATTTATCTTTGCCCAAAAATCCTTCGTGTATTCGAGCAAAGAGGGGCAGCTATGAGCACGTAATTTTTGCCACGCGTAAATTACTCCTATAAATTCATTAAAATTAGGATTTCTTCTTTATACTTTGAATTTTTAGGAATTAATTACTTAGTTTAGTGTTTGTTTGCATTTTTTATGAAGGTTTGAGGCCACAAATCAGGATAAATACAAAAAAAAAACCATAGGGTATTGGTATTTTTTGGAGTTCAATTTTAGTTTATTAGTTAATTAGCATTATTAAAACAAGAAAAAATAACCAAAAATAGTCCTTTTATATTTTTTTACATTTTTGTTTGGTTTTCTTTTAATTTAGGAATTAGTTAATATTGGGAGATTAATTAGTATAATTTTAGATTTTAGCACTACAAAAATTAGAAAAAAAAATTGAATGATACAAAAATAAAAAATATATATAAAACAAAACAAATAAAAGAAAAAACAAAAGAAAATGCAAATAAGAGGCTGCCAGAGACAATACCTGGCCGAAACAATTAATTCCAACTCCAGCCCAAACATGCCTTACACCCGCTCCAAACCCAAAATCTCTGGACCCGGTCTACCCTGTGAAAATAAATGGCATCGTTTTTAAAAGGATCAATCAGGGCCGTTGGTTTTTTGATCGAACATACATAATCGTCCTAAGTTATTTTAAATATATATGTTTGAAAGCCCTCATACCCTAGCCACCCGTCTCCCTCACACCCCTAAACTCTAGCCACCATAAAAATATCTCCACCATCCTCCGCCCCAACGTCGCCGGCCGGAAATCGCCTTCACTGGTGATGGAGCTCCAAATGAGCTCAAAATTTCAACACTTACTTTCCCTTCTCTCCTCTTTCCAACCCCCATAACCACTCCCCTCAACTCACTGCCAATCATCTCGAATATCTGTTTGAAAATTTCTAGCCAAGTTGCAAACTATGCTAATGGCCACCAAATTAACACCATAAACTCTTCTCTTCATCCTCTATCCAATCCCCATAGCCACAACTCTCAAATATAGCCGGAATTGTTCGAATTTCAATTTGAACTTTTCCGGCAAAACCCCAGGTTACCCAATCAACTCCGAAATCATACCGAGCAATCGTCTTCCTTCACTCATCATTATTTCATGCCCAGAAACCCTTAAATCCAAGCATAAGGGTCTGAGTTGCGGATCTAAAGTCTTGGTGATTGAACTAGTTTGGGGAATTGTTTTTGGACAAGTGCTTCTCACGGTAAGTTTCTCTTCAAGGTTCTAGGTTTGATTCCTATCAGTGTAGTCTAATAGTTTTTTCTTTTTCTTCCTTGTTGAATTTGGTCACCAATCATAGCTAATTTTGTGTTCATGCCTGTTTGAACTTAATCTTGACATATTAGTTTAACTTTGTTTGGATTCTTTAGTATTGATTTTAATTAACATTAATCCGTCCTAGTATTTTACTTAAATGGTAAAGTAACTCTTTGTTAGTTGTTGAATTCTGTCTCTTTAGTTATAATTCAATTTTACTATCTTGGTTTAATTCTTGTTCTATTAAAATTAGTTGTAATGCAGTCCACAATTATGTTCTATTTCTAGTTCCAATCTTGTGTATAATCTATGCTTACTAGTTCATGATGTTAGTTTTATAATTTCAGTGTTGTTTAGTCAATTATTAGTTTGTTTTTTTTGTTTAATTGCCGATTACTTTAGTTTAATGATAGTACTGATTGAAGCATTTAGGTGAGTTAGGATTAAACTTTTTGTTGTGTTGATTGGTTATTAGTTGGCTTAAACTCATTAGGATTAGCTTCAGTTAATTTTTAACAGGGATAAAGGGGTCTGGTACAGCTGACCATAGTATGTAAATTCCAGACTACTTTAAGGGCATTTTAGGCATAAAAAGGGAAAAAATCCTTAGGTTAGTAATTAAGGAAGGCAAGAAAGGGTAGTATGGGTATTATTTATTTAAAAGAACCCCCTAGACTCTTCTACAAGGGGTCTAAGTGCAAATTTCAGTAATTGTGATGGACTTACTTGTTTAACAAGTCAAGAATAGAGGGGCTAATCTGAAAATATTTAGGAACTATTAAGGAAAATAGAAAATATGAGGGTTTTCATCGTTTTGGCCTATAAAGGCATGAACAATGCCTTGTTTAACAAGTTATAAATTCTGAAAAATCCCAGAAAAATTCCAGCCCCATATTTCACCATAAGATCCTTTTTTTGGTCCAAAGCAAACGCTTCTAATTTGAAGTTATAGGATAAAAGTTTCAGACATGAAATTGTCTAATATTTGGGTGATATCAAGTTAAAATTGGTTTGTTCAAGTTTATTTTGGTTGCTGTTGTTTTGGTACTATTTTTCTCGAATATGTTTGGTGATTTGATGGACAATTCCTAAGTTTGGAGCTTGATTTGATTGATGCTGTTATTTGCCATTGCTGATCTTTCTCTCTTATTTTTGATTCCATTGTCCAGGTACTGGATCCATCTAATATAACTCTCAAGCTGGAAATGAAAAGTAAAACAAGCTCACGAGTTTAGATGTGTAGTTTGCTGGATTATTCTATTACAATTAGATGAAAAATGTTATTTGTTATGTGTATTCACTAAGTGTAATTCTGAATTATATCAACATGCACAAGGGATATTAGATTACTTTTGTGTCTATAGGAATCATTTTCTGTTGTAATTGGCTAAGAACTGGACTGTATAAGTAATGCTTTGAATTTTTAGACTATTAGATGTGTTTTCATGTAAATTTACAGCTAGCAAATTTTAGTTTTACAGGTCATGTCATTAGAATATGGCAGTTTAGTCCGTCTTCATTTAAAATGGATTGTGTAGTAGATATTGGTTATAGTTTATAATAGTTCACAAATTAGCATTTATGTTTTTTTCCCAGAAATTAACCTAATAAGTTATCAATTAACCTGGATTGTATAAATTCATTTTTTTTTTCATTTTTTACATTAATTCAATTTGCATGAAATGGATTCTACTGGGCTCAATTACCATTGCCAAAGGGTTGCCTACATCTTTAAACCAAGACACTCTTCAGCCATAGTGTCACGACCCCAAATCCGGTCGAGATGGCGCCCAGCATACTGCTAGGCCAGCCCGACCAATCAACAATAACCACGGAGCTACAAGCTCACTTTATCCAATTTAAGCATAACGGTGATAGATATATTAAAAACAGGGAACCAAGTCCCAACACGTGCCAACTCCCATAGACCGAAAGGTCGAGAGTCATGAGCCTCTACAGAGTATACAAAGTGTAAATAGTGAATATAATCGTGCACAAGTGTGGGATGATCGTAACAAAAATACACACAAACTGGAGAATCAGAGGTCCTGCGAACGGCTGGCGGCTACCTCGATCGTCCAAAAGCACTCTCGAGCCGCAATGGAATCGGCTCTGCTGTAATGTACATGGATCCGCACACAAGGTGCGAGGAGTCGAGTGTGAGTACTTCCAACTCGGCGGTAATAAAAGTAAATAATGTCGAAGGGAAGAAAACCACGCAAGGCACTATCTCTTGCTACACAAGTACTGAACTATCATTAAACTTCAAAACACTATCATTTTATTCCTTTTCGAGCATATGTGAGTAGATTATTTAGAAATCCAAATTTTTAGCTACTTTCTTTCATTATAACATACCAATACCGGGGAGAATCTCAAGCAGTGCAAGTCAGCACTCAAATCAGCCTCTCGGGCTCGGCACTCCTTAACAATTTATACCAGGAGATCTGGTCGATAAAGCAACAAATGCACATGTGCCAGTAAAGTATGAGTGCTAAAATGTTATGCCACGTAGTACACGTAAACCAATATATGTATGCCATGCAATGCATATGACCGCTATGGCGTGTAGCCCGATCCATTTGGGTACCCATGCTCACTGGGGGCGTCCAGACTCCGGAGGGGCTCCTACAGCCCAAGCACAATAATAATATCACACCTGCTGCGGCGCGCAGCCCGATCCGTATACCACTGCGGCGTGCAGTCCGATCCATGCATGTGTATGCATATGCTCACATGAATGTCATGCCCTAACATATGGCCCTCGGCCCCAATCAGTCTAACAAATAATCAAGAAAGCCCTACGGCAACAATATCATATTAGCTCACAGCAAAAAATATTATTAAGACCTTGTTCAAGTTTTTCATAACCTTATAAAAATGCTGAATAGCAATAATTCCATTTTAAACCTTAAATTTAGAATAAAATATGCTCAGTGTTATCAAAACGGTGATACCAATCCTTGAAGGATTCAAATAATTGGCACGAAGCCCAAACGTGATAATTAGTCCAATTCATTTTAACAATTAGGTGTTATTATTTATTACGCGGGACGGACGAAGTCACGATCCCCAATGGTGCTCTACCCCATGCCCGTTATCCGGCGTGCAAGTCACCTCAACACAGCACTAAGATGTGCAAGTCCGGGGTTTACTAACCCTCAGGGACATCATTTATAAGTATTACCCACCTCGAACCGACGAAAGCTCATGCCGCGACGCCTTAGCTCCTCGAACCAGCATCCACGCACGTCAAAACTACCACAAATCAGCACAAATATATCAAAATAGGCTAATGGAACATAACCCAATCGAAAGAACTCGAAAAATATCAAAAATCACGAAATTGGCAAAACCCGAGCCCCGGGCCCACATCTCGAAAAATCTCGAAACTCATATTTATAGAACCCTCGTCCCGCCACGAGTCCGTACATATAAAATTTACTAAAATCGGAGTTCAAATGGCCTTCCAAAACTCAAAATCCCGTTTTCAATATCTAGGCCACATTTCTTCAAGATTTCAACCCAATTTCATGAAGATTGATGTTAATTCTACCATAAAATGATGTTTTTGAGTCAAGAATCTTACCTCCGACGAATACCCGATGATTTCTCAGTGATTTCCTCGAGTTTTCTTCTCTCTAGGGCTCAAAATTGTGTTTTTGGGGTATAAACCCGTGAGCCTTCTGTTTCTGTGATTTAATTCACTGCCAGACCCGTTTGCTCTACGCGATCGCGACTCGCCTCACGCGATCGCGACTCACCTCACGCGATCGCGATGTTCAAACATCCGGTTTCACGCGATCGCGTCTCTCTTCCTGTGATCGCGTAGCACAAATTTCCCTGGACCCTATTTCTCTTCTACGCGATCGCGTAGATGCTCATGGGATCGCGATGGCCACCCGGTTAACTCTACGCGATCGCGACTGGTGCTCCTGCGATCGCATTGGTCTAGCCCCTAACCCTACGCGATCGCGTCCCCCTCCCCGCGATCGCGGAGGGCAAAATCTTGCTGCATTTATGACAGCAACCAGCCTTCTCATTTTTTTCCAAAAATGGTCCGTTTGGACCCCCGGATTCATCCCGAGACCCCGGGACCCCAACGAAAACCACCAACATACTCCAAAACACGATACGAACTTGTTCCAATCATAAAAACACCATACTAAACATCAAAATCACCATTTACACACGAATTCAAGCCTAAGTTTCTTCAAAACTTCCAAATTACACATTCCATCAAAAACCCGACCAAACGACGTCCGAATGACCTGAAATTTTGCAGGCACATCCAAAATCACCTAACGGAGCTACTGCAACTGTCGGAATTCCATTCCGACTCCCGGATCAAAATCTCACCTACCGTTCGGATTTCGCCAAAATTCAACCTTAGCCAATTCAAGCCTAAAACAACACCGGACCTCCAAATTCAATTCCGATTGCTCTCCTAAGTCATAAATGATCTCCCGAAGCTAGTTGAATCATCAGAATCTGATTCCGAGCATTCTAACTCGATAGTCAACTCTAGGTTGACTTTCCATATTCAAACTTCCTTCAAACATGCTATTTGCTTCATTTTCAATTCAATTCACTCCTAACTCACCTTATAGGCTCTAACACTGATATAAAAGCATAAAACATGTAATTGCAACCTGACGGGGTGGTAAATTCCCGTAACGACGGGCCGGGTCGTTACATTCTCCCCAACTTAAACAAACGCTCGTCCTCGAGCGTACTGAGAGTTGTACTAGAAGCAACCCAATAGCTGAATGACCTTACCAAGCATATATTCGGGCGATCATACGTCACCCTATCTCACATAAGTCCGAAAACACCATATAGTCAAAATTTCACAGACCATCTGAACCATAAATCACATTGCACTTTCTGAAATCATATGCCAAATGCAAATCCCATGCCTATACTCAGGATACACTCGAATCCACCGCAATAACCCATATTCACTACTCCGGGTGAGATCATATGATGTATCGACAACCCCATCACTCGAGACGATAGTCTCTAATCACAACAACTAGCCACAATAACCAAATACTAGCTGAAAACCTCTTTCATTAGATAAGAGTCTTATTCCAACACCTCCATATCCTGCCCCCGGTAGCTGAAGCACGCGATATACCGAACTCGTCTCTCAGGTCAACCATTCGTGAATCCCTTTCCCTTTTAAAACTGGCACCACAATAGGTTTCGGAGCCAAACCTCGATTTTTACCTTTCTAACAAGCTAAGATCCAATATGCTCGTATTCATTAATGACTCCAACGGTCATTTCGATTATAACACACCGCACCGGTGATAAGACACCTCAACACCGACCTAAGCCACGACGAGCACAACATAGGCTCCAATAGAAACGTATGCACACACTCGAATCATGACAGCTCAATTCATGACACTGTCTCCGGCAAAAGAGTTGTAACAATTCCTTTGTACCCTCATAACATAGAACTGAGATCGTGTCTCGCATTATAGAAATAGAGTACCTAAATCCTCCTCGAGAAGTCATAACATCACGTGGCCTTGCCACAATTCATGATTCTATCCAAACACCATTACTCATGAAGCACCTCAAGTTACCAAGCTCAAAAAGGTTAGCCACGCACAGATCTAGGTCTTGAACCCAAGCAATCAACCTCACCCACGGTGAAACAATTAACATATGCTATTAAATCTTGAGAGGACACAACCGATGTGCCATTCGCCAAGCGATACTCAAAACGGTCTTTTCCTCAGAAGCGAGGAAGTATTGTATACCGGGTAGCTTATAACTAACTATATTTTCACAATATTCTGTTGCGGCGTGCAACCCGCTCCAATGACATACCCGTGGCGACGTGCCACCCGATCTAGATACCATAGCTGTGGCGGCGTGCCACCCGATCCAAGTAACCCTCGCCAAATAAATACGCGTCGAGTCAAGTTTCTTATCATAATAAACATATATAGCCTCAAGTTTGGCCACAAGAAACGCATCCGACAAAGTTCCTCAATACCAGAACTAATCAATGGTAGATACTTCTACACTAACATCCGCCACTAAGGTCTAACTGACAAAGCTATGCCTACCAGCCGTCCGCTGGTCCTGGGTACAACTACTCTGTTGGAGCATACTCTGATGCTCTCTGCTACGCAATTTGTGCCATTTTCCGACATAGTCCATATCACATTAGTCTAGACAATCTGACCCATGACAACCAGTCAGCAATCAAGTATCATAATCCGAATTCGTCTTATCAAGTTAAGAGAGAGCCTCTAGGGCTTCCGATTTCCAATAATCACAAAACGGTGCCGATACACACGATATACAACCACCGCATAGGCGGACTAACGAGAACTTCAAGTCTCCTACACATATATATCACATGAATCACCATGCCTGATTCCGTACTTCACCGTACAAATACATAACGCACATCATGCGTCCATCCATACCACAAAAGCCATTCAGAAACTTCCTTATGCCATTTACAACTCAATCATCAATGTCAACCTAACAAGAGGATACCACCACACTACTAAATATTATCCGTTTACATTACCTTGTCCCTTTGCACCATATACCCTGCCAAATTACTAGAATAGCAGTACCATTTTCTTAAATCATTAGAAAGATCGATTTTTAATTCACCTGCAGCTGTCCGCGCTGCTCAATAATTTTATTGACTTCCCATATATTATGAACCGATCTCAAAACCTAGAATATACCATTATCAACTTTCCATAACACATCGTGTATACCATATTACACTAAGAAAACATGGAAATTCATATCCCTTTCCTCCGCCTCAACATCGGCGCACTCCACTAGTCAAGGACTTTCGTGATCCCATATAGAAGAAAACTCATTACACATTCCACGCTTCGCATACCGACGAGAGTATACTCATTTTCAAACCATGATAAAACACATCACAAACTATTTCTTCCCATTCGTTGCATAAGTTTAACTGCCAGGACTGAGTCCTTATACCTATATTATACCCATATCGGGTTACACGACTGCCAGCACTCAAAAGCTTTATTGCACAATATCTGCAAGACTCATTACTTCAACCACATACCAGGAATTAGTCGTATTCTTTATCATACCGCTTCGGTTTATTAACAAGTCGTTCCATTTACCCAGTTTCCTTTCCGATTCATCTCTAATTTCATATCAATCTTTACTATAGTACCATAATACATCAACTCATGTTACCACACAAGACTCGCACACAAGACCACACGGTCTAAGACCCATAGGCCACTGAATACTCTCTCAATGTTTCTCAAAAGTACCACATTCTACAATACTTTATTTCGAAGAACTTCTTGCGATTTGAATTCGTTATCATTACCTTCCCATACGGTTACATAGAATCCCATCATTCACATAATATAACACTAGTCTTGATTTTTCTCTAACGAAACCGCCATCTTTAGCCACATACACAAAACTTAAGGCACTTGACTGTTACAAGCAAAATCTTGAACACTGCAAAACCATTCTCGGGCATCATTCACCCTTATTCAGTTGTAATTCAACTGTCCTATTGAGTAGAACCACTCGTGTTTTGTTAGAACTCTGACATCGCAGAACATGATTACTTACAGATACAATCAGCTATCTTCTTTTTCTATACGGTGAATATTCTTTACCAACAGCAGCTCAAAACACCCTAGTACTTCATTAGATCTACGAAGCACCATAACCTTTACCAGAATTTCCCAACATACTTAGAGACAGAATCAACATAGCACACAATAGTACAATCAATTATTCAATAGCAACCTCCGCAACTTAGCTCGAAGCCATTCATCAAAGCACTTTCAACCACTCATATCATTATTACTCAAGTGATGCCACAAAGTTCTAGTTAGATTAAACTCAAGTCATTTACAAGCTTCGGCGGAGATTCGAATCATTAGAAATATTAACTCTTTTGCAATTCTTGCATTTATTCACACACAACAGTTACGCCCCCTCTTTAGGTGAAAAAATCTTTTCTAAGTCCCAAATTTTCCAAAATTTCGGCAGAGTTCCCTTTGTAAATTGGCCTATCCACCTCAGAGAATCACCAAAACCATCCTAGCAATACATTCACAACTCGACAAGACATCGCAATGCATATCGACAACATTAGTCTCAATACTACACAAATCATATTATCATATTTGGTACATGAACATGCGTTGTACCTGCTCGAATCATAAAACATATCAACTACCTTTCAATTACACATGAGAACCAATCCACCTATCTCGCCTCAATTTAGCATTTCAGCACAATACCTTCCACCAGGATACACATAGCATAATCATTTTAGTCTTCCTGATTTTGAACTCGTTCCACTACATATAAGGCACTTATATTACTGAGCGCTCGATGCGTACACGGACGTGCGGAAGGAATTTCAAAAGCATATCTCAAGCTGAATCAAGTACGCACGATAAGAATTCCAAGAAATGTGAAGTGTTTCCTAAAGGTTCGCGGCCTCCCGAGGATAAGTACAGGCGTCCCCGTACCGATCCACAAGACTCTACTAACCGGCTCAAGACTCACGAGGCCTAGTAAACCTAGGCTCTGATACCAACTTGTCACGACCCCAAATCTGGTCGTGATGGCGCCCAGCACACTGCTAGGCCGGCCCGACCAATCAACAATAACCACGGAGCCACAAGCTCACTTTATCCAATTTAAGCACAACACAGTGATAGATATATTAAAAACAGGGAACCAAGTCCCAACACGTGCCAACTCCCATGGACCGAAGGGTCAAAAGTCATGAGCCTCTACAGAGTATACAAAGTGTAAATAGTGAATATAACTGTGCACAAGTGTGGGATGATCGGAACAAAATACAGACAAACTGGAGAATCAGGTCCTGCGAACGCTGGCAGCTACCTCGACTGTCCAAAAGCACTCCCG
Organism: Nicotiana noctiflora; assembly: GCA_032618575.1. Lineage (NCBI taxonomy): Eukaryota > Viridiplantae > Streptophyta > Magnoliopsida > Solanales > Solanaceae > Nicotiana > Nicotiana noctiflora. The sequence continues at coordinate 110,289 of JASVEL010009621.1, read as the reverse complement.
AGCCGCAATAGAATCAGCTCCACTGTGATGTACCTGGATCTGCACACAAGGTGCAGGGAGTCGGGTGTGAGTACTTCCAACTCAGCGGTAATAAAAGTAAATAATGCTGAAGGGAAGAAAACCACGCAAGGCACTATCTCTTGCTACACAATACGGAACTATCATTAAACTTCAAAACACTATCATTTTATTCCTTTTCAGCATATGTGAGTAGATTATTTAGAAATCCAAATTTTTAGCTACTTTCTTTCATTATAACATACCAATACCGGGGAGAATCAAGCAGTGCAAGTCGGCACTCAAATCGGCCTCTCGGGCTCAAGGACTCCTTAACAATTTATACCGGGAGATCCGGTCAATAAAGCAACAAATGCACGTGTGCCAATAAAGTATGAGTGCTAAAATGTTATGCCACGTAGAACAGGTAAACCAATGTATGTATGCCATGCGAACGCATATGACCGCTACGACGTGTGGCCGATCCTTTTGGGTACCCGTGCTCGCCGTGGGGGGTTCGGACTCGGAGGGGCTCCTACAGCCCAAGCACAATAATAATATCACACCTGCTGCGACGCGCAGCCCGATCCGTATACCACTGCGGCGTGCAGTCCGATCCATGCATGTGTATGCATATGCTCACATGAATGTCATGCCCTAACATATGGCCCTCGGCCCCAATCAGTCTAACAAATAATCAAGAAAGCCCTACGGCAACAATATCATATTAGCTCACAGCAAAAAAATGTTATTAAGACCTTGTTCAAGTTTTTCATAACCTTATAAAAATGTTGAATAGCAATAATTCCATTTTAAACCTTAAATTTAGAATATAATATGCTCAGTGTTATCAAAACGGTGATACCAATCCTTGAAGGATTCAAATAATTGGCACGAAGCCCAAACGTGATAATTAGTCCAATTCATTTTAACAATTAGGTGTTATTATTTATTACACGGGACGGACCAAGTCACGATCCCCAATGGTGCTCTACCCCACGCCCGTTATCCGGCGTTCAAGTCACCTCAACACAGCACTAAGATGTGCAAGTCCGGGGTTTACTAACCCTCAGGACATCATTTACAAGTATTACCCACCTCGAACCGACGAAAGCTCATGCCCGCGACGCATTAGCTCCTCGAACCGGCATCCACGCACGTCAAAACTAGCACAAATCAGCACAAATATATCAAAATAGGCTAATGGAACATAACCCAATCTAAAGAACTCGAAAAATATCAAAAATCACGAAATTGGCAAAACTCGAGCCCCGGGCCCACATCTTGAAAAATCTCGAAACTCATATTTCTAGAACCCTCGTCCCGCCACGAGTCCGTACATATAAAATTTACTAAAATCGGAGTTCAAATGGCCTTCTAAAACTCAAAATCCCGTTTTCAATATCTAGGCCACATTTCTTCAAGATTTCAACCCAATTTCATGAAGATTGATGTTAATTCTACCATAAAATGATGTTTTTGAGTCAAGAATCTTACCTCCGACGAATACCCGATGATTTCTCAGTGTTCTCCTCGAGTTTTCTTCTCTCTAGGGCTCAAAATTGTGTTTTTGGGGTATAAACCCGTGAGCCTTCTGTTCTGTGATTTAATTCACTGCCGGACCCGTTTGCTCTACGCGATCGCGACTCGCCTCACGCGATCGCGATGTTCAAAAATTCGGCCTCACGCGATCGCGACTCGCCTCACGCGATCGCGATGTTCAAACATCCGGCTTCACGCGATCGCGTCTCTCTTCATGCGATCGCGTAGCACAAATTTCCCTGGACCCCATTTCTCTTCTACGCGATCGCGTAGATGCTCATGCGATCGCGATGGCCACCCGGTTAACTCTACGCGATCGCGACTGGTGCTCCTGCGATCGCGATGGCCTAGCCCCCAACCCTACGCGATCGCGTCCCCCTCCCCGCGATCGCGGAGAGCAAAATCCTGCTGCATTTATGACAGCAACCAGCCTTCTCATTTTTCCCAAAAATGGTCCGTTTGGACCCCCGGATTCATCCCGAGACCCCCGGGACCCCAACGAAAACCACCAACATACTCCAAAACACGATACGAACTTGTTCCAATCATAAAAACACCATAGTAAACATCAAAATCACCATTTACACACGAATTCAAGCCTAAGTTTCTTCAAAACTTCCAAATTACACATTCCATCAAAAACCCGACCAAACGACGTCCGAATGACCTGAAATTTTGCAGGCACATCCAAAATCACCTAACGGAGCTACTGCAACTGTCGGAATTCCATTCCGACTCCCGGGATCAAAATCTCACCTACCGTTCGGATTTCGCCAAAATTCAACCTTAGCCAATTCAAGCCTAAAACTACACCGGACCTCCAAATTCAATTCCGATTGCTCTCCTAAGTCATAAATGATCTCCCGAAGCTAGTCGAATCATCAGAATCTGATTCCGAGCACTCTAACTCGATAGTCAACTCTAGGTTGACTTTCCATATTCAATCTTCCTTCAAACATGCTATTTGCTTCATTTTCAATTCAATTCACTCCTAACTCACCCGATAGGCTCTAACACCGATATAAAAGCATAAAACATGTAATTGCAACATGACGGGGTGGTAAATTCCCGTAACGACGGGCCGGGTCGTTACACATAGTCATGTTATCGATTGGGCATGTATTGAAAATCTATTAACAGACGATAGACCCTTTATCACCGGTCCAATTTAAGGTCATTTGGTACTGATTTATAGTTAGCATGTTATTATTTAATAGGTCTAAACTGATATACAATTTTAATTACATTAGAAAATATCGGGGTATTAACTTACAAATGTAAAATTGGGTTTCGAATTAGGTAGCGGGTTCAAGCTAAAAAGGCTTTTCCCTTTTGTATGAATTCGGACCTGAATTCGTGATTCGAATTTGTATTTGTAAATTAATTAACCTTTAGAGACGAATATTTCATAGAAAACTATAATTTGCTCTTAATTGGCCTTTAATAATAAAATGAGACGAGCCTCGCCAAATCAAATGCAATATTGCGGGCCCCTAATTTATTATTTAATAAGAAATACTTAGAAACTCGAGACGGGCCATTTAGCAAAATTCACGCCCTCCCCAAAAGATAACAACACGATAGACTCTATAGGCGTATTTTTTAATAATATTACCTTCCTAATCCAAATCCGAAAATATCAAATAATGATATGTCGAGGATCCGGGTGCATTTCATGTGACGTGATCTAAGATATATTTTTAGGCGATCTTCACTTTCGTAAAATAATTAAAAGCAGTAATTAGTTATAAAATTTCATTATAGATTGGAATATGATAAAAATAAGATATTTAGCCAAATATGATAATTTAAGCGACCGTGCTAGAACCACGGGATCCGGGGGTGCCTAACATATTCCCTTGGGTCAACAAAATTCCTTACACAGAATTTTTGGTTCGCAGGCTCCAATTGGGAAGTCGAATAATTTTCCTCAATTTGGGATTTAAACCGATCACTCAGGACACCAAAAGCCAATCCTTTCCCGAGTGGCGACTCTAAAAATAAGTAAATAATTCCAATTCGAATAATATCACTTTAATTGGAAAAACTCCCCTTTTATATATATTTTGCCTTCGGGTTAAGGTGTGTAAAAAATAAGTTGTGACATATATATTTATATATATGCATAATATACAATTCGACATTGTTTGACAAAAACATGAATGGACGTGTTAATTTGCAACAAGTAAGACACACGAAAATTTTCGAACAAGAAGTGTAAGATATGTTTTCCAAAAATGAAATATATAGCTTTAATATCATATGTGCACGCGCATAGCTAATTATTAATACGAAATTCAAGAGTTATCTTCATTAACGTTGGATGCTAATTTATGAAGTTGTGTCCATCAAAATAGAAGAATTATAACCGTTTTGGACTTTTTTAAGGAATTGAATACACTAATTTTTTTTGGAACGTGATTCTTGGTCCATATAATTTTTATCTTCCTGCTAAGTATGTATTTATTTAGCTGCCTTTTTTGTAAAATACCTATTGGTGCTAGGTATTTGAAATTTTTTCTTATTTATTGCCTACTTATGTTTTTTCCTCACTCTCTCCGTGATTTTTTGATCTTTTTCTTGTGGTCTAAAATAAGTGATTTTTCCAAATTTTAAGAATGAATTAATTATTTTTTCCTATAATATTCATGGATTAAATAGTATTGGAATATGTGTTAGGAGTATTCATGTGAAATAGTGAAAGTTAATATGATTAATTATATTGCTAATTAATGTTAAAATTTGAATTTGTTAATATATGTTAAACAATTACTTATTTTGGACATAGTTCTAAAAAAAAAAAAATTGTCAAATAGGTAGTAGAATTTTTAAAGTTGAAAGGAGTACTAAAAAATGAAATTGGTACCTTTTTCCTCTTCCTTTCCTTTTTGCTCGTTCCCTTTTTCAATTTCATGACCTGTCTCTCCCGAAGAGCAGAGCATCATATAATCAGCACACCCTAATTTCCATGCCCCAAATTCAATAGTCAAACCTCTCAATCCCATTGTTCCATTTCCGATCAATGGCCAAACGAACCCTACCTCTTCTCAGGCACCTCCTCAACTCCCCCTCTCCATCCCCATCCCATGGCTTTTCCCATTCATTAACATCAACCCGATCCGTCACCTACATGCCCCGACCCGGTGATGGCACACCACGCGCCGTCACTCTCATCCCTGGTGACGGGATCGGGCCGCTCGTCACCGGCGCTGTCGAACAAGTCATGGACGCGATGCACGCTCCTGTGTATTTCGAGCGATACGACGTTCACGGCGACATGAAGAGTGTGCCTCCGGAGGTTATGGAATCGATCCGGAAGAATAAGGTTTGTTTAAAAGGAGGATTGAAGACTCCTGTGGGTGGTGGTGTTAGTTCCCTTAATGTTCAGCTTAGGAAAGAGCTTGATCTATATGCTTCCCTCGTTCACTGCTTCAACTTGCAAGGTTTACCGACGCGCCATGAGAACGTTGATATTGTTGTCATTAGGGAAAACACAGAGGGTGAATATTCCGGCCTGGAGCATGAGGTTGTTCCCGGTGTCGTGGAGAGCCTAAAGGTAGTCTTCCTACCTTAATACTAATACTTGTTTGCTCTGACTTTCCCGTTGATGCTGGTTAGCTTACATCAATATTTGTTTGACTTTATCCAAATGTGTAACCTTTTAGGATTGTTATTTTTGGAATAATATGCGTACAATGTCAAATGAGTAAAAGTTTTATATGCAATTGAAAAGGTTTTGGTGCTTTATTAATTCAAGCAGGGATCTATTGCTATCTTAGACAACAGCAACCACCCAGTAAAATCCCAGTATTGCTATCTTAGACATCTAGAGCAAATGAAAATGACATTAGAATGGAGCAAATAGAGGATTCTGTTCATTGAAGACCAAATATAACCTGAATTTAGAAGGTTTCAACTGGACTTTAAAGTAGATTAATGGAACCAAATGACAGGTTTATAAGATTGCCTACTTTTATTTCCTGTAATCTAGTAGGGAGTAGTTATCTTATTAACACAACAATTGCAAACAAGTTAGGGAGATTGAAGTTCCCTTGTCTTTTAACAAGATTTAGACCTATCTAGCTCAAAGCTTATCCTTGCCGTGTGATAGCCAGAATCATTCAGGATTTAGGACAATTCTGCTCCTACAAGACTTTAAAAACACAAAATCCCACTCTTAGTAGGTTGTCAAATTTTATACCATCCGAGTTTATCCCAATACTTGCTAAGGTTTGGCCTTGACCAAACCAAGTATTTTATAATTCTGTTTGTCTTTTTATCAAAGATTTTTATTATACTGTTTATTACCCTCTTAGGTAAACTTAAACGGAGGTCCATGCTTGAATTTTACCAATCATCTTATCAAGATCGTCCCAAAACATATTGGTGGAAAAGCCTAAAGGCACCTTAATGGAGTACCGTTAGGCATTAGCAACACTTAATCTCTTCTGTTTCCAAATTTGTTCCATATCACTTCTTGAAGTTTTGAATAAAATCACAACTTGCTTTACAAACCCATGTTTAACACCTCCATTTTTGCTTTCCTTTTAAATCCATTCAGCAACAGCATGACACTCCTCAATTTTAGTCGTATTTTTCTTTAGTTGAGTCTAATTGTGAGTGGCTCATTTGTTTGTATTTAAAGCTATGTTGCTCGGACTCTCCGAAAATGTGGCAGGATACGTGTTGGATCCTCCAAAAGTAGTGTATTTTTGAAGGATCCGACACGGGTGCGGCTACATTTTGGAGAGTCTGCGCAACATATATTTAAAGGAAATAATCAGAATATAAGATAAAAATTAGAAAAACTGGGAGATAAAAAAGGATTATCAAGAGAGAACCCGTGAAAGCATAAGTCAATAATCTCAAATATCTCTATATATACACATAAGCTTTTCACCTAATTTAAAAAGAAACTCTTTTGGCGCCACAAGAATGAAGTAGAATTTTTTTTTGGTGCCATAAGAATTGAAGAAATTTCACATATTTTTTTTTAACAAATCTGAGATGCAGGAGAGTTGAAAGAAGACCTCTTTTTTCCAAATTGAATTAAATGGGGTTATTGCTGAGTGAAACTAACAAAAGTTAAACTTATTATCTTTTAAAGAGGTGGTTGAAAAACATTTATAGGGTTAAAGGAATACAACGAGTTAAATAATTGAAGGGGCTCGTGGTGTAGTTGGTTAAGAAAGCTGATCTTAAGGAGGGGGAGGGGTGTTCCTGGTATGGTGGACCTTCAGCCATTGCCAAAAAGAGGTAAAAGTGAGAATGTGTGTACTCACGAACTATATAGTTGCTGAGTGAAACTAACAAAAGTAAACTTATTATCTTTTAAAGAGGTGATTGAAAAACATTTATAGGGTTAAAGGAATACAACGAGTTAAATAATTGAAGGGGCTCGTGGTGTAGTTGGTTAAGAAAGCTGATCTTAAGGAGGAGGGGGAGGGGTGTTCCTGGTATGGTGGACCTTCAGCCATTGCCAAAAAGAGGTAAAAGTGAGAATGTGTGTACCCACGAACTATATAGTTGCTGAGTGAAACTAACAAAAGTAAACTTATTATCTTTTAAAGAGGTGGTTGAAAAACATTTATAGGGTTAAAGGAATACAACGAGTTAAATAATTGAAGGGGCTCGTGGTGTAGTTGGTTAAGAAAGCTGATCTTAAGGAGGAGGGGGAGGGGTGTTCCTGGTATGGTGGACCTTCAGCCATTGCCAAAAAGAGGTAAAAGTGAGAATGTGTGTACCCACGAACTATATAGTTGCTGAGTGAAACTAACAAAAGTAAACTTATTATCTTTTAAAGAGGTGGTTGAAAAACATTTATAGGGTTAAAGGAATACAACGAGTTAAATAATTGAAGGGGCTCGTGGTGTAGTTGGTTAAGAAAGCTGATCTTAAGGAGGAGGGGGAGGGGTGTTCCTGGTATGGTGGACCTTCAGCCATTGCCAAAAAGAGGTAAAAGTGAGAATGTGTGTACCCACGAACTATATAGTTGCTGAGTGAAACTAACAAAAGTAAACTTATTATCTTTTAAAGAGGTGGTTGAAAAACATTTATAGGGTTAAAGGAATACAACGAGTTAAATAATTGAAGGGGCTCGTGGTGTAGTTGGTTAAGAAAGCTGATCTTAAGGAGGAGGGGGAGGGGTGTTCCTGGTATGGTGGACCTTCAGCCATTGCCTAAAAGAGGTAAAAGTGAGAATGTGTGTACCCACGAACTATATAGTTGCTGAGTGAAACTAACAAAAGTAAACTTATTATCTTTTAAAGAGGTGGTTGAAAAACATTTATAGGGTTAAAGGAATACAACGAGTTAAATAATTGAAGGGGCTCGTGGTGTAGTTGGTTAAGAAAGCTGATCTTAAGGAGGAGGGGGAGGGGTGTTCCTGGTATGGTGGACCTTCAGCCATTGCCAAAAAGAGGTAAAAGTGAGAATGTGTGTACCCACGAACTATATAGTTGCTGAGTGAAACTAACAAAAGTAAACTTATTATGGGAAAATGCTAGTGTTTCATCTTTCTTAATAATGAGCCAAGCTTAGATAAGTTGCTTACATATAATATTTGTTCGTTACCTGATGTTTCTTTCTTGGTTTATTGTGGCCTAATGCATGAACAACCTCAGCCTTTGGGTTTCTCTGTTATTTTTTGGGATTTCTTTTGTCATTCTATCTTCTGGATATACTCTCTTTTCACCCTTTTCGTCAAAATTTCTATGTTAAGGCCCAACACATTACATATCATTGGTTGTTAACCAGCATTTAATATATTCTCCACAACACAGCCAGAGATGTGCTATGAAATTATTCTGTGTTATTATGAAAAGACCCGATCAAGTACATTGTTTGCTAAGATTTTCTAAATGATTCTATATTACAAATCCGTCTTTTAAAGTAGTTCGCAAGACAGCTTATACATGTGAATTTAATATTGATGTGCAAATCAATCGCTACAGTCTTTTTACCTAAGATCTGCTGTGAGCTTCCTTCTTTGCTCTCACCTTTATTTTTCTTCTTAATTAGACTGTGTCACTTCCTGTAACGTGTAACATTTTCATTATATCAGGACCTGGCTCGTGCTTAGCTTTTGGAGGATATACAAATATTCAACTCGATCATCTGTTTGTGGCAACATTTAAACTTTGTTTGTCTCACTATTGCAATTTACAAGCTGAGACATTTTGTTAATTTTTTTTCCTTTTTTTGTGTGGGTATTTTCCAATCACAAGTTACATTGTGGACCTAGCTCGTGCTTAGCTTTAGAGGATGTACGAATTGTCAACTCGATCAACTGTTTGCAATTTTTTGTAGAAATTTTGTCAGTTCTTCGCAATTTCCGTTATATTCTTCTTTTCACTATTACATTGTTGCAGCAGAGTACTTATTCGGTGGTCCCTTGTGCTTTTGTCTCTCTATCTATCTATCTATCTATATATATATATATATATATATATATATATATATATATATATATATATATATATATAATTCCCTAGGGTATCTAGCCCTAGGACATTGTGGGTCAGTTTCCTCTTTGCTTCTGTCCTTTTTTAGGATGTCCCATATGACAGGATGATTTCTTCTTAAGTTCTTTTATACTATCATTCCGCGCTTCCATTTCAACTTTAAGAGTCCTCCAATTCATTCTTGCAGATTCTTATTGTTTGTATCTTTGCTATATGAATTTTCTAGGTGATGACAAAGTTTTGCTCGGAACGAATTGCAAAATATGCCTTTGAATATGCATACCTCAACAATCGCAAGGTAGTGACTGCTGTGCACAAAGCAAACATTATGAAACTTGCAGATGGTTTATTTTTGGAGTCTTGTCGTGAGGTTGCAAGCAAATATCCTGGGATCAAGTACAATGAGATCATTGTGGATAACTGTTGCATGCAACTTGTATCAAGGCCGGAGCAATTTGATGTTATGGTACAAGCTTTGCCCTAATACTCTTTTCTTTTTTTTGGTTCTTGATTGTTTCTTTTTCTTGTGTGGTTTTTGTTTGCGTTTTGCTGCATGATGTTAAAGCTGTACTCAATTTCTGCTCTATATGGACCATTTATCTTAATCCTAACAAAAAGTTTTTTTTTTTGGGGTGGAGGCGAGAGTGCGGGGATAGAGAGCTAAAAAGCTTCTCATACAATTCCGAGTATAGGACCTCGGTGGTCACTAGATTAAGCATCAAATGTTAGACTAGTAAATCTACATTGCTTGGTTGACCTTTTATCATATTTATCCTTTTCTTTTTCTTTCTCTTGATGGAATGGGTAGAGGGTGATGTGAGCATGGAGAGTTTCAGAAAATAAAAAGATGAAGTTCGTACCCTAAGTTGCTGGAATGGGAAATAGAAGCGGCACTTTCGTTTTGCTGGAATTAACAAGTATAGAAGTTTAAAAAATGGATTTTGTAATCCTTACTTGAATTGTGTGCAACAGGAACCTACTTTTGCACTCTTCTGTTCATGTTCAGCGTTTGCCTTTTTCGTCATTTGCATTGTCACTAAATATTCCTGTCTAGATATGAACTTGAAGTTGTATATCACAGGTCACCCCAAATCTCTACGGAAATCTGGTGGCAAATACGGCAGCTGGTATTGCTGGAGGCACTGGTGTTATGCCTGGAGGTACATACAAGTAACAGTCAGAAAAAGTTCTCTCTAAATTAATGTGGATATGTTTCAATGTTTTTCCTGCATTATTCATCCCCTCTGCTATATAGGAGTATCTGGTCGATTTTGATATGAAAATGATCAATCATTCATCATTTGAGCTGCTTTAAAGTTTGAAAAAGGGGTTAACGGCTTAATATGTTAATTAAATGACTGAAGAGATTGGCTTCTTGTGTACTTCAGGCAATGTGGGGGCTGACCATGCTGTGTTTGAACAAGGTGCTTCAGCAGGAAATGTAGGAAACGAGAAGATACTAGAGCAAAAGAAGGCAAATCCAGTTGCCTTGTTTCTTTCATCAGCCATGATGTTGAGACATCTGCAGTTTCCTTCATTTGCAGATAGACTAGAGACTTCGGTGAAGCGTGTAATTGCTGAAGGTAAATACATGACCAAAGATCTCGGTGGAGATTGCACCACCCAAGAAATCACGGATGCTGTCATTGCAAATCTGGACTAATTTCAACACCACTTCTGTCTCTTTCATTCTCGAGATGATTCATGCTACATGTTTTTAATTCATCATTCTTGTGATGACTTTGATTGTTCTCTGCTTCCGTTGGTGCGGCGTGCCTTTCAAGTTGGCATATTCCACACAATAATGTGAATCTCCTAAGTGGATATATTAAAGTAAGATACAGGATTTTCCAATCTTATAGCCATTTATTACTCGTAGCATGTTTTTGTAACGAAGGTTAATAAATTCAAGGTTACCAACTTTTGTACTTGGAGACAGGCTTCTTGACGAACAGTTGTATGGTTTGATTTGCCAGAAGGCGTCAGATGGATTTTTCTGTTTTATCGTGGGGCTAGCATAAATTTGTCTGAGGAACAATTTAACGGCGATCTGCTTACGCAAATCTCTCAAATTTGGATGTCTTTGGGCTATTTACCCATGAAAATGCACTAAACTTTATCTTAAAGGACCAATTGAAGAGTAGAAATGACACCAAGTAGCATCTCTTAAGGGTTGCTATTTATGAACTTTACTTTTTAAAAATAAAAATGTTCTGAATTGTTGTGAAGTTTTGAATTTTAGTTTAAATCTTAGGATAAAATAAGCATTTACTAATTTTTAAATAGCATCGCCAAATATCTCCCATAAATTTTGTCCATCGACAATGATACTATAGGTAATTTCGATAATAAAGATTAACTGGTAATCTATTAATAAATTATAAATTAATTTGTTATAATCTATATATATATATATATATATATATATATATATAAAAGAGGGAATAAGAAAGTGACGTGGCAGCTCTTACCGTCTAGGATTCATATTTCTCTTTTTTCTCAGATTTTTTATTTTTTTTTTCTAATTTTTACCATTTGTCTCAACAGTAAAAAAAAGGTACTGAAATGTCACTTTATTATCATATACGTTATGACCCGTCGACCTTTGCATCTTCCTGTGTGTAGCGGTTACATATTTCCTTCCCAACGAAAGGTGCCTTTAAAAGCTCAATCCGTATTAGAGATGTCCAGTTGCCGCACGTTTTCTCCAACTAAAAATACTTTATTCCCTACTTTTATTAATTTTAGTTGAAAATATTGTGCTTTTGATCTTGTTTTTAGTTTGTGGTGTTTCTTACTTCGTTTCTTATGTTTATACTTTTTCATATTTTATTGACTTTAGGTGTATTGTCTTTTGCAGGTGAGTGGTAATTATTGCATCCATCATTATCTATAAAGAGGAGTAACTTGCTTTTCCTTTCTCCTCCATTTTTTTTTTCTGTTTCACTTCTCATTTCTTCTTCATTTATAAGTGGTGAAGTTAGTGTACGTATGAAATAGAAATCATTAGATAATTCCTTGCTGTGAATTTTGGCCAATCTGCTGTAGTTTGTGAAGAAAATTTATTTCTCTTTCTCATTTTTGTTATTAAAAGCAGGTGGAGAATCTATGTTTATCACACCTTTTTACCTATAACACTAATCGATAGTATAATTTTATTTTTTTTGAAAAATATTATTTAAACTTTTGGACTGAAGTAACAACTTCGGGGTTAAAAGAGAAGCAGAGAACAAAATGAAAGAATTGAATAAGGAAAGAATAGGAAAAGGAAAAGAAGATTCATTGGGGTGGGGGAAAAAAAAGAAATAAAGAAGAAAAAAGGAAAAAGTATTTAAAATTTATAGTACCAAAGATTTTTTTTTTGACCTTCTTTTACTCTTTTTTACTTTTTTATTAATTTTTTTTGAAAATATAAATCTCACTCTATAATGAGGGAATCAGATCTTATGTACATATAAACAGTTTGACTTTCTAATACTGGCAAGAAATAAGATAAACTCTAGATGTGCTATTTCAGAAATACAAAAAATATATCTACTTGTAAAAACAATAATATGAGGATTGCAAGAGTATATCAAGTAGTTAACGTATTTTTAAAGTTAGTAGAAAATATTTCGTCGCAATTTATCTTCTTCATAATAAAAAAAAATATTTTCTCCTTAAACTAAAGTAGATTATTGATAGAAAGGTAATCGGTACTTAACTGGTTTATTTTTCTTTTACATTGTTCCTTTTCACCCATTATATTGAACTTTTGAAATTCCCCTTATATTTAGAAAATAAATGTGAGCTTTTGATTTATAGATAGCATGACTGAAGCCGAAAGATTAATCGTTCTTTTGTTAGTTTTATTATGCTTTGGAACTTTTACTTTGGAAAGTACAATTTTTCTTGACAGTCTTAATTTTTTATTTCTTGTGTAGCTAGAGATTATAGTATTTTTGGTAGCAGTAAAATGCTCTTTATTTATGGATTAAGGGAATTTTGGAACACCAACATCTACTCCTATAAGAATGATTATGTGCATTTGCTGAAAAAATAATAATGTGCAGATGGATAATAATATTTTATTTTTAAAGTAACTTCCTGTCTTCTCTCATAGTAAAAACAAAAGTATATTTATGCGGAAGTGTATTTGTCTACCCCATTAGTTGTTTCATTCTTTGAAAGAGGAAGTGTATTTGTCTGCTCATGTTATCCTTCGCGTCTAACATTATTTTTCCTGATAATAATTGTAACCCTTTGAAATTATTAAAAATTAGTATGGATGCTACATGATGAACTAGGATATTCCTCCCATGAGTATTAGTTTCCATGAATATTAGTTGTTGACTATGAAATTTTTGATAGTGAAGGTGCCGTTCATTAGACTATTCAATTTCTTTTTATATATGTATGGGATTTAATTAGACTATTCAATTTCTTTTTATATATGTATGGGATTTAATTAGACTATTCAATTTCTTTTTATATATGTATGGGATTTAATTAAATTTAGTGAATGTTTTTCATCTTGTCTGTGAGTTCTTACAACTAATTTTTGAATAATAATAAATTTTTTCATGGATGAATAATATATATGTATGGATTGATATTAATATATGTATAGAGTTTCATTAATCCTCAATCCAAAAAGATAACAATATTTTTTGTTTGATTAATTTGTATATTGTCGACAAATTGTGAGTGACTATTTTTTTTTTTATTTTTTTTTATATATATATTATACCATTTGTTAATTAGTAAAAAGAAGTCTTGTCACAAAGAAATGAGAAAATTATCTCTCTATGTTTAGAATCTATTTGGCCAAGAAGCCAACAATTACTTATTTAGAAATGTGTTTTTATTCAAAAGTATTTTTTGAAAAATATCTTTGCAAACTAGCAGTTTGTCTTCGCCCAATTCATATGAGCAGTGCTTTACCAAGCTCATTGTGTTTTGCACATTCTTCTTAAAAAGTACCTTTAAATATAAAATTATAAAAAATAACAATAAAGGTTCAATTTACAATTAGTATCATTTAATAAAGAAAAATAAATTTAAATATTTATTATAAGAGAATTAATTATAATATAATATGTAAATAAAAATAAAAATAATTTTTTAAATTAATATAAAATAAATTTATTTCAATGGAATAACATTGAGGGTATTACATGTTGTTTACATGATAATTAAAATAAATCAAAATACATCATTCAATATTTTTAAAATCTATTATTAAGAATAGGAGAAACGGAATAAAAATGTATTTAAAATAAATAAATAAAAGAGAAGAAACGTATAGTACAAATAGAAAGAACAAGGAAAAGGAAAAGAAAAAGAAAAAAATATTAACTTAATGAGGCATAATTTAAAAAATATAAATTTATTGTTAGTTTTTTTTTGTCTTGAATAAATTAATTTTCTACTTCTACTTCCTGGAAGCATTTAGAATTTGTAGTATTTTCTCAAAAGTAGAAAAACTGCTCCTGTTGCTACTCCAAAGTACTTTTTCATTTCGGCCAAACACATTTTTATTTTAAAGAAGACGATTTTAAATTTTTTTATTATCCGCGCAAAGCGCGGATAAATTCACTAGTAGATTAAATAATACAGATAGTGTATATATAACCTTTTAAAGGGAATTCAGAAAAGTTCCGCAAAAACGTGGTCATTTCCACCTCCACGGAAAGAAAGAAGAAAGGAAGGATAGCTTTAAATTTGTTATTATTATTAAATAGATTGCCTAATAGTGCAAACACAAGATTAACTAATTCAGAGGGAGGCCAAAATGAACTTCTGAGCTTCCTAGCCTATGTGGTCCAATAACATAAATTGTTGGAGATTAGAGTTTAAAGACGTGTTGTAGATTTCCAAATATTTTTTGAATTTTTTTCCGGTGAAATTTAATTTGAAATTAAAATAATGTTTGGACATGAGTTTTAGACAAGTTTTGACATGTTAAAACTTTATTTTTTTTTTCAACTGAAAAGTCCTAAATGGTCATGATTTGACTCAAAAACAAGTGTCAAGTTATATATGGGATTTAGAGTTTTTGGTTTTCTTAATTCTATAAACAAATACATATTTAAAAAAAATGAAAATAGAATTCCTAAATTTCAGTAAACACAAAAGTGTAAAGTAATTATTTTTGGTTAGTCTAAGTTTTATTGAATAGAATGAGCTAATTATAGTCGAGGCGTGCGTAAATAGTCTAAGAAGCATTTAAATGTCATATGTGTCTCAATCGAGTAGCTTCTACCTGTTTTACGAAGTAGACAATTAGTGAGAGTCGAGTGACGTTATAATGTTGTTGTCTCAGATTTCATTAGTGCTTCTTTGTGCATTATTAAGTCAATATTCAACAAAGCCAAACAAACAATTCTGGAAGACGGTGATGGTGTTAAATGAGGAACCCAGACGAGAGTACAACTTTAAGAAAACGACTGCTACAATAATTATTTAATTCCTACAATAATCACTCGTAATATTTTGCTTTTTATCTTAGTATGTTAGCTTTGACTTATTTTATTTTAGATTTTGTAGTATGACTTCCTTTTCATCTAGCAATAAACAGCTCAAGCTTACGTTGCAGTAAGACAATTCAATGAATATCCCACGTCTTGACATATGAAGACTCGTACAAATGCCACTATTTCACTCCCAATTAGGATGTTTCATTATCGCTATCTAAATCTAGCACCAAATAACTTGACAGCTTATCCGTCAATCACCCACCCCAAAATAATAAATTAACTAGAGAATTTGTCTAAGCTTCGCGCAGTTGTATTAAATATATTAGAATTTAAAATAATTATTTTTAAATTTAAACCTAATAGGAGAGATACGTTTTTTTTACTTAAATGCATAAACTTTTTTTTTTAAACTTAAATGCATATAAAAAACAATTGTATATATTGATGAAGTCAAAAAATACTACTATATTCTTATTAGAAGTTGAGCTCATATATTGCATTTTCCATTGCAGAATTAAAAAATAATAATGAGATTTATACTTTTGTGTGGGGAAGAGGTGTGCGCATATAATTTTAATACGTGATTCTTAGTTTACCTACATATTAGATGTATGAATGTATTATATGTATTTGATTTGTTGTTTTCACTAAATAGTAAAGAAATTTAATAAAAATGAAGTGAAAAGTAAAGAAACTAAAAAGAGAAAGAAAATAATCTACTTTTTGTTTTTTGCTTCATTGATCTTCTTTTTCTTTCATTTTCAATTATCTGATCTCTTAACTATTTTTTTTTCTTTACTTTTTCCCTCAATTCCTCCTTTAGACTTCCTCTACACAGACTATTTTTTCTTTCTTTCCTACAATTGCTCTTTAAATTTAACACATTAAATTTAACATTTTGGTAATATGCTATTTAAAACTTTAAAGAATGGAAGAAATCTTATTTTTTTACCACATTCAATTTAATTCTTGCATTTATTATATATACAAAGCCTTAAATAAAGGAATTGAAAATAACTAAAATTGTTACACTTTTACTTGGACAGAATAAGAGAAAAAAGCAAAAAACAAAAAAGGTGATGAAAAATAATTGGTCTTTTTAGTTCAAGAGAAGTTTCATGTTATATATCTATAAGTTAAATACAAATCGTATGCTTCACACTATTAGTAAAACCCAACAAAATATATGAACTTCTATACCATATATTTTCTACTTCCCAAAAGAAAAAAAATCAAAAAAATTGCTTGTAACACCAAAATCACCGTTGCAGCACCATGATCTATATACAAAATAAAATAACAAAAAGAGTTACAAAATAGAAATTGCATACGAACTACAAAAGTATTGGAAATTGGTAGAAGAACTTGCCAACATTAACCACGTATCATTAAATAAAAGATTGCCAAACTTCTTCACCAGCTCATAAAAATTAATAGAAAGTTATTTTTAATATCTTCATCTTCGTCACCTTAGTCTACTTCATATCTTTATATATAAACATTGCTTGATATGTATAAGAGTGGATACAATAACATTTGCTAAAATATTTAGAATTTCTCTATTAACAATATGTAATACGGAATATTGTTTAGACGAAAAAGAAATTGAAAACTCACAAGCCATGTAACTGAGATAAAACCAAGAGCCCACAATATATAGATGGATTGGAAATTGAGTGGTCAAGTAGAGAATTGAAAAGATCAAAAGATAAAGTACAGATTAAATAAAATTTAATACTCATAATTGTATAATTACTTCTAACAAAAATTAGAAGAATGAAACAAAGCGCTTTCATTAGATTTGTGAAAAAAATAAGAGGTGGGGAGGAGCCGTTTCTGATTTAGAAGCTAATGCTCCTTTACCAGTTTTTTTTTTACACCTATTCTTCTATAAGTCATTATATTTTACCAATTAAATTCAATCTCTTCCTCTCCCTTATTTAATATTCATAATTAATGCATATAATAAAAGATGTTTCAATTCCAAAATTTCCTTCTCTTCCCTTATTTATTTAAACTCATAAAAATAATTATGTAGGAAAAAACATTTGAATAATGGAAATTGTACTAAAAGTACAATAAAATTCCAAAAAAAATAAGAAAGAAGATAAATGAGAATGATGGCTTTAGAGGACTGCCACATCATCTCTTCAATCCCCACCTTTATATTTATATATAGATCTTCCCCGTATGTTTCTATTTCTCTTCAATAGACACCATATATGTATATACGTACCTTTCAAAACTTTCAAACTTCCAACTTTATCTATTTGATTATAAAGGATTCAAATACTCAGTTAACAAGATTACAATAACTATGCCCCTGTCTATAATTCATCACGACTTTCTTTAATCTCAACTCATATTTATATTGGTCTAAATTTGATAATCACAATAATGCATAAGCAAGACATAGGACGGGGTCGACCACGATATAACGACTGAAGGTAGTCCTCATAAAGGCCGACATTAGAAGCGGGTTGCTGAAATTGAATAGTAATAGTAAATTAAATTCAGAAATAGGAAGGAAGAATATTTCTTTGGATATCCTTTATGTTGTACTTTTATTAGAATTTTTTAGGAAATGTCCCTTATAAATAGGAAGGGAGAGAAATAAGGAGTCTTTCTGAAAGAGGGAACACATTGTAAAAGTTGAAAGAGTAACATACGAAGAGTTATGTTATTCATTTATTCAAGCACATATTATTCAATCTTTATTCAAAAATCTCAAGATACCATACATTTTGAATCTCTCGTTTTACCACATCACCGTCAGAGTAAAGGAATATACTATTCATACAATAATTGGGTGAAATTTTATATTCCATTATAATCTTTGTCATTGCATATATTTATTATACATTTATTATTATCAATCATAGGAAATTAAATTTACTACTTAATGCTCCTGAACCCTACTCATCACATAAGCACCCTTTTATTAGATATGGAATTTATTAAGTTCAACTAAAATTCACCATTGTAACTTATTAATTGGTTTAACATTTATTTGCTTAAACAATATCATCATCATTGTATGGGGTCAAATTTGACCCTATACGTCTTTATGTCCACAGGGCACGCCCTTCAACGTATACCTCATATAATAGGGGCACGGTTTAGACGTGAGGGCGTGGACGACGCCACTTGTGTCTGGGCATCCTCGCTAAGAGGAAGTCGATTACGTTCCAAAGCTTTTATTATTATTTTAAAGAAGGCTCCTTCTTATAATAAGGGAGTCTCCCATTGTAAAGGGCATCGGTGTTATTATCTAATAATACAACTCTCTCATTCTCTTCTTTTTTTCTCTACTTTTTAACTTTGACAAGCAGCTGTTCTCAAGTTCTTCATTCTCCAATATCCGATTGATCATAACTATCTTGATTTCATATCTCTAGATTTATTATATTTGATTACGATTTACCCTTTTATCTTTTTGATTGTTTTAAGCTTGTAAAGTAATATTTAACTTTTGAGGCAAACAATTTGGCGCCGTCTGTGGGGATTTCGAGAATCAAAATTATAATATCCACCTAGAGATCAGCCAACCACCCTTCTCTACATCGTACGAAAATTAAAGATGGCTGAAAACAATACCAGATCCAAAGCTATAATGGGGGCCACCGCCAACCTTCTTGGTCCCCTCAACGACACCAGTGGCGATACCATCATCAACACAATCCCTAGCACCGCACCAGGTGCAGAGTTCCCATCTTCCCCCTCCGAGTATCCAACGATCTTTAACGACAAATGAGCTTCCCCATCTACTGTCAAGGAAGCACCCTCGGTGGTCAAGAAGCTACCGGAAGAGTGGATGACAAGCACTGTGAGTGGCTCGGTTGAGAAAACACCACAAAGCAACATTAGGTTAGTGCCAACGATAAGTATCACTGCTACCATGGGAGAACATGCGAAAACACAAGTAAACAATCAACCCATCGAGGCGCAAACCAGTGATGGCACACTAACTTCCATCCTAAGAAAGATGGAGGAGATGGAAAACGAAAACAAAGCACTCCGCGACCAGATGAAGGAACACTAGGAGAGGGTCGACAAAATCCCCGGAGCCTTTAAGTTGCTACCAAAACGCGACATGGGAAGGTTCGTATAACAGCCCTACTTTGAAAAAGCTGCCCCCTACTCTATTCTAAAAACCTTCAAGATTCCTCCTTACTTGAGGGTGTACGACGGAACCACAGATCCCGAGGATCATCTAATCTACTACGTCACTGCCTTGAAAGGCAACAGCCTATCCAAAAAGCAGGTACCGTCGGTGCTGCTGAAAACGTTTGGTGAGACATTAACCAGAGGGGCCTTGACATGGTATTCTCAGTTGCCTGCTAAGTCAATATCAACGTCCGAAGAAATGGCGAATAAGTTCATCACCGCCCACGCAGGTGCAAAGAAAGAAGAAGCAAGGGTCAACGACATCTTTGCCGTCAGACAAACCACATGTGAAGGGCTCAGTGAGCCAGGTTTAACTGGGTGAGGATGAGTCTGCCGAACGTGTCAGAAGGTATGGTAGTCGCCGCCTTCCAGAACGGGCTAAGCAGGGACGGCTCGAGCGCGACTAAGAAGCTGCTGAGCCGCCTCGTCAAATATCCCCCTACAACATGGGAGGAAATCCACAACACCTACTGCGCCGAGGTACAAGCAGATGAGGATGATCTCAATGGGTCGACCCAATAGCTGACAACAATACAATCTAAAATAAGGAATGACCGACATCATGAGGGACGTCGAGAACACCTCCCATGCTCCAACAGAGATCAACATCAACCATACACCAGATCCCCCGACCTACCACCCAAACATACGGACGCCTTACAGTGACATGTCGTCCCACTCCAAAATGAAAGAGGTACGCCCCCTTATTATCAGCATATAACTTTTGCGTGTCTCCTTCGGAAATGGTGTACGAACTAGAGAAGCTGGGCACCAAGGTGAAATGGCCACAAAAGATGAAGTGAGATCCCGCCATAAGGAAATCGAATGTCCTGTGCGAGTTCCATCAGGAACGGGGACACAAGACCAAAGACTGCATAGGTATACGATAAGAAGTAGTCAAAATGCTGAACCAAAGATACCCGAAGGAGCTACTCAGCGACAAAGGAAAAATTAACTTTGCACGTGGACGGGAATAACCCTACGGGCCACCAAAGTCGCCTTTCCTAACACGGACGATAAACATGATCGTCGGTGGTGGAAACGACTCAACGATCAACCACGTTAAGTTCGCCAATACTCACGGGCTGAAGCGGACCATCTCCCATGAACGGTATGATGAATTCAAAGGTAGTATCACCTTCGATAAGTCTGATGTCGATGGTTTGTCTTTCCCTCACTATGACGTTTTAGTTCTTACTTTACACATTATTGATACGGATGTCAAAAGAGTCATGATCGATGACGGAAGCGGCGCCTGTATTATCTACCCAAGTGTCCTCGAACAAATGGGACTCGGGGATAGGGTAATGTCGCGTTGCATAACACTGACAAATTTTAACAATGTAGTGGAACGGACGTCCGGAGAAATAACACTGCCCGTCCTTGCGGGAGGCGTCATGCTGGAAACAACTTTCCACGTGATGAACCGGGAGACAATGTACAACTTCATCATAAGGCACCCATGGATACATGCTATGCGAGCGGTCCCTTCAAGCCTTTACCAGATGGTCAAATTCCCTACCCCATGGGGAATATTCAGCTTCAGGGGAGAGTCGTGCACCGCACAAGAGTGCTACAAAATAATGCAAGACTGCGCCCACACCCAATGACTAAGAGGAAAAAGTGCGGAGGCATAGAAATTAGCCGTGTCGGGACTAAAATCGACCCAACAACAGACACCATCAAAGATTATGACGTAGTGGAAGCAAGTAAAGTGACAATCGAAGATCTCGACCCAGTCCAATTAGACAATACCAATCCAACAAAGAAAGCCTACATCGGCCACGGCCTCAGTGACCCAAGTAAGTATCATGAATTCCTAACTAACCATTCAAACCTATTTGGTTTTTCCCATTCAGATATGCCAGATATTTTGTGAGATATCGTCACCCATAAGCTTAACGTCGATCTGCTGCATCCACCGATACGATATATGAGAAGGAAATTTACTGTCGCAATCAATGAAGCGATCAATGAGGTAGACAAACTACTCGCCAACTGCTCTATCAGGGAATCAAAGTACTCTCAGTGGGTCGCTAATGTTGTCATGGTTAAAAAGAAAAATGGGAAGTGGTGGATGTGCATAGATTTCACCGACCTAAACAAAGCATGCCCAAAAGATTCGTTCCCACTTCCCCACATCGACCAGTTGATCGACGCCACCACCGGACATGAACTGTTGAGTTTCTTAGACACCTATTCCAGCTACAATCAAATCATGATGGCCGAGGTAGATTAGAAGAGACGACCTGCATCACCCACCAAGGAACCTACTGCTACAAAGTGATGCCCTTCTGGCTAAAAAATGTAGGGGCTACGTACCGGAGATTGGTCACCATGATGTTCAAAGAGCAGCTCGGTAAGACCATAGAAGTCTATATCGATGATATGTTGGTAAAGTCAACGAGGAAATAGGATCACATCGATCACCTAAATGAAGCCTTTGAAATACTGAGGAGATACGAGATGAATCTAAATCTCGAGAAATGGGCTTTCGGTGTGGCCTCAAGAAAATTCTTAGGGTTCCTCGTATCCCAACGAGGTATCGAAGTCAACCTAGACCAAATCAAGGCAATAGACGAGATACCCGAGGTACTCAACAGCAAAAAGCAGGTGCAAAAGCTAACAGGGCGAATAGTCGCCCTATCTAAATTCATATCATGATCCTCCGACAGATGCCACAAATCCTTCAAAGTACTGAGGAAGGACAATGGATTACAATGGAATGAAGAATGCATTGAAACCTTAAGAGAACTGAAGGCATATCTATCCTCGCCTCCACTACTGGCCAAAGCAGATCCGGGCAAGCCCCTGCTGGTATATCTGGCCATGTCTGAAGTTGACGTCGGTGTCGTATTGGTCCGCGAGACTAAAGATATGCAATACATTATTTATTATATGAGAAAAACCCTAGTGGACGCCGAAACACGATATCCACACCTTGAAAATTTAGCCCTGGCACTGGTCATAGCTTCACGGAAGCTCAAGCCCTATTTCTAATGCCATCCCATAAAAGTATTGACTACCTTCCCTTTGAGAAGCGTACTACATAAGCCTGAATTATCAGGAAAGCTCGCCCGGTGGGCTATAGAGCTCAGCGAACATGATATCTCGTACCTCCTAAGAACCGCCATCAAGTCGCAGGTCCTCGCCAACTTTGTGGCCGATTTCAGTGCAAAGATTCTACCAGAGGCAGAACAAGACGTACATTGTGCCCCCTCCAACACCGACCCATGGGCTCTCTATACTGACAGTGCCACTAATGCCTCGGGATCGGTACTGGGACTTATCCTCAAAGTCCCCACAGTAAAAATTATTTTCCAGTCCATACAATGCCCCTAGATGACTAACAATGAGGAAGAATATGAAGCCGTTATTGCAGATCACGATAGTCAACACACACTCTCGTCTTTCCATCTTTCTTTCGCACAGGCACGACATTGGCTAACCAGGTAGGATATCGGGTAACCCGTATGACCTTCGCCTCAAATTGCTTATTGACTTCTCTTTGATTTTCACACTGATATCTATCTTAAATTTCCTTAATTTCTTCTTGACAAGAGGGTATTTCGAATAAGTGGGAAATTTGTGGACCACCAGATCAGTACTCAAACCTGACATATCATTGTATGACCATGCAAAGATATCTTTGTATTCAAACAACAACTTGATCAACTCTTTCCTGGGCGAGGCTTCCAAATGGACACTTATTTTTGTTTCCCGAACATTTTCCTGATCCCCCAGATTGATTGCCTCCATTTCATTCAAGTTAGGTTTGGGTTTTTCCTCATATTGACGCAATTCTTTACTAATTTCTTCCAAAGCCTCCTCGTCATCATACTCCACCTCGTCATCACATTCAATTTCTTGTATTACTATTTCACATTGATTATCAAGACTAGGCCGGGAACTCTTCATGCATGACACATCACTAAAATCAGCATAAAATAGACTGTACAAGAAAGAAAAGAAAGACAAAATAGAGACTATCAGGAATGAAGAGAGAAAGAAATTGCATTTCATTGAAATTTGTAAGATAACAAGGTTTGATTCATCCAAACGGACGGAATATAGAAATCTGAATTACAACCTTGAAATAAACCAGATTTAATACTAAAAAAAATCAAAAACTAACTACCGCAACTCCTTTTGAGTTGGAAGAGGAGTAGCTTCCCAGTTATTAAGATTGTCCTGAGATCCCACGGACTGGATATCAATCCTGCTCGGACCCTCATCTACTTCCATCACATTAATTTCATCGAACATCCTTTCAATTTTTTCGATCAATTCCTTGTCAGGTTTTATCACCACAGAACTGGGCATGTTGCTAGACACCTTTTAGTACCAGACCGGACAAAAGAACGAGAAAGGCGAGGGATAGGTTTAGAGAGGGTCCACACTTTCTTCTTTAACTTTCTAGCTCTCCTTATGTCACCAGCGGTGGGTTTAAAGCCTAGCCCGAAAGTATCAATATTACCAGGAAGAGACACTGGTTGTGAAGCTCCCAAACCCTTTCCGGGTAGAGATCCATTCCTCAACATCTCTGTTGCCACCATAACAGATGCGGTAGCCACCTCTGGCACAGGAACATATTCCCCTTCTGGGACATTGGCAACTGGTACTGTATCAACAACTTGGTACACCCATGGGCCCTTATCATTTCCAACTTCCTCGAATGGTATAATAGCATTGCAGAAATTGTCCTCCTCGTGGACCATGATCTCCTGACGATCCCATTCAAATTTAACCATCTGGTGTAATGTGGACGGCACAGCTTTTGCAGCATGGATCCATGGTCGACATGGAAAAAGATTATAAGATATAGGAAGATCAAGCACTTGGAACTCCATCATGAATTCTACAAGCCCTATTGTAAGTTTCAGTATAATATCTCCCACTATATTCTTCCCTCCAACATAGAATCCCCGTACAATGATACTGTTTTTATGAATTCTTTCATTATCAACCTTCAACTTCTTCAGAGTGGATAGAGGACAAATGTTGGCACTAGACCCATTATCAATTAACACTCGGGACACTACGGAATCCCCGCATTTTACTGTGAGATACAAGGCTTTATTGTGTTCAGTTCCTTCCACCAACAACTCAACATTGAGGAATGTTACCCTGTTCACCTCAAAAACTTCGTTCCAATCTTTTTGAGATGGTTCACAATAATTTTCTCTGGCACATGTGCTTCATTTAAGATCTTCATCAATGCCCAGCGATGTTCATCTGAATGGATTAGTAGAGATAATAGTGAAATCCGCACCGACATTTTCCTCAATTATTCCAATATTGAATAATCCCGTGCCTTCATTTTTCTTAGAAATTCTTTAGCTTCCTCCTCGGTAATAGCTGTTTTCATTGGTGCCAGATTTCCCCTAGCTTGTTTAGCTTTTCTTAATTCCTCAGGGGCAAAACACCTCCATAATCTAGTCAAACCATGAGTTTCGCATACTTCATCTTTGACTTCTTTTCCCTGGTACATAATAGTCATTTTATTATAATTCCATGGAATAGCCTTTGCATTTACCACATGCAACTGAGTTACCAGTTTAATGATGACTGGTTCTGTTTGAACACCTTTTACAACCAATACGGGCTTAACAATTGCTCCTAGTATTATCACTTTCACAGGTTCTAGCTTCACTACCAACATTGGCTCATTGACCACCTGTTTTGATGCAACCAATGTTTTCTCCTCAATTGATTTCTCATTTGCTTTACTTTCACTTTCCTTGATCATCATCACCGTTTGAGATGGCTTTTTACACTCGCCCCTCTGTACTAACTCAGTCATGTGAGCCTCATGATGAGTTGGTAATGGATTCTACGTACTATTGGAAGTTTCAGGAGCCTGTACTTCAATTCTCCTGGTGCTAATAAGTTCTTGAATAGTAGTTTTCAAGTGCCAACATTTCTTCATATTATGCCCCGGAGCTCCTAAGCAATATTCGAAACTGACTGAATGGTCCAGGTTCCTCGGTGGTGGGTTTGGTATTTTTGGCTAAATAGGGTTTAACACTCCAAGCTTCATGAACCTGTGGAATTGGCTGGTATAGGATTCTCCTAGCGGAGTGAAAGTCTTTTTCTTCTACAATCTGTCATTCTAGCAATAGGGTTTGGGCGAAAACCAGTTCCACCAGGATTTGTGTATGTTTTGGGAGGTGGTTATGCATTCTGGGTATGGTAGGTGTTATGAGGAGCGGGTGCACCCCATGGTGCTTGGGGTTGAGGGTAAGTTCGGGCGTGGTTAACTAAAAAATAAGGAACGAGAGGTGGATAATAATGTTGTGGTGGGCCATTTGGTGTATGTGGGTAGGGTTGGTAATATGGACGGGGTTGATGATAGTAAGGGGAAGGACCCATGGACCATGTCCTAGCTTCCACCACAACTACTTCTTCTTACTTCTTCTTTCCCAGAACCCTTCCAGTGCCAGTCTGGATGGCTTGGGTTGTCGCCTTTTTTGCTGAGTAGCTCATGATGTTATTAGACTTTAACCCTTCTTCTACCATACTTCCCATATTGACAACTTCATTGAATGTTTTGCCGATGACTGACACCAAATGGCCGTAATAAGTGGGCTCTAGAGCTTACAAAAAGTAATCCACCATCTCACCCTCTTTCATAGGTAGATCGACCCTCGTAGCATGCTCTCTCCATTGGAATCCATATTCCCTAAAGCACTCCCCAGGATTTTTTCAATCTTTTTCAAGGAAAGTCGGTCGGGAACAATCTCCAAATTATACTGAAAATGATTTGCAAAGGCCTGGGCTAAGTCATCCCAGGTATACCGATGGGTGTGATCCTGCCTAGTGTACCACTCCAAGGCTGACCCACTAAGGCTCTGTCTGAAGTATGCCATTAGTAATTCGTCTTTTCCACCTGCACCCCTCATTTTACTACAAAATACCCTCAAATAGGCCTCGGGGTCACCATGACCATTATAAAGATCGAACTTTGGCAATTAAAAACCCACAGGCAATTGGACTTCTGGAAATAGGCACAGGTCTTTATAAGCCACACATACTTGTCCCCCAAGACCTTGCATGTTTCGGAATGATTGTTCCAAACTTTTTACTTTGCGAATCATTTCCTCCTGTTTGGGGTTCTTGGGTGGTTTCTCTTCTTCAGATATATCAATGAGTGTATGTGTATGGCTCATGAGGTCTAAAAGTAGGTTCCGATGGATAGTAATGGTTTTCTTGGGTGTGGAACAGAGGTTCACTCGAAGATTTATGTAACATATCCGGTGGAGAAGCCACGTACACAGGAGAAACTAGTGGTGGTGGTGGTGGGATTTTCTTTGGTGGTGGAGGAGGTGATGGTGTTTGAGAAGTGGTTGTATAATATGGTGGATAAGTAGGATAGGCCGGGGAGGAATTTACGGTAGGAGGGTCTTGTGTTTGAACTGGTGGAGGAATATAGGCAGGATTTGCGGGATATGTAGGTAAGGGTTGTCCTTTCGCCCAAGCCTGGTACATTTCGTCTATTTGTTGTTTCAATTTGTACATTTCCTCATTCATAGCATTTACATCCACTATTTCTTCATCACTAGCCGGGTCAACAATTGTGGATTCGATCTATTGGATAACCATTTTCGATATATCTTTAGAACGGGTATTGTACGGATGAATTTCCAGAATGTCAGCTAGCTAAAATCACCTGTCTAAACTCATCAGCAACAACAATATTATTAGTGGTTAGGGCATTATCAATTAATAATCGCATATTGGGAGTAGAGATGCACTTAAACAATTTTGCTCGGCCATATGCATCATCCCGGCTTTCTCAATTATGGCTTTTCTTTAATTCTTGCCTTTTCTTTGCTTTGCAAATTCTTTTTATTGCGGATTTTCCCTCTCTCTTTCTTTTCCTTTCTTTTTCATGTGACGACCCAAAGGGTCATCACTTATTTTATTAATCATTTCGAGCTTCGAGGCCTTGAAAACCTCATTCTATGTTGCCTCGATTTACGTGCACGATCCGAGCATGTAGCCGGAAAGATTTTGTGATAGAAAATATGAATTCTAAGAAATTTGGATAAAAATGATATTAATATTGATATGGTTGACTTCGGTCAACATTTTTGGTAAACGGATCCGGACCCGAGATTGGATGGTCCCGAGAGGTCCGTAGAAAAATATGGGACTTGGACATGCGTCCGGAGTCGAATTCCGAGGCCTAGAGCCCAAGTTATGAATTTTTATGTGAAATTGTTTTTGATGTAATTATTAAAGGAAAATGAATTAATTGACCTTGGTATCGGGCTCGTATTTTGGTTCCGACGCCCGGTACAAGTCTTAAATATTATATATGTGATTTCTGTAAAGTTTGGTGACATTCGGATGTCGTTTGAGATGTTTTGGACCTTGAGTTCCAAGTTAAGAAGTTTTGAAACTCAAAAGTATGAAAATCATGAGTTTGAGGCTTGATTTGATTAAAACGAAGTGATATTGGCGATGTGATCACACGAACAAGTCCATAATGTGTTTTTGAGGTTATGTACATGTTTGGTTTGGAGCCCGGGAGCTCGGGTAAAGACTTGATAGGCCGTTGGATGAAATTCTGAATTTTTGCACTGCTGGTTTTTCACCCAGCTGTTGGCTTCGCAATTGCGAAGTATTTCTCGCAATTGCGAAGGGGACAATGTAAGGCAAGGCTCGCAAATGCGAACCTTGATCGCAAATGCGAAGCCCCATTGACCCAGCCTTGTTCGCAAATGCGAACAATTGTTCGCATTTGCGAAAGTCCCTAGAGCCTGCCTATGTTCGCAAATGCGAACAAATGTTCGCAAATGCGAACATTCCCCATACTGCCTTGGTTCGCAAATGCGAACCATTGTTCGCAAATGCGAACACTGCCTTATACAGCATGTGTTCGCAAATGCGAACATTAGTTCGCAAATGCGAACACCCCTTTGTCTGCCAGTGATCGCAAATGCGAACAAATGTTCGCAAATGCGAACTTCCCGACCTTAGCTTATTTTTCAAACTCCAGAAATTGGTCGGGGTTCGCAATTGCGAACCCATGTTCGCAAAGGCGAACACAGAGACCTGTAAAACACGATTTTCATTCATTTCTTCAATTTTTACAAAACAAAAACACCCAATTGCGATTCTTCACGGATTTCTTCTTCATCAAAACGATTGTAAGTCACTTTTTACTTAATTCTTTCAATTCCTAACATCATTAAACATGTTTTTCATTAAAAATCAATGATTTTCATGGTAGAATTCTTGTTTTTGTTAGAAAATAGGGTTATTCATAAATTGGGGAATTGGACCTCGAATTGAGGTCCGATTTTGAAACAAATCATATACATGAACTCGTGGGGGATGGGTAACCGGATTTTGGTCCTAACCCCGAGTTCCGACCATGTGGGCCCGGGGTTGAAATTTACTATTCCGGGCAGAATGTTGTAAAAGTTGTATTTGGTCTTAAGAATTAGTTTGTTGAGTAGTATTGATGATATTAAATCAATTGTGTATAGATACGGTTGGATTGGAGCCAAATTGAAAGAAAAGACATTTCCACGGATTGAATTGTTCATAAGCACTCGAGGTAAGTGTTTGTTCTATCCTAGCTTGAGGGAATATGAATATGTGTTATGTGTTATGTGATCGAGTGCGGTGTATGGGCTGTGGTGACGAGCATCCATACACTGGCGTCTAGTATGACCGTGAGTCGTTGGAAAATGATTATTTTGAGATATATTACGGATGAATTGTTATTGTTCTCCCTTGTTGGGACTTGTTGTGAAGATAATTATTGATTGCCCTTGATGGGACGGTTTATGAATTGCTGTTTCTTTCTTTGCCCTTAACTGTGATTGTTATTTGGGTGAGGAAGAGTGATAATGCACGAAGGGTGATGCCGTGCCATATTTATTTATTTATGCACGAAGGTTAATGCCATGCCATGTTTATTTATTGATTATGCACGAAGGATCATGCTGTGCCCTGTTATTGAACCATGTACGAAGGATCATGCCGTACTATGGATGTGAGGATGAGAGTAAAAGCACGAAGGGTGATGCCGTGTACTTTATTTGTTTATTTGGTGAGGATGAGAGTAAAAGCACGAAGGATGATGCCGTGCAATTGCTTGCTATTTCTTGAATTGATATTACTTGTGTTTACATTATACTTTGTTTTTCCTTGTGAAATTATTAACCGTGGTTAATTGTTGAATTCTTTAAGATATTCCTTATTGTGTTAATACTTGATTATTTCTTGTTATTTTGTGGTACACATATATATATTGAATTGCACCGGTTTATGTGAGTGTCTGGTCCTAGGCTTGTCACTACTTCGCCGGGATAGGCCAGGCACTTACCAGCACATGGGGTCGGTTGTGTTGATGCTACACTTCTGTGCGTTTTTGCACAGGTCCAGGTTACGATCAAGAGCAGCAGCAGCAGCAGTAAATTGATTGCGTGGGAGTTGATCACATTTGAGACCGAGGTAGCTTGCAGACGTCCGCAGGCCCGGCGTCTCTCTCTTTAATTATGTTATTATCTGTAGTCTCTTTGTTCCGAGACAAACGGAATTATGTTATATTTCCTTCAGACTTTTATGTGTAGTATTCCATAGTAGTTCGTGAGTTGGTGACTCCACATCTTGGGTAGAGAATTTCAGAATGATTTTCACTTTGTAATTAGTTATTTCTATTTCGATAAAGTATTCCGCATTTATTTAATTAAAATTGTGTTAAAATCAGGATAGTATGAATACAGTGGCTTGCCTAGCTACCACGAGTAGGCGCCATCACGATCCCGATGTTGGGGAAAAATCCGGGTCGTGACAAGTTGGTATCAGAGCTCTAGGTTACATAGGTCTCACCACTCACGAACAAGCTTAGTGGAATTTGAGAGGTAGGTACGGAGACGTCTGTACTTTTCCTCCAGAGTCTATTGAGTTAGGAAAGAGTCTCTAATTTATTCTTTCTTGTCATGCGACTTGTTCCTCAATTACTGATTGAATTTCTATTCTGTCCTTTCGCAGATGGTAAGGACACGCGCTTCTTCGTCCGCTGACCAACAGCCCGAGCCCTAGACAGCTCCCGTGAGGGGCAGGGGCCAAGGCCGTATCAGAGGCCGTGGTAGGGGTAGAGCTCAGCCCCAGACAGCTACTCCAGAGGTGGAGCCTCATATTGAGATTGACGAGGAGGTTCCAGTTCCAGCAGCTCCAGTGGGCCCAGCTCAGGTCCCAGGAGAGGCTTTATTTACCCCGGATCTCCGAGATGCCTTGGTCAGAATAGCGGGATTCATGGACAACATTGCCAGAGCGGGTTTATTATCAGTTGCCCCAGCCACTTCTCAGGCTGGAGGAGGGGCCCAGACTCCTATTGCTCATACTCCGTGTGAGCACGTGATTTTGCCCTACATGAGAATTATTCCCAAAATTCAAAATAAAGTAGTTTTGCGTTGAGTGTGATTTTCTGTGATTTTTGTGTTATTTTTTCTCTTATTATTTGCATTTTTTTTTGGCGTGTGCATGTCTATTATTTAAATTAACACAAAATATAAAAAATGTTTGCATTTTTGCATATAAAACTCATATTGGTAATTTAGAGTAATTAAGTTTATTTGTACGAAAATGAAAAAAATCATAAAGAGGGGGTATTTTTCGCATTTCTTGTCATTTAATCGCAGGATTTGGTATTTATTGCTAAAAATTAGTTATAGGTATATATATATAAATATATATATATATATAATATATATATATATATATATATATATATATATATATATATATATATATATATGTATATATAATACAATATAGAGTTTAGTTTTAGGAAATAAGAAAATCAGATTTGGGCCAAAATCTAGTCCAAAACCAGGCCCAATCGAGTCATCTTTGGTCCAGTCCAACTCATCCTCAATCGTGGCCGTCCATTTCAAATTGATCCTATGGCCACGATCTCCCCTATCTACCCGTTCAGGAGGCATCGATCTGGGCCGTTCGATTCAGTTGATCCAACGGCCAATGTTGCATCCCCATGACCCGAGTTTGCCCGGCCCAATCCACCCATAGACCAACCCGGCTTCGATGATGACCAAACGACGCTGTTTTATGTTAATAATGCGATCCATACCGTTGATCTAATCAGATCCAACGGCTTGGATTAAATCTCATACCCCGTATATAATATCAGCCCTACAACCCAGCCCCCCCCCTAAGAACCCCCTCCTTTCGTCTCTATCCATCAGAGACATACAAAAAACCCCCGCCGCTTGCCACCGTCTGTCGCCTACCGGAAATCGTCCCACGGCGGTTTCGGTAGGCCAAACCACCCCAAATTAACACCAAATGATCTTCCAAGCCCCCTCTACATGGATCCGTTGGTCGTTAGCCTCGAATGTTACTCAAACGTCTCGAATATTCGTTTGAAACTCGCCGGAATTTGAAGTTCTATGCCAAACCTCACCAAACTCATACCCTAGCACCTCCCGACCTCCCTCATCCCCAAGCCACCACTGTTAGCCTTCGAATCAGGCCGGAATTGGTCGAACGTTTGAGATAGCTTACTGAACGAACCAAGTAAAACCCAAAGAATTTGGGGTCTTAATTGACCTTAATCAGTTGTTATTAGTCAAGAACACTTGATTAAGGTCCGTTTGGACCTCAAAAGCTCGAATTAGAACTGCAACCGGATGGGTTTAGAGTTCGGCTTTTAATTTCAAGGTATTTCCTTCCTTTTTCTTTTCTTTTTCTATTTTTCTTCTCTGTTACTTGTTTGAATTTCGTTATAATTTGTTCTTGTGGTCAATCATTCCTTCCCCTTTCTTTTTTGGTTTATTTTCTTTTTCTGTTCTGTCAGTTCGAAATGTGTCTTAAGGGAGTTTTCATTGATTAATTTGCTTGCTCATAGTTCTGTTGAATCGTTATTTGTTATCTCGATTTGATTCTGCCTTCATATACCTGACTAAGTCCACTCTCCATCCAATGAAATGTCGAGTCATGATAAGTCCTCTGTTTGGATGCTATGTGATTCGATTTGAGTTAAACCTGAGCTACTCAAGTGAATTGGATTTGTTGTTTGGTGTATTGAATCCACACCAGTGGTTGTTGCGCAAGTTTGGTTTTAAATTTAGTTTCAGTGTTCCAGTATTCACTCAAGATTGGGATTAAGCATTTGTTAGTTTCTTTTGTTTAAATGAATTGGTGGGAGTGTGTTGGTGTGCTGAAACCTGCATAATGTTTGAGTTAATTGGACTGTCAGTAGAAGTACTAACTAAATTGTTTATTCATAATGACTTGGAAAAGCAGTAAGAGTATGGGTTAGCCTTAGAAGACTTGACTAAAACAATATACTACCCATAACCTGGACTGGTGGAACCTGCTTGTATAGCAGGATACCACCAGCTCCTGCAGACCTTTAAATTTAAAATTAGATAAGTCATAAGTTGGGACAGGACTTAGTGGCTTAGGACAGAACATGGTATGGGCTGGCCAGGATTTTAAAATAAGCTGGCCAGGTGAGGAAGGGAGTATAAAACAGGATAGAGATAGACAGACACACATACAAAATAGATAGAGAGAGCTGGGAAGTTAAAAAAGACAGACTGGAGAAACAATTTTGAAACTGAAAATACAGAGAGAATAATAAGGATATAGACTAAAGTTACTGTTTCATTGGATTGTGTTGGTTACTGTTTTGTTTGTTGAGGTTGCTGTGGTCCTGTTGTTATTCTTTTGCAACTGCTGTGGTTGTGTTTGGCTACTGTTGTGGTGGTTTGTGTTACTGTTGTGGTTCTGCTGGTCGGGGATTCCTTTTCTTTACTGGTTGTTGTTGATTCTGTTGTGGGGGTGCTGTGCTATTGCTTTTAGCTGTGTTCAGTGGCTGTGTGTCGATTTTGTTGCTGTGGCTGTTGGTACACTGCTGTTGTTGCCATTATTGCTTAGCTGATCCTTTGGTTCTTTAATTGCCAGGTACACATCCTTATCAATGTAGGCTCTTTTGAGTAAAGAACAAAGCTGAATTTGCAAGGCTTGATAGGTTCAACTTTAGGTTAATTTTGTAGCATCAATAATTGTAATGGGTAGTAGCCATTTGGACGGATGTATAAATGAACTGTTATCCTTTTGATCATTAGTATTATAACTAAACTATTTGAAGAGTAATAGGATGAGACTGTTCGAGAGTTTTTCTTAAGACATAGATATGAGTTTGAGTTTGTGTCCATATACGAATATTTGCATCCAATAGTGTAGTTTGGTGTAGCTAATTCCAGAATTTGTATTATCAGGCACAGAAACATAAAAAGGGGTAGTTAGTTCGAAATCAGAAATCGGTATGACTAACCACTATTTAAGCCTTAATTACAATGCTGTTCGTCTGTTGGGGTAAATAGCCACGGATTTAAGGTGTATTGGGGTAAAATTTCAGATGTGATTTGTTATTTAAAGTTGGACAAGTGAATTGGCTACCTTAGATGCTAGTTTATGTTTTTATCCTCTTAAGCTAGATCGCTAATAGAATGACTCAGCTAGTAAGAATGAGCTTCATATTAAACAACAATGTCGTATGGATGCCGTATCCATTGTTACCAAATTGGGATTAAAAACATTGCCTGGGTCGTAAACTTATTCAGTATATATATAGGATTGGATATCAAGTTAATATTAGAGACGAAAACAAGTAGAGAATGTAGTTCATCTTAGGATTGGCCTTAATAATAATGAGACGAGCCTCGCCAAACGCAAATACACAATCGCGGGGCCCTCAAATTAGTCGTTATAAAAAGACTTAGACTTGGAGGGACCGTCTAGTGAATCTCACGATCTTTTCCCAAAATTAAACAGACGATAGACTCTTTAGGCACGATTTGAAATAAAAATTATTTTCCTAAATACGGGTGTGCATTTATGTGACCCAAATCTTACTCTCGGCGAAACTGAAATACATTAAAGTCACAGGCGTACTGGTTGCGGTGTGACTCGAAATGTGTTTTCGTGACGTCGTAATTTTTCTTAAAATTAAAAGCGGAACATTAAAAGCACATAGTTAAAATATATAAAAGAATCAGATAGAAACAAAAAAATTGCAATTGAGCGACCGTGCTAAAACCACGGAATCCGGGAGTGCCTAACACCTTCTCCCGGGTTAACAGAATTCCTTATCCAGATTTCTAGTTTCGCAGATTATATTATAGAGTCATAAATTTCCTCGGATCGGGATTAAACCGGTGACTTGGGACACCATTATTTTTCTAAGTGGCGACTCTGAATTAATTAAATAAATCCTGTGTCGATTGTCCTTTAATTGGAAAAACTCCCTCGCGTTCCCACGGGTGCGGTAAAAAGGAGGTGTGACAGCTCTGGCGACTCTGCTGGGGACATCTACCTCGAACCTCGGTTCGGGGTCTAAGAACTCGAGCTCATTTAAATTGTTGTTTTGTCTATATCTGATTTTATTACATGTTTAATTAATGTGCTACATGTCTACCGCTTTGATACTAGTTGCATTGTATATACAAACTGCTATATGTTTACCGCTTTGATATTGCGTGAATTGTATATAAAACTGTGCCGAAAACCCGTCTCTTCTTACCCCCGGGGATGTGCTTACTGGTTGAGACTCCCCTTTCTATTAGTGTCAATACCAAAATAAGAAAAGAGGCAGGATAAGTTACAAAGCCGGACGATCCCGCGGGTCCCCGGTACGTAGCTCCCTCCTCAAATCCGAGTTGTCCGCTCGGGTACACGGTCTAGTACCATTGAAAAGCATCAGGATATTGAGCCTAGATTCAGGACGTTTATTTGCATCATATCTGACTTAGGGGACTCAACACAGGGGTTGGGTCCGTCTAGGACAGGCAACCCGAAATGAAAGACCATCTTGCCATATCATATTTGTTGTGAGCATTTATTTAGACTGGCATGCTGACCGGGTTCTTTTAAATACTAAAGAAAAACGAAAAAAAAAAAAAAAACACAAAAGGAAATAGTATGGGGAAGTAAATATTTTTTCAGAAAAATACAAAAATGTGTTTTACCGACAAGTCAATAAATTTAGTTTGCCGATAAAAGACGACAGAAGGTTGACTTTGCCAACAAAATGGTTTCTTGACAAAATGTGTTTTCTTTGACAGTCAATAAAAGGGAAAAATAGTTGTTTTGACGGACCGAACTACGCGAGTTTGATTCTCACCGAGTGTGAGATACGTAGGCAACCTTTAACGGGTCCAACTCCCATATATTTCAAAATAAGTTTTAATGACGGACGCCAAGATATTTAATTTTTTCTTAACAACCACTTTTGTTTTGACCAGTCAATGCCTGCGGCCCGTTTCGTTTTTAGAAAAAGATAGTTTTGGGGCAAATAAAGATTTCGCTTTCATCTAAAAATTACCTTAATAAATGTGCAGAATGAGCACGAGTCAGAATACAACCGAAGCTATCATAAACAAGGTCCCCTTAAGTTTGCATAGGTGGTGGAGCGACTTGGGCGAGCAAGGACAAGACGCAGTTAGGCTATACCTGGGAGATCTAGTGGGGCTACTAAATATTTCCCCGAGAGGAGACATCATATGAGCCTTGATCTCGTTCTGGGATCCAGCACACAATGTGTTCCACTTTTCAGACTTTGAACTCACGCCGACATTAGAAGAATTGGCCGGGTATATCGGAAGACCAAAGGTCCCTATGAGGGAACAATATCTCATCGCACCGAGGGTAGTGACAGTACATAGGTTTTTGGATACTGTGAAAATCCGCAGAACTGTACACAACCCAGACTTATCAGAAGGGTTCTGCACTCTAGCATTTCTATATGACAAATATGGTCATTATGGGGGTTTCAACAAACACAAAAGCAAAATCTGCAGCGGAGACAACCGGTTAAAATGGGAGGAGCATAGACGCATCGCCTTCATGATAGCTTTCCTAGGTTCATTGATATTTCCTAGAAAAGATGGGAATATCAACATACAAGTGGCAGGGGTCGTCAGCACTTTGATGAAACAGAACAACAATACTTTGGCTCCCATGATAATATCGGATATCTCTCGTGCACTCACTATCTGCAAAGCTGGAGGGACCTTCTTTGAAGCTTGCAATGTATTGCTCCAAATGTGGATGATCGATCACTTATGTCGTCATCCGCAAGTTTATGAGGTATGGTTCATCGAAGAAAACCTGCATAGAAGAATTTCCTACGAGGGTCGAGGGACATGATTTGCCAGAGGGGATTAGCGGATGGATACAATCTTTGCGTTTGATTACAGCCAGCAGGATAGAATGGACGTTTGGTTGGTTACCCGTGGAAGAAGTCATATATGCATCAGCCACGGAATCATATTTATTGCTAATGGGCCTCACCAGCATCCAGCCCTACGCACCAGGTCGAGTATTGAGACAGTTGGGACGATGCCAAATAATCCCAAAAGAAGAAGACCTCAGCCCACATGTGGTCGAAATTGGACCCGGAGGACAGTTCCCCGAAGCGTTGGTCCGAAAGATTTGGAGTGAATGTCAGACATTGAAGAAAGACACTCGGGTGCGAGATCGAGCCCGGGGTGAAGTATCGTCGGAATACCCTGCATGGTATAGTAGAGATCTGGAGCATCAAAGGCCCACAAAAAGGCCTCACCTCAGGGAGTTTGCCGGAGCATCACAAGAACAATGGGACTGGTTGGCCAGAGAAGAAGCTTATAGAACAAAGATCAGCAGGATAGAGCAACGGGCCCAAGAGCTCCAATTTGAAATGGATGTGCAAGCCGCCGCCAACGAAGGAGATAAAAAGAAGTTGGCACAAGAAAATGACTTTTTGAGAGCTCAAATCCAGCAAATGAAAAGGGATGCTGACAGACAGTTGAGGAGTCGAGCGGACGAAAAATTGATAAAGGGTCTGAGAAGCCAAGTTGCCGATGGACAAAGAGAATTGGAAGAGTCAAAAGCCCAAACAATGAGGATCCGTGCTAGCTGGAAAAAGGAGGCACATCAACGCGCACTTCACCTACAACGGGTGGAAGAAGATTACACTGAGACCATCACTAGTCTAAGGGAGGCAAATGTTATCCTCAGGGAGCGGGTTTTCAAGCAAGCCCGAGATGCTAGAACAGACCTCGACCGTTGCCACAATTTGATGGCTCGACTGCAAGAACAAATAGACAGGCTCCTAGACCAAGTCACCAACAACGCTCAAAGGTTGGGAGCGAAAAACCAGCAGATAGAGCGGCTACTCGGAGAAAGAGACATGATCAAGGACAGAATTGGAGAAATCGGGCATTATGTCACCATGAAGTGCCTAGCTTGTGAACAAATGCCCCGCACCGACCTTTTTGCTTCAATTATGGGATATGTTCATCGGATCATGGAAGAGTTAAGGGGACTACACAAGGACCTCACACCCAGGCCCGCGGTAAGGCCGAATGATGCCTCGCGGGCCCCTAGGAATATTAGAGCAGTAGACCTTTGATTAAAAATGTATTTTTGAAATGTTGGGTCAAGCGAGTTGGCATGTTATTTTACGTTTTCGAGTCAAGCATTCCTTTTATGTTGTAAGACCTGTTTTGTAACTTTAAGGTTTTAGTTGATATAAAAGTTACCGAATTTTGCCACAATCCTGTTACCAGAACTACGCTCGGTCTGATTCACGCGAGAACGTGATACGTAGGCAATCCACATAAGATTCGACCACCACTAAAAAGAAAGGAAAAGAATCCAAAGGTTAAATAACAATAAGGCTTTCAAAGATAGTCGAAAAAGAAAAAAGAAAAAGAAAAAGGGCTGGAATGACGCATGTTAAGAGTACATGTAGAAAGGGTTATTTGGTTAGGTGCATTGCATCCAACGTGCTATAACATATCTGTCAAACTCGGTAAACTAACAAGTTTGTTGCATTTCCAGAAAAGTTTAGCAGTTGGTTTGACAGAATATACTGGCCAGCCATCATTACCGTACTAGATCCAAAGGACCGATTACAGTAAGCATGTCTAGTTATGGCAAGAGTCTCGAGGAAGAAAAATCAGAGTTACAAATCATGAAAGAAGAGGTAGACCGGTTAAAACAACAGATAACAGAGATGCACCTGGCCTGGGCCAGGGAACAGTCTTCACCAAACCGCCCTACTCTCGCCTCAGCTCCGGAACATCCGCCCATCGATCCTTCGACAAGCGCCCCGATCTATCCATACTTTCAGGGGGAAAACCCATATGCCACCCACATTCCACCAGCCAAACCAAATCCTCCTCCAGTCACCCCTGTTTTTGTGGCACCTCCACCTGCTCCTCTGCAAAGGCCGGCCGGCGAGCCGCATGTTCAGATCCATGACAACTCTTACTATCCTCCGGAGCCTACTTTTAGGGCTCCTGAACCGCAATCACATACCCCTCACTGGGATAATCCGGCAGAACCGGAAAAGTACTTCCAAAGTTCAGAACATGAGGAAGTTATCAGAAAAGTTAAAAGCCTGGAGCAGTCCTTCAGGAACATGCACGGTTTGGGTAATCAGGTCAGTGTCGCTTACAAAGATCCGTGCCCGTTCCCCGACGTCCAATTACCGGCCGGGTTCAAAATGCCCAAGTTTGACCTATACGAGGGGCACGGTGATCCTGTAGCCCACCTCCGAGGGTTTTGCAGTAAAATGCGAGGAGCTGGAGGACGGGATGAGATTCTGATAGCTTACTTCGGTCAGAGTCTGGGAGGATCTGCGCTGGAGTGGTACACTAGACAGGATCCTAGTAGGTGGTTTACGTGGGATGATTTGGCTCAAGCTTTTATCGGCCAGTTCCAGTACAATCTTGAAATAATCCCCGACCGCCTATCATTGCTAAAATTAGAGAAGAAGCCCGCTGAAAGCTTCAGGGAATTTGGTTTCCGTTGGAGGGAACAGGCGGCCAGGGTAGATCCGCCAATGAGAGAGAGCGAGATGGTGGACTACTTCTTGCAGACATTAGAGCCAACCTACTTCGGACATCTGGTAACGTCCGTAGGCAAATCATTCACTGAGGTGATAAAAATGGGGGGTATGATCGAGGAAGGTTTGAAGGCCAACAAGATCATGAGCTACTCAGCATTGAAAGCCACCACTCAAGCTATCCAAAGTGGTACTGGAGGAGTACTTGGGAAAAAGAGGAGAGAGGAAGTCGCGGCCGTCGAGTCCGGGGCATGGTTCAGAAATAGAGGCCCTGCACCCCAATATAACCCGCCACAGCCTCACCACCAAAATTACCTCCACAATCCATATAACCACCCGCAACATTACTATCCAGCACCTGATCCCCATTTTACTGTCCATCACGCTCAGTCATATGTCGCACCTCCCGTCTATGCACCATGGCGTGTACCAAACCCGCAAAACAGTTATCCACCCCCAAGAGCCTACAGAAACCCCACGGGCGCGAGTTTTCGTCCGAACCAAGCATTCAAGGGCGACAGGGCGCCAAGGCCAAAGACTTTCACTCCCCTGGGGGAGTCTTACACCAGTCTGTTCCACCGGTTGAAGCAAGTAGGGTTGCTAAATCCGGTTGAAGCTAAGCTACCAAACCCTCTTCCGAAGAACCTGGACCATTCAGTAAATTGTGCCTACTGCTCAGGATGTCCGGGACACGATACGGAAAAATGTTGGAGGTTGAAGACGGCCATCCAGGAGCTCATCGACACTCGCAGGATTGAGGTCCAGACTCCAACAGAGCCCAACATCAACCAAAACCCGCTTCCAACTCATCATGAGACCAACATGATCGAGTTGGTAC
Organism: Nicotiana noctiflora; assembly: GCA_032618575.1. Classification (NCBI taxonomy): domain Eukaryota; kingdom Viridiplantae; phylum Streptophyta; class Magnoliopsida; order Solanales; family Solanaceae; genus Nicotiana; species Nicotiana noctiflora. The sequence continues at coordinate 69,948 of JASVEL010009621.1, read as the reverse complement.
GGGCAGAAGAAGGAAAGGAGAAAGCCTCTCAGGACTGTAATGATGATCAAGTCTAGCGGGGTAGGAATGAGAAAAGGGCCAAGCCTTAATAAGTCACCCAGTTGCAAGAAGGACATACCAGGAGGGTCGGAAGCAGGAAAGGAAAGTGTGAGCGGAGTACCGATGAGGCCGGGGAAGGCAAAAATAGTTGTACCAGGGGCAGCTACCAAGCCCATCTTGACGGTAGCACGCGTTTGAATGGATCCTTTCATCATCAAGCCAGCAATACAGTTGCCAATAACTGATAGCAGGGCTGTTCCATGGAATTATGCTCGGATTACAACGACTTACAAAGGAAAGGAAGTGAAAGAGGAAGTTTGCGAAGCGCAAGGATTGACCCGCTCGGGGAGATGTTTTGCCCCTGCGGAATTGAGGAAGATCACTCCGGCAACATTGAAAAAGCCGATAACTGATGAAGAGGCAGAAGAATTCCTGAAAAAGATGAAGCTGCATGACTATTCTGTCTTAGAGCAGTTGAAGAAGACTCCGGCGCAAATATCATTGCTATCCTTGCTGATACATTCCGAGGAACATCGGCAAGCTTTGATGAAAGTCCTGAATGAGGCACATGTACCGGATAAAATCTCAGGTGAGTCATTTGGAGAAGATCACCAATAGGATCTTCGAAGCGAATCGGATCACCTTCACCGATGATGAATTGCCCGAGGAGGGCACCGAGCACAACAAGGCTTTATATCTTACGGTAAAGTGTGAAGAGGCGGTGGTTACCAAAGTCCTTGTCGATAATGGGTCCAGTGCTAACATTTGTCCTCTCTCTACACTGGACAAGTTGAAAGTGGACATCGGCAGGATACGCAAGAACAACATATGTGTTCGAGGGTTCGATGGGGGAGGCAAGGCATCGGTTGGGGACATAATGTTAATCTTGACGATTGGGCCAGTGGAGTTCACCATGGAATTCCAGGTGCTGGACATGGTGGTGTCATATAACCTTCTGATAGGGCGACCATGGATCCATGCCGCAAGAGCGGTTCCATCCAGCTTACACCAACTCGTCAAGTTTGAGTGGGACCAACAGGAGATCATCGTCCATGGAGGGAATGATCTACAACCAAGCACCATCGTCCCCTTTGTTGAAACAGAAGAAGATGTTGGGCCGTGGGTGTACCAGATCTGCGATGTGGTATCCGCCAACCGAGTTCCAGAAGGGGAATGCATTCCCGATGACAGAATAATTACTGCAGATGTCATGGTGGCTCGTGAAATGTTGCGACATGGTTTCATACCCGGCAAAGGTCTAGGTGCATCTCTGCAAGGAATCATACAACTGGTATCAGTGGTCGAAAACTTAGGAACCTTCGGCTTGGGATTCAAGCCAACATCGGAGGACATCCGGCGAGCCAAGAGGAGTAAGCAGAAGACATGGGTGCTCCCGAAGCCGGTTCCACGCCTTTCCCAATCTTTTGTCAGGTCCGGAGCAAGAGGACATCCAACGACAAAGATTCCCGGTCCTACGATCAGGCCAGACGAAGAGTTCTTCAGGAAGTTCGAGGACCTATTCACAGATGTATGTATGCTCGAGGATGGTGAAGGATCCAGCCATGCCGAAATACAGTTTGTGGGACCGAAAGCAAAACTGAATAATTGGAAGGCTACTCCTCTCCCTGTCCGGAAGGAGTCTTGGTAGTTTGTTTTAGATTGTTTTCTTTCGAAATTCTGTGTTGGGGGTTGTCCCCGGAGTAAAATCCAGTTGTTTTTAGTTCATTTTTGATTTAAGTTTGCAGTTTGTTTTTCCTTGTACAGTTCCCATTAATGAAATTTGGTTCCCTTCGTGTCTAATTTTGTTTATTTTTCCTTCTTTTTACTTTTCTGAACAGCCTTCTTTCAACTGATCTTAATGATATGGCGTGCTTAAAGATTAATCAACCCGGTCTAGAAAGTCAATCGGGTTTGGAAATAATAACGCATGAAATAAGAAGTGACGAGAGTGAGTCAGAGAGTACGGCGATGATGAAGCCGTAGAAGAAATCGGTGAAGAATTGAGTCACTTCGAGGAAAAACCCAAACCGAATTTAAATGATACTGAGGCCGTTAATTTGGGGAATGCGGATGACGTCAAAGAAACCCGAATAAGTGTCCATATTGAACCCAATCTGAGAGAAGAGTTGATCAAAACACTCATGGAGTTTAAAGACATTTTCGCATGGTCGTACGACGACATGCCAGGACTCAGCACTGATCTAGTGGTTCATAGATTACCCACCGATCCGGCATATCCTCCCGTCAAGCAAAAGCTGCGGAAATTCAAGACGGAGATGAGTGTGAAGATTAAGGAGGAGGTAACCAAGCAGTTGCAGGCGAAAGTCATTCGTGTCACTCGATACCCTGAATGGTTGGCTAACGTAGTACCAGTGCCAAAGAAAGACGGAAAGATCCGAGTATGCGTGGACTATCGCAATCTCAACAAGGCAAGTCCTAAGGATAATTTCCCACTTCCCAATATCCATATCCTAATTGATAATTGCGCCGGACGCGAAATCGGATCTTTTGTGGACTGTTATGCGGGATATCATCAGATTTTGATGGATGAAGAGGACGCAGAAAAGACGGCTTTTATCACACCGTGGGGAACTTATTGCTACCGGGTGATGCCGTTCGGTTTGAAGAATGCAGGGGCAACATATATGAGGGCGATGACTACGGTATTCCATGACATGATACACAAGGAAATTGAAGTGTACGTGGATGATGTGATCGTAAAATCCAGGCGTCAAGAAGACCATGTTGCCGACCTCGGGAAGTTCTTTCAAAGACTTCGAAGGTACGACATCAAGCTCAATCCGGCCAAATGCGCATTCGGAGTTCCATCAGGAAAGTTGCTAGGATTCATCGTCAGCCGACGGGGCATTGAGTTGGACCCATCCAAAATCAAGTCCATTCAAGAGCTACCCCCGCCAAAGAATAAAACAGAGTTAATGAGTCTGTTGGGAATGTTAAATTACATCAGTAGGTTTATTGCTCAACTTACAGCAACCTGTGAACCCATATTCCGTCTGTTGAAGAAAGACGCCGCGATAGAATGGACTACGGAATGTCAGGAAGCGTTCGACCAAATCAAAGGGTATCTGTCAAACCCACCCGTACTAGTTCCGCCTGAACCGGGCAGACCCTTGATTCTTTATCTGACGGTTTTGGAGAATTCGTTCGGCTGCGTACTGGGGCAGCATGATCTTACTGGCAGGAAGGAACGGGCCATTTACTACCTCAGTAAGAAATTTACAGTCCACGAGGTCAAGTACACTCATCTAGAAAAGACATGTTGCGCCCTGACTTGGGTAGCCCAAAAGCCGAAACACTATTTGTCTTCTTACACCACTTACCTCATTTCGCGTTTGGATCCGTTGAAGTATATTTTCCAGAAACCTATGCCTACAGGGAGGTTAGCAAAATGGCAAATATTACTTACGGAGTTCGACATCATATACGTGACAAGGACGGCTATGAAAGCTCAAGCCCCGGCCGATCACTTAGCTGAAAATCCTGTTGATGACGAATACGAACCTTTGAGGACGTATTTTCCAGATGAGGAGGTGTTGCAAATTGAGGGGTTAGAACTAACCAAGGATCCGGGGTGGAAGCTCTTCTTCGACGGAGCGGCGAACGCAAAAGGAGTCGGAGTAGGGGCCGTGCTCATATCTGAAACAGGACATCATTATCCTGTTACCGCTCAACTGCGTTTTCACTGTACCAATAATATGGCCGAGTACGAGGCATGTATCTTGGGGTTGCGATTAGCGGTGGACATGGATGTACAGGACGTCTTGGTCTTGGGGGACTCGGACCTTCTGGTACATCAGATTCAGGGAGAATGGGAAACCAGAGATTTAAAGCTTATCCCATATCGTCAGTGTTTGCATGATTTGACCAAACGCTTTCGATCGGTAGAATTCAGGCACATCCCAAGGATGCATAATGAGGTTGCCGACGTGTTGGCTACTTTAGCGTCGATGCTACATCACCCGGACAAGGTTCGTGTCGATCCGTTACATATCCAGGTCCGGAATCAACATGCTTATTGTAATGTGATAGAGGAAGAGGTGGATGGTGAGCCATGGTTTCATGATGTCAAGGAATACCTCGGGTTAGGAGTATACCCAGAGCAAGCAACTGGAGATCAAAAGCGAGCTATTCGGCGGTTGGCGAACGGATTTTTCCTTAGTGGAGGGGTGCTGTACAAAAGAACCCCAGACTTGGGATTGTTGAGATGTATAGATGCAAATCAAGCCACAATAGTGATGACAGATATACACTCGGGAGTTTGCGGACCACACATGAGCGGATACGTATTGGCAAAGAAGATTCTTCGAGCGGGATATTACTGGCTCACGATGGAGCGTGATTGTATAAGTTTCGTGCGAAGATGCCATCAGTGTCAGATACACGGAGATTTGATTCATTCTCCACCAACTGAATTGCACACAATGTCAGCACCATGGCCGTTTGTTGCATGGGGCATGAATGTTATTGGACCTATAGAGCCTGCGGCTTCCAATGGTCACAGGTTCATTCTGGTAACGATCGATTATTTTACCAAGTGGGTGGAGGCCAAAACATTCAAATCAGTGACCAAGAAGGCGGTGGTGGATTTCGTGCATTCCCACATCATCTGCAGGTTTGGAATTCCAAAGATAATCATCACAGATAACGGTGCCAATCTTAACAGCGGATTGATGAAAGAGGTCTGCCAACAGTTCAAGATCACACACCGAAATTCCACGCCGTATCGTCCCAAAGCAAATGGTGCGGTTGAGGCAACAAATAAGAATATAAAGAAGATATTGAGGAAGATGGTAGAAGGGTCTAGGCAGTGGCATGAAAAGTTACCATTTGCGCTGTTGGGTTATCGCACTACCGTCCGGACTTCGGTAGGTGCAACTCCTTACTTGTTGGTATACGGGACTGAAGCAGTAATACCCGCGGAAGTTGAGATTCCATCCCTCCGAATTGTCGCTGAAGCTGAGATTGATGACGACGAGTGGGTCAAAACCCGATTAGAGCAATTGAGCTTGATCGACGAAAAGAGATTGACAGCAGTATGTCACGGCCAATTGTATCAAAAGAGAATGGCGAGAGCATATAACAAGAAGGTACGTCCCGGGAAATTTGAAGTGGGACAGCATGTGCTGAGGAGAGTTCTACCACATCAGGCCGAAGCGAAAGGCAAGTTCGCTCCAAATTGGCAGGGACCATTTGTGGTTACTAGAGTATTATCCAACGGCGCTCTATGTCTGACTGATGTTGAGGGAAGATGCACCGATATGGCTATCAATTCTGATGCGGTCAAGAGATATTATGTGTAATTCTTTAATGCATTTGTCAACGTTTGGTTTCGTTTGTGTGTATTTGGCATTTTTCGGAGAATGAAATGACAGAGGCAATTTTTCTACTACCCTAAACACTTTAACCTTTGTTTCCCCATTTGAGCCTTAATTATTCGTTCATATACCCTCTTTCGAAATCATCAAGGAAGATGTGTAACAGAATAGAAAAAGAAACAAAGAAAAAATACAAGAAAAAGTGAACTACGTTCGACCTGATTCCATAAGAAGGATACGTAGGCGCCACACGGCTCGGTCATAATAAAATAAAAATCAAAGATCCCCAAGCAACAAAACTGGGGCAGAAGTCATTGTTTCGTTTGAAAGATAGTGTGGATTCCGAAAGTTGTAATGAGCTAGCCGTTGAGGTTAAACCCCTTTCTTTAGCCTCACGCGCAGAAACCACATTAAGGACCAGAAAGACCTCTCGATCAGTATTTGGAGAAATGCCAAGTCATGTGAATAAAAGCCAAAAGTGACGTCCTGACCCTCGATTGAATCCAGGATGCACAAACCGAAAGGGGATAACGCTCTAGAGGGAATCTCAGGGGTGATACCCCGAAAGGGGAAAGAAAGCGTAAATGAGAGAGTCTTAACGGTGAAAACCCTCGCGGGCACCTTAAGGCGAAGGAGGTTGAGAGAAGTAAAATGAGAGAGTCTTACGGTGAAAACCTTTACGGGCACCTTAAGGCGACGGGAGATAGAGAGAAATGAGAGAATCTCATTAGTGAAAACCCTGTGAAGGGCACTGTGAGGTGACAGGACGAGATGGTTACAAGATGTCCGCATGAGACAAGGTTTGGACATCCGTTTACCTCTAGCAGAACGCGGCATCAGAAAGTGATTGACATGAATAGACTGGGTAGTTTAATCTCAAAGGCGCGGCATAACCATTGGATCAATCATACATTTAGATAAGTTTTCCTATTTTTGAGTTCAGAAAAGTTTTTCTCTTCTTTTGTCATTTGCGGTCGGTATTCTTTTCTTTTCTTTCATTTTCGAAAATTGATTTTTCAAAGCTTACTACCAAGTCTCCCAAAGCAATATAATGAAAATAAATAGGCGTGGAATGAGGCAATAAGGCAGAAGTCGTTACGTTAGTAAGATTGGGACGACAGGCTGATTGGAAGGTTCGCAGGAATTATGGAGTATGATGGACACACGTGGCACGTCCGAAAGATGATTTCACGCAACAGATCACCGGCTAAAAAGAGTCGGATCAAACCAAAGATTGGAATAAAAGGAAAGATGAGAGGTCGTTCGTGGAAAGAGCATCGTCCCCAACAAGCGTCAACGTCGTCCTCAAAGTTCGAGAGAGGCCAAGCAGCTGAAAGAGAAAAGAAAATGGCCCCAACAAGAGCGGCACGACCACTCACTGCGTTTTGAAACTAACAATTTTTCTTTGATTTAAAGCAGGAAAGTAGGGTTCGTTGCCAGAAATTTATCAAACTGGGGCAGAAAATTTTCTCCTGTTGCGAAAATTTTCTTGAAAGCAAAGACTCAGAGGATAAGGGTAGAAAGCAACACAAGATTTCGGAAATACCAGCTCCGAGCAGAATAGTTTCGAGAAAGGCCGGACGACACGATGGGGTAACCTTTGAGCTTGGTATCACCCCCAGCAGTTGTTGGAAAAATAAAACAATGGCTTCGAGATTCCCCCAGCAGTATTACATTCCATAATTTGATCGAGGAGGCAAAAGCGTGAGTCCCAGAAGAGGTATGGGAAGAAGGAAGAGAATGAGGGGTGAAGGAAACAAAGAATACTTCCTCAGCAGCATCATCCCCAGCAGGCGAGTAAACAGTTCCAAAAATATCCCCAGCAGCCAGAAGAAAAAGTAATACGACCCGGGGGAAGGCAATTCCAAGACAGGATAATTCAGAAGAAGAGAAGGTGGTCCGAGAGGCAATGCAGGAAGAAGGAAAAGGTACAAAAGGCAAAGGGAGGTAATCAAGATAGGATGAAATCAGTGAGTAGTAGTTGAAGTCAGGGAGCCCGCCTGGAGAATGAAGTGGCGATTTTATTTTGAGTAGTAGTTGAAGTCAGGGAGCCCGCCTGGAGAATGGAGTTGCGATTTTATTTTGAAGTAGTAGCTGAAGTCAGGGAGCCCGCCTGGAGAATGGAGTGGCGATTTTATTTTGAAGTAGTAGCTGAAGTCAGGGAGCCCGCCTGGAGAATGGAGTGGCGATTTTATTTTGAAGTAGTAGTTGAAGTCAGGGAGCCCGCCTGGAGAATGGAGTGGCGATTTTATTTTGAAGTAGTAGTTGAAGTCGGGGAGCCCGCCTGGAGAATGGAGTGGCGATTTTATTTTGAAGTAGTAGTTGAAGTCAGGGAGCCCGCCTGGAGAATGGAGTGGCGATTTTATTTTGAAGTAGTAGTTGAAGTCGGGGAGCCCGCCCGAAGAATGGAGTGGCGATTTTATTTTTGAAGTTGTAGTTGAAGTCAGGGAGCCCGCCCGGAGAATGGAGTGGCGATTTTATTTTGAAGTAGTAGTCGAAGTCGGGAGCCCGCCCGAAGAATGGAGTGGCGATTTTATTTTGAAGTAGTAGTTGAAGTCGGGGAGCCCGCCCTGGAGAATGGAGTGGCGATTTTATTTTGAAGTAGTAGTTGAAGTCGGGGAGCCCGCTTGGAGAATGGAGTGGCGATTTTATTTTGAAGTAGTAGTTGAAGTCGGGAGCCCGCCCGAAGAATGGAGTGGCGATTTTATTTTGAAGTAGTAGTTGAAGTCGGGGAGCCCGCCCTGGAGAATGGAGTGGCGATTTTATTTTGAAGTAGTAGTTGAAGTCGGGGAGCCCGCCCGGAGAATGGAGTGGCGATTTTATTTTGAAGTAGTAGTTGAAGTCGGGAGCCCGCCCGAAGAATGGAGTGGCGATTTTATTTTGAAGTAGTAGTTGAAGTCGGGGAGCCCGCCCGAAGAATGGAGTGGCGATTTTATTTTGAAGTAGTAGTTGAAGTCAGGGAGCCCGCCCGGAGAATGGAGTGGCGATTTTATTTTGAAGTAGTAGTTGAAGTCGGGGAGCCCGCCTGAAGAATGGAGTGGCGATTTTATTTTGAAATAGTAGTTGAAGTCAGGGAGCCCGCCTGGAGAATGGAGTGGCGATTTTATTTTGAGTAGTAGTTGAAGTCGGGGAGCCCGCCTGGAGAATGGAGTGGCGATTCTATTCTGAAGTAGTAGTTGAAGTCGGGGAGCCCGCCCGGAGAATGGAGTGGCGATTTTATTTTGAAGTAGTAGTTGGAGTCGGGGAGCCCGCCCGGAGAATGGAGTGGCGATTTTATTTTGAAGTAGTAGTCGAAGTCGGGAGCCCGCCTAGAGAATGGAGTGGCGATTTTATTTTGAAGTAGTAGTTGAAGTCGGGAGCCCGCCTGGAGAATGTAGTGGCGATTTTATTTTGAGTGGTAGTTGAAGTCAGGGAGCCCGCCTGGAGAATGGAGTGGCGATTTAACTTTGAAGTAGTAGTTGAAGTCAGGGAGCCCGCCTGGAGAACGGAGTGGCGATTTTATCTTGAAGTTGTAGTTGAAATCAGGGAGCCCGCCTGGAGAATGGAGTGGCAATTTAATTTTGAAGTTGTAATTGAAGTCAGGGAGCCCGCCTGAAGAATGGAGTGGCTATTCATTGTTGAAGTTGGTTGGGAAAAGTGGTAGAGCATAACGAAATCCCCAGCGTGAATCCAAGTTCATAATCGAAAGGAAGGCGACAAGGATCAGAAAAGATAGATTCAGATTTCGAAGAAGAATGGTTCGAAGACCACCAAAAAGGAACCAATGGTCGAAGGTCGGCCATCAAGATAGGCCGAGACAACAATTGTCAGAGGAGAAAAAGCACGCGAGGAGATATCGGAGCCGGCAGGATGGCAAGGAGCATGACAAGATCAAGTCAAAAAGGATAGATAAGAGTTTGTAATACTGTAACTTAGTCTAGCTCCTTGTTTTTGTTGCTTAGTGCGGTGTAACAAGGAGGTCAGCTAAGCAGTGGCAACAGCAGTAATAGCAGTAACAGCAGTAACAGCAAGATCGCAACAGTCATGGTAGTCCCAGCTACCAAAACTTCCCGAACTACATTGGCCTGATTCCCTTTTAGCCAGGGATATGTAGGAGACCTTCTGAAGCAAAGGTTCGGTCAAACTTTTCCAACAAAAAATGCTTCGCACGGAGTGCTCCAACGGGCAAAAATCGCTCGTATCCGCTCACTTTTCTTTGCACGAAAACTCTTCATGTTTCCGCGCAAAGAGGGGCAGCTGTGAGCACGTGATTTTTCCCTACATGAGAATTATTCCCAAAATTCAAAATAAAGTAGTTTTGCGTTGAGTGTGATTTTCTGTGATTTTTGTGTTATTTTTTCTCTTATTATTTGCATTTTTTTTTGCGTGTGCATGTCTATTATTTAAATTAACACAAAATATAAAAAATGTTTGCATTTTTGCATATAAAACTCATATTGGTAATTTAGAGTAATTAAGTTTATTTGTACGAAAATGAAAAAAATCATAAAGAGGGGGTATTTTTCGCATTTCTTGTCATTTAATCGCAGGATTTGGTATTTATTGCTAAAAACTAGTTATAGGTATATATATATATATATATATATAGATATATATATATATATGTATATATAATACAATATAGAGTTTAGTTTTAGGAAATAAGAAAATCAGATTTGGGCCAAAATCTAGTCCAAAACCAGGCCCAATCGAGTCATCTTTGGTCCAGTCCAACTCATCCTCAATCGTGGCCGTCCATTTCAAATTGATCCTATGGCCACGATCTCCCCTATCTACCCATTCAGGAGGCATCGATCTGGGCCGTTCGATTCAGTTGATCCAACGGCCAATGTTGCATCCCCATGACCCGAGTTTGCCCGGCCCAATCCACCCATAGACCAACCCGGCTTCGATGATGACCAAACGACGCCGTTTTATGTTAATAATGCGATCCATACCGTTGATCTAATCAGATCCAACGGCTTGGATTAAATCTCATACCCCGTATATAATATCAGCCCTACAACCCAGCCCCCCCCCTAAGAACCCCCTCCTTTCGTCTCTATCCATCAGAGACATACAAAAAACCCCCGCCGCTTGCCACCGTCTGCCGCCTACCGGAAATCGCCCCACGGCGGTTCCGGTAGGCCAAACCACCCCAAATTAACACCAAATGATCTTCCAAGCCCCCTCTACATGGATCCGTTGGCCGTTAGCCTCGAATGTTACTCAAACGTCTCGAATATTCGTTTGAAACTCGCCGGAATTTGAAGTTCTATGCCAAACCTCACCAAACTCATACCCTAGCACCTCCCGACCTCCCTCATCCCCAAGCCACCACTGTTAGCCTTCGAATCAGGCCGGAATTGGTCGAACTTTTGAGATAGCTTACTGAACGAACCAAGTAAAACCCAAAGAATTTGGGGTCTTAATTGACCTTAGTCAGTTGTTCTTAGTCAAGAACACTTGATTAAGGTCCGTTTGGACCTCAAAAGCTCGAATTAGAACTGCAACCGGATGGGTTTAGAGTTCGGCTTTTAATTTCAAGGTATTTCCTTCCTTTTTCTTTTCTTTTTCTATTTTTCTTCTCTCGTTACTTGTTTGAATTTCGTTATAATTTGTTCTTGTGGTCAATCATTCCTTCCCCTTTCTTTTTTGGTTTATTTTCTTTTTCTGTTCTGTCAGTTCGAAATGTGTCTTAAGGGAGTTTTCATTGATTAATTTGCTTGCTCATAGTTCTGTTGAATCATTATTTGTTATCTCGATTTGATTCTGCCTTCATATACCTGACTAAGTCCACTCTCCATCCAATGAAATGTCGAGTCATGATAAGTCCTCTGTTTGGATGCTATGTGATTCGATTTGAGTTAAACCTGAGCTACTCAAGTGAATTGGATTTGTTGTTTGGTGTATTGAATCCACACCAGTGGTTGTTGCGCAAGTTTGGTTTTAAATTTAGTTTCAGTGTTGCAGTATTCACTCAAGATTGGGATTAAGCATTTGTTAGTTTCTTTTGTTTAAATGAATCGGTGGGAGTGTGTTGGTGTGCTGAAACCTGCATAATGTTTGAGTTAATTGGACTGTCAGTAGAAGTACTAACTAAATTGTTTATTCATAATGACTTGGAAAAGCAGTAAGAGTATGGGTTAGCCTTAGAAGACTTGACTAAAACAATATACTGCCCATAACCTGGACTGGTGGAACCTGCTGTATAGCAGGATACCACCAGCTCCTGCAGACCTTTAAATTTAAAATTAGATAAGTCATAAGTTGGGACAGGACTTAGTGGCTTAGGACAGAACATGGTATGGGCTGGCCAGGATTTTAAAATAGGCTGGCCAGGTGAGGAAGGGAGTATAAAACAGAGATGGAGACAGACAGACACACATACAAAATAGATAGAGAGAGCTGGGAAGTTAAAAAAGACAGACTGGAGAAACAATTTCGAAACTGAAAATACAGAGAGAACAATAAGGATATAGACTGAAGTTACTGTTTCATTGGATTGTGTTGGTTACTGTTTTGTTTGTTGAGGTTGCTGTGGTCCTGTTGTTATTCTTTTGCAACTGCTGTGGTTGTGTTTGGCTACTGTTGTGGTGGTTTGTGTTACTGTTGTGGTTCTGCTGGTCGGGGATTCCTTTTCTTTACTGGTTGTTGTTGATTCTGTTGTGGGGGTGTTGTGCTATTGCGTTTAGCTGTGTTCAGTGGCTGTTTGTCGATTTTGTTGCTGTGGCTGTTGGTACACTGCTGTTGTTGCCATTATTGCTTAGCTGATCCTTTGGTTCTTTAATTGCCAGGTACACATCCTTATCAATGTAGGCTCTTTTGAGTAAAGAACAAAGCTGAATTTGCAAGGCTTGATAGGTTCAACTTTAGGTTAATTTTGTAGCATCAATAATTGTAATGGTTAGTAGCCATTTGGACGGATGTATAAATGAACTGTTATCCTTTTGATCATTAGTATTATAACTAAACTATTTGAAGAGTAATAGGATGAGACTGTTCGAGAGTTTTTCTTAAGACATAGATATGAGTTTGAGTTTGTGTCCATATACGAATATTTGCATCCAATAGTGTAGTTTGGTGTAGCTAATTCCAGAATTTGTATTATCAGGCACAGAAACATAAAAAGGGGTAGTTAGTTCGAAATCAGAAATCGGTATGACTAACCACTATTTAAGCCTTAATTACAATGCTGTTCGTCTGTTGGGGTAAATAGCCACGGATTTAAGGTGTATTGGGGTAAAATTTCAGATGTGATTTGTTATTTAAAGTTGGACAAGTGAATTGGCTACCTTAGATGCTAGTTTATGTTTTTATCCTCTTAAGCTAGATCGCTAATAGAATGACTCAGCTAGTAAGAATGAGCTTCATATTAAACAACAATGTCGTATGGATGCCGTATCCATTGTTACCAAATTGGGATTAAAAACATTGCCTGGGTCGTAAACTTATTCAGTATATATATAGGATTGGATATCAAGTTAATATTAGAGACGAAAACAAGTAGAGAATATAGTTCATCTTAGGATTGGCCTTAATAATAATGAGACGAGCCTCGCCAAACGCAAATACACAATCGCGGGGCCCTCAAATTAGTCGTTATAAAAAGACTTAGACTTGGAGGGACCGTCTAGTGAATCTCACGGTCTTTTCCCAAAATTAAACAGACGATAGACTCTTTAGGCACGATTTGAAATAAAAATTATTTTCCTAAATACGGGTGTGCATTTATGTGACCCAAATCTTACTCTCGGCGAAACTGAAATACATTAAAGTCACAGGCGTACTGGTTGCGGTGTGACTCGAAATGTGTTTTCGTGACGTCGCAATTTTTCTTAAAATTAAAAGCGGAACATTAAAAGCACATAGTTAAAATATATAAAAGAATCAGATAGAAACAAAAAAATTGCAATTGAGCGACCGTGCTAAAACCACGGAATCCGGGAGTGCCTAACACCTTTCCCGGGTTAACAGAATTCCTTATCCAGATTTCTAGTTTCGCAGATTATATTATAGAGTCATAAATTTCCTCGGATCGGGATTAAACCGGTGACTTGGGACACCATTATTTTTCCAAGTGGCGACTCTGAATTAATTAAATAAATCCCGTGTCGATTGTCCTTTAATTGTAAAAACTCCCTCGCGTTCCCACGGGTGCGGTAAAAAGGAGGTGTGACAGCTCTGGCGACTCTGCTGGGGACATCTACCTCGAACCTCGGTTCGGGGTCTAAGAACTCGAGCTCATTTAAATTGTTGTTTTCTCTATATCTGATTTTATTACATGTTTGATTAATGTGCTACATGTCTACCGCTTTGATATTAGTTGCACTGTATATACAAACTGCTATATGTTTACCGCTTTGATATTGCGTGAATTGTATATAAAACTGTGCCGAAAACCCTTCACTTCTCACCCCCGGGGATGTGCTCACCGGTTGAGACTCCTTATTCTGTTAGTGTCATACCCCAAAATAATGAAGAGGCGCGGCTGACATTCCTAAGACAGCCTTTCGCTCTAGATATGGGCATTATGAGTTCTTGGTCATGTCCTTCGGGTTGACCAATGCCCCAGCAGCATTCATGGAGTTGATGAATCGGGTATTCGGGCCTTACTTAGATCTGTTCGTGATAGTCTTCATAGATGACATCCTGGTGTACTCCCGCGGCCAGGAAGAGCACGAGCAGCACCTCAGAGTGGTTCTTCAGACTCTGAAAGATAACCATCTATATGCCAAATTTTCTAAATGTGAGTTCTGGCTAAGTTTGATAGCATTTCTGGGTCACATTGTATCAGTGGAAGGTATTCAAGTAGACCCAAAGAAGATTGAGGCAGTCCAGAATTGGCCTCGACCAGCTTCAGTGACTGAGATCCGGAGTTTCTTGGGATTAGCAGGTTACTACCGTCGTTTTGTAGAGGGTTTTCTTCTATTGCAGCCCCGATGACCAGGTTGACCCAGAAGGGTGTCCAGTTTCAGTGGTCAGAGGAGTGTGAGGCGAGCTTTCAGAAGCTCAAGACAGCCTTGACCACCGCACCGGTGTTGATACTACCTACGGGTACAGGGCCTTATACAGTTTATTGTGACGCATCTCGTACAGGGCTTGGAGTGGTATTGATGCACGATGGTAAGGTTATTGCGTATGCTTCGAGGCAGTTGAAAATACATGAGAATAATTATCTAGTTCATGATCTTGAGTTGGCAGCGGTGGTTCATGCCTTAAAGATCCGGAGGCATTATCTATATGGTGTGACATGTGAGGTGTACATTGATCAAAAAAGCCTACAGTACTTGATAAAGCAAAAGGAGTTGAATTTACGATAGTGGGAGATGGTTAGAGTTGCTAAAAGACTATGATGTTACTATATTATATCACCCAGGTAAGGCCAATGTGGTGGCCGATGCATTGAGTAGAAAGTATGCTAGCATTGGTAGTCTTGCATACATTCCGGTCAGTCAGAGACCATTAGCTCTAGATGTCCAGGCCTTAGCCAACCGGTTCGTGAGATTAGACATTTCTGAGCCTAGCAGGGTGTTAGCCTGCACGGTCGCTCGTTCTTCGTTATTAGAGCGTATCCGTGAGAGGCAATTTGATGATCCTCATTTGCGTGAGTTGAGAGATACAATACAGCGGGGAGGTGCCACACAGGTAAATCTAGATGATGATAGGGTATTGAAATTGCAGGGTCGAGTTTGTGTGCCCAATGTCGAAGGGATTCGAGAGTTGATTTTAGCAGAGGCCCACAGTTCGCGATATTCTATTCACCCAGGCGCCGCGAAGATGTACCAGGACTTACGACAACACTATTGGTGGCGCAGAATGAAGAAAGATATCGTTGCGTATGTCGCTCGGTGTCTAAATTGTCGGCAGGTGAAATATGAGCACCAGAGACCTGGTGGTGTATTCCAGAGGATTGAAATTCCCGAGTGGAAATGGGAGCGGATCACTATGGACTTCGTTATTGGACTTCCTTTGACTCGGAGGAAATTTGATGCTATTTGGGTCATTGTTGATAGGCTGACCAAATCAGCACACTTTATTCCAGTATCTGTCTCCTACTCGTCGGAGAGGTTAGCGGAGGTTTACATTAGGGAGATTGTTCGTCTCCATGGGGTGCCAGTATCTATTATCTCTGATCGGGGAACGCAGTTTACCTCGCGGTTCTGGAGAGCGGTCCAGCGGGAATTAGGCACCCAGGTTCAGTTGAGTACAGCATTTCATCCTCAGACGGATGGCCAGTCAGAGAGGACTATTCAGATTCTTGAGGACATGCTTCGAGCCTGTGTTATTGATTTCGGAGGCTCGTGGGACCAGTTTCTACCATTAGCAGAGTTCGCCTACAATAACAGTTACCAATCTAGCATCCGGATGGCTCCGTATGAGGCGTTGTATGGTAGGCGATGTCGATCACCAGTTGGATGGTTTGAACCGGGAGAGGCTCGGTTGTTGGGTACAGACTTAGTTCAGGAGGCCTTAGATAAGGTCAAGACTATTCAGGAGAGATTGCGTTCAGCTCAGCCTAGGCAAAAGACTTATGCGGATCGCAAGGTTCGAGATGTAGATTTCATGGTTGGTGAACGAGTATTGCTTCGGGTGTCGCCAATGAAGGGCGTGATGAGGTTCGGAAAGAAGGGCAAGCTCAGCCCTAGGTATATTGGTCCATTTGAGATTTTAGACAGAGTGGGAGAGGTGGCTTACAGATTAGCTTTGCCGCCTAGCTTATCAGCCGTGCATCCAGTTTTTCATGTATCTATGCTTCGGAGATACCACGGTGATCCCACACATGTGTTAGACTACAGTACTGTCCAATTGGACAATGATCTATCTTACGAGGAGGAGCCGGTGGCTATTCTAGACCGGCAGGTTCGACAGCTGAGGTCGAAGAGTTATCCTTCTGTGCGTGTTCAGTGGAGAGGTCAGCCTCCTGAGGCATCGACCTGGGAGTCCGAGTCTGATATGCGGAGCCGTTACCCATACTTGTTTCCTGACTCAAGTACTTCTTTATTTTGTCCGTTCGAGGACGAACGGTTGTTTTAGAGGTGGAGATTGTGACGACCCAAAGGGTCATCACTTATTTTATTAATCATTTCGAGCTTCCGAGGCCTTGAAAACCTCATTCTATGTTGCCTCGATTTACGTGCACGATCCGAGCATGTAGCCGGAAAGATTTTGTGATAGAAAATATGAATTCTATGAGAAATTTGGATAAATATGATATTAATATTGATATGGTTGACTTCGGTCAACATTTTTGGTAAACGGATCCGGACCCGAGATTGGATGGTCCCGAGAGGTCCGTAGGAAAATATGGGACTTGGACATGCGTCCGGAGTCGAATTCCGAGGCCTAGAGCCCAAGTTATGAATTTTTATGTGAAATTGTTTTTGATGTAATTATTAAAGGAAAATGAATTAATTGACCTTGGTATCGGGCTCGTATTTTGGTTCCGACGCCCGGTACAAGTCTTAAATATTATATATGTGATTTCTGTAAAGTTTGGTGACATTCGGATGTCGTTTTAGATGTTTTGGACCTTGAGTTCCAAGTTAAGAAGTTTTGAAACTCAAAAGTATGAAAATCATGAGTTTGAGGCTTGATTTGATTAAAACGAAGTGATATTGGCGATGTGATCGCACGAACAAGTCCATAATGTATTTTTGAGGTTATGTACATGTTTGGTTTGGAGCCCGGGGGGCTCGGGTAAAGATTTGATAGGCCGTTGAATGAAATTCTGAATTTTTGCACTACTGGTTTTTCACCCAGCTGTGTTGGCTTCGCAATTGCGAAGTATTTCTCGCAATTGCGAAGGGGACAGTGTAAGGCAAGGCTCGCAAATGCGAACCTTGATCGCAAATGCGAAGCCCCATTGACCCAGCCTTGTTCGCAAATGCGAACAATTGTTCGCATTTGCGAAAGTCCCCAGAGCCTGCCTATGTTCGCAAATGCGAACAAATGTTCGCAAATGCGAACATTCCCCATATTGCCTTGGTTCGCAAATGCGAACACTGCCTTATACAGCCTGTGTTCGCAAATGCGAACATTAGTTCGCAAATGCGAACACCCCTTTGTCTGCCAGTGTTCGCAAATGCGAACAAATGTTCGCAAATGCGAACTTCCCAGCCTTAGCTTATTTTTCAAACTCCAGAAATTGGTCGGGGTTCGCAATTGCGAACCCATGTTCGCAAATGCAAACACAGAGACCTGTAAAACACGATTTTCAGTCATTTCTTCAATTTTTACAAAACAAAAACACCCAATTGCGATTCTTCACGGATTTCTTCTTCATCAAAACGATTGTAAGTCACTTTTTACTTAATTCTTTCAATTCCTAACATCATTAAACATGTTTTTCATTAAAAATCAATGATTTTCATGGTAGAATTCTTGTTTTTGTTAGAAAATAGGGTTATTCATAAATTGGGGAATTGGACCTCGAATTGAGGTCCGATTTTGAAACAAATCATATACATGAACTCGTGGGGGGATGGGTAACCGGATTTTGGTCTTAACCCCGAGTTCCGACCATGTGGGCCCGGGGTTGAAATTCACTATTCCGGGCAGAATGTTGTAAAAGTTGTATTTGGTCTTAAGAATTAGTTTGTTGAGTAGTATTGATGATATTAAATCAATTATGTATAGATACGGTTGGATTGGAGCCAAATTGAAAGAAAAGACATTTCCACGGATTGAATTGTTCATAAGCACTCGAGGTAAGTGTTTGTTCTATCCTAGCTTGAGGGAATAGGAATATGTGTTATGTGTTATGTGATCGAGTGCGGTGTATGGGTTGTGGTGACGAGCATCCATACACTGGCGTCTAGTATGACCGTGAGTCGTTGGAAAATGATTATTTTGAGATATATTACAGATGAATTGTTATTGTTCTCCCTTGTTGGGACTTGTTGTGAAGATAATTATTGATTGCCCTTGATGGGACGGTTTATGAATTACCTGTTTCTTTCTTTGCCCTTAACTGTGATTGCTATTTGGGTGAGGAAGAGTGATAATGCAAAAAGGGTGATGCCGTGCCATGTTTATTTATTTATGCACGAAGGTTAATGCCGTGCCATGTTTATTTATTGATTATGCACGAAGGATCATGCCGTGCCTGTTATTGAACCATGTACGAAGGATCATGCCGTATTATGGATGTGAGGATGAGAGTAAAAGCACGAAGGGTGATGCCGTGTACTTTATTTGTTTATTTGGTGAGGATGAGAGTAAAAGCACGAAGGGTGATGCCGTGCAACTGCTTGCTATTTCTTGAATTGATATTACTTGTGTTTACATTATACTTTGTTTTTCCTTGTGAAATTATTAAGTGTGGTTAATTGTTGAATTCTTTAAGATATTCCTTATTGTGTTAATACTTGATTATTTCTTGTTATTTTGTGGTACACATATATATATTGAATTGCACGGGTTTATGTGAGTGTCTGGTCCTAGGCTTGTCACTACTTCACGGGATAGGCCGAGCACTTACCAAGCACGTAGGGTCGGTTGTGCCGATACTACACTTCGTGCGTTTTTGCACGAGTCCGGGTTATGATCGGGAGCGAGCAGCAGTAAATCGATTGCGTGGGAGTTAATCACATTTGAGACCGAGGTAGCTTGCAGACGTCCGCAGGCCCGGCGTCTCTCTCTTTACTTATGTTATTAGCTGTAGTCTCTTTGTTCCGAGACAAACAGAATTATGTTATATTTCCTTCAGACTTTTATGTGTAGTATTCCATAGTAGTTCGTGAGTTGGTGACTCCACGTCTTGGGTAGAGAATTTCAGAATGATTTTCACTTTGTAATTAGTTATTTCTATTTCGATAAAGTATTCCGCATTTATTTAATTAAAATTGTGTTAAAATCAGGATAGTATGAATACAGTGGCTTGCCTAGCTACCACGAGTAGGCGCCATCACGATCCTGATGTTGGGGGAAAATCCGGGTCGTGACATTTCATTTTCATTTTTCTTTTGTTTTCACTTATTATTTTGACTTGTATTTACATTTCATATGGTTATGCTTGGTCCTATGAGATTGCCTATATATCACAACTGTAGTTGAATCATATAAAATCAAAAACAAAAATACAAATACAAAATTTTGGGAATTTTCAAATTTATTAATGGCCAACACATCTATTACAACGACAGACTCTAAATGATAGACCAAACAACTAATTTCTTAACAACTATTTGAAATGAAATGCAAATTGAATAAAAATACAGACTCAAATGATTGACACAATGAAATATAGAATCAAGAATACATTAAAGCTCCTGGTACCCGCGGGACATAGTTCGGTCTCGCCGTAGGCCATATGCAAGTTCCCCTTGAAGTTTGTCTAGGTCGTCCATTATCTGTTTCACGAATATCATCACTGAGGCAAAAAAGGTAGTTTGGGTCATGTTCTCACATATTTGGCACTTCCATGTGATGTAATAAGCAATATCGAGGATTCTTTCTCTAATTATCTCTTTTTCCTGAAGCAACCGCCCAATCTGTTCAGCCCTAGCCTCTAAAGTCTGTTGATTTTGCTCCTGGAGTTGTTGTTGATCCATTTCTAATTGTGCAAGAGATGTATAGCAATGTTCCCTTTCAACACTGAACTCCTTGGCTTGTTTGCTCATTTTGATTTATGCGGTAATGACCTTTTTCCTCAATTTGGCGACCTCAACATCATGCTCTTCTTTTAGTTGTTGAACCATGCGGGCACGTTCCTTTGCATTTTTAGCCAACTGTCTTCGAACCCCAGCTAGTTCTTTTTCTGCTTTGTTAAGGTCGAAACTGTAGTCATTCACTTTCTGCTGCAAATTGTCTATCAGCTTCGCATCTCGGGCATTTCTAACCGGGGTTTCAGCTGCTATCTTTATTTTCTAAATTTGGGCTCGTAATGCCTCATTCTCTTTGGCCAATTACCTTTTCTCACCCTCGTCGGCTGCTGCTTGCACGCTGTTTTCAAACTTGAGGTCTTGGACCTGTTTTTCCGACATGCTTATTTTTGCCCTGTACTCATTTTCTTTGGCTAACCAATTCCATTGCTCTCTCGATGATTCAACAAATTCTTAGATGTGAGGTCTTTTAGCTGGCTTCCATACTCGCATTCTCTCAGGTACCAAGTGGAATATCCGTGTGACACTTCGTCTTTAGCCCGATCCCTCACGCAAGTATCTGATTTTAAGGATTAGTATTCATCCCAAATCTGGCGGACTTTTGCTTTAGGAAATTGTCCGTCGGGACTAATCTCGACTACTTGAGTACTGAGGTCACCATCCTTTGGTACTATTTGGCATCTTTTGAGTTGCCGTAAGATTCGATATTGAACATAGTGTTGAATACTTTTCAGCGCCATCAAGAGAAAATGCGACCTTTCCGCTGGCATGTATATGATTTCATTAATAGGTAGCCATATGAGCGTCCATTCTATTTGGCTAGCAGTGAGAGATCGGAAGTATGTTGTCCAACCCTTAAATCCTTCCGGCAATTTGACCCCCTTAATCCTCGTGTAGAATTCTTCTATTCATGTTTTTTCTGGAGATCCATAGTTCAAAATTGAGGACGATGGCATAGGTGCTCGATCATCCACATTTGTAGTAATATACTCCGGCTTTGCAGGTTGTGAGGGCACGGAAGATATCGGCTCATACCATAGGTGCCAGAGTACTATTAGCTAGAGTGAGGAGGGTGCTGACAATCCCAACAATTCTTATGTCAATGTTTCCGTCTTTCCTCGGAAACACTATCAGACCCAGAAAAGCTACCATAAATGCAAAACGTCTAAGCTCCTCCCATTTTTTGCGGTTTGCTTTGCTACAAACCTTGCTCCCTGGGTTGTTAAAACCCCCGATATGGCCATATCTATGATATATAAATTCATAGTACAAAATCCATTTGCCAAATCTTCGTTATGGAAAGTCCTAGCTATTTTCAGGGAGTTTAGAAATCTGTGAGCGATTACCGCTCTTGGAGCAACTGGGTATTTGTCTTTTAAGGGAGCCTCATCTTTCAAATGTAGCCAGCAACTTCCTCTAATGTCGGGATAAGCTCAAAATCTGAAAAATGAAGCATGTTGTGCGCCAGATCCCAACAAGTAACTAGTGCTCTGATAATATCTCCTCGAGGCATAATATCGAGTAAACCGGTAAGCCCTTTAAAATATTTCTTGACTTCATTTTGTCGTTCTTCACCCAAATTATTCCACCATAGACGTAACTCCAAAGGGATTTTATTCATGACTGAAAAAGGTTCATTTCGGAACGTGCTCATCCTGTACATTTAGTAAGGTGATTTAATCACTTATTTATGACCTTAAAGAAAAAGACAATATATATATTTTTTTCTAATTCTAATTTCCAAGAATAAAGACCAATATTGCTGATACGACCTTTTAGCACTTCGGGAAAGAAGATTTGAAGGTTGTGCCCGCTAACCGTTGGGAAATGACTCAAAGTGGCCGTTTTTACACAAACAGCCTTCTGGCACCCTTTCGGGACATTCGGCTATTTTGACAAAATGACATCACTTGATTTATTTATGACAAAATAAAGTGGACATTTTTGGCTATTTTTGCAAAAAGGTGGTTGGACCCGCTGAGGGTTGCCTACGTATCCCACACGTGGTGAGAATCAAACTAACGTATTTCGGGCAACTATTTTAAAACAGACAATTGGCAAAAATCAAATAACAAAACTTTTTCAAAGCAAAATTTTCATTTTCATTTTTATTGGTAAAACAAACTATATATTTTTAAAATTTTTGAAAACAAGACAAAATAACGACTCCTTTTTTTCCCAACAACCCAACATAAAACTCTTTTATATTTTTTCTTTCCTTTAGTAAAACGAATTATTAAACTAAAACCTTTCCGAAATTTTAGTAGAGTTTCATCAGTATTTGGGCATAAGTTTTTCTAAACCTAAATAATTACTACTATTTTCCTCTTTTCATCTGAGTTTCACAAAATTTTCTTTTTTAAAAAAAAATCGATCAGCATGTAGGTCCGAGACAAATAAATGCAACACGTAAAATGTATCATGATAGTCTTTTCATATTTGGTTACCCGTCCTAGACGGACCCAACCCATGTGTTGAGTCCCCCAAGTCATACGTGATGCAAATAAACGTCCACATTCTAAGTTCAAAACCTGGTTATATATTCTAGATTGTGTACCCGAGCGGACAACTCGAGTCGAGGAGGGGACTACGTACCGTGGACCCGTGGGATCGTCCAACTTAGTAACTTGTCCGGCCTCTTTCTTATTTCAGGGTATTGACACTTATAAAATAGGATCTCAACCAGTAAGCATATCCCCAGAGATGAGAAGAGAAGGGTTTTCGGCACAATTTATATTTACAGTTCAAATAATATTAAAGAGGTAAAATATTTAGCACAATAGGCATGGAACATGTAAGAAAATCAAATATAAACAAATACAACAATTATTCCCAGCTCGAATTATTAAACCCTGAACCAAAGTTCTGGGTTTGAGTTCCCCAGCAGAGTCGCCAGAGTTGTTGTCATACCTCCTTTTTACACACCTACCCCAAAGGGTAAATGTATATAAGGAGTTTTTTCAATTAAAGTGACATTATTCGAAATGGAATTATTTATTTATTTCAGAGTCGCCACTTGGGATAGGATTGGTTTTTGGTGTCCCAAGTCATCAGTTTAATTTAATCCCAAATCCTTTTTCTTACGATGTCCCAACAAAAAATCTGAGTAAGGAATTTTGTTAACCCGGGAGAAGGTGTTAGGCATTTCCAGATTTCGTGGTTCTAGCACGGTCGCTCAACTGTTATATTTGATTTTATCTGATTTAATACATGTTCTATTCTATGTGCCCTTTGTTAGTATCCCGCTTTTATTATATATTTATTTTTTATAAGAATTACAACGTCGTGAAAATGTATCTCGAACCACGTCGCACCAGTGCACCCGTAGTTTTTGATACTTTTCAACTTCGTTGAGATTTGAATTTGGGTTACATAAATATGCACCCGAGTTTAGGAAAGTAATATTATTATACTAACGCGTCTAATGTAATTAAGCGCTTGCACTTTGCGGGGGCCATGAAATTTGCTAAATGACACGCCTTGAATTCTAAGAATTTAAAAGAAATAATTAAGTGAGGGCCATGCATTTGAGATTTTATTTGGCATGACATACCTCAATTCCACTTTTAAGCGCACAACTAATTAATTAAGGAGGCTTAAACTTCACAAACTAAATTCTTGCATATCCATTCCAGCTTCTAATCTTTAGAAGACAAACCAAATTGCCAAATTGGCATAATTAGTGAACGGAGATTCCACAAAAACAATGCACTACTACTGCTTACGTTAGCTAGAGAACAAGACCAAAGATTAGAAATAGATTACTAATAACAATTTATTACTAACATTCACCATTCTATATTCATCCTTTTAACATCATCATAGAAATTAAAAATCTATAATCACAGACACGAATCGGTAACACAAATCACACCATATTAATTCAATCAACAAAACCACAAAAGCAGAAGCTAAATCTCAGAGATTGGCATACTTCATTTCATGAATAAGAAGAAAACTACAATAACAAAGGCTTCATTAATACGTGAATCCAATTTATAACAAACATACACGCCTTTTAAGCTACTTCACTATGTATAACAATTGAATTACACATCTGGTAACAGGATAAGAACCCAACAAAATCTACACAAAAAAATGATTACCATTACAATAATGGAAGATGTAGAAAAAGCAAAAGACATGTTAATACAAAGCTCCTCAACTCAATATTTTTATAAACAACAATATTCTACACAAAATTGCATGCTAACAGGGTATAAAAAACAAACACGAAACAACATTGAAAGATATCAGAGAAGTAACCTCTGTTATCTTGAAAAAAACGCGACGATGCTACGTGGACCGAAGGGCGGAACCTCAACCACAACTCGGCAATAACCTTGAGCGGAGCATTTTTCTGATCTGTAACCACCAGCAAATAACCCACAATAAACTCGACTTACTCAAACTCTATAGACGAAACCCAAATTTAGGGGTATGCATTCGATTTGTCGATTCGATTTCGACTCTTATCGATTATCGATTTGTACATATGCTTATCGTTATCGTTTCAATAAGGTTTCGATTTTTTCGATTTCAATTTATTAATTTTTGGGGCTTATCGATTCGGTTATCGATTACACCAATAAGATAATTTGCGGGATTTCACGGAAAGTATATCGCTATAAACACGCCTAAAGAAGCTAAAATAAGATGAACAATATTTATAACATAAAAATTGTGTCAATAGACATGCAACGAAACTAAAGTAATGGATCAAATATATGTCACCAACACTCCAACGATATTAACAAAAATAAAAATACATCATCACTGTCATTTCTATTTTCCATTAATTTGAACTTTATTCTATGAGTTAGATGAAATAATTAGGGGTGTGCATTTCATTTATCGATTCAATTTTGACCTTTATCGATAATTACTTATCGATTATCGATTTGAATATATGCTTATAGTTATCGTTTCAATAAGGTTTTGATTTTTTTGATTTTATTTATCGATGAACCGATAATAAATAATTGATTCGATTTATCGATAAACCGATTTGAATGCACACCTCTACCCAAATCCCAAATCGAAATTGATGAAGCAAGTGTTAATTACACTTTCGAACTGATAATTTAGAATTAAAAAATCAGTGGAAGATGGAAATGAAGAACAATCTCTGAAGGAAACTCTGATTTCGTCTACTCTAGTTCTTTCCTTTGTTTTCAAAGTTAATGCTCTGTTTTTCTTTTATCTGTTTTTTATGTGTGCTTGACAGTGGGAGAGAGTGGTGTGCTCGATCTAGACAGAAGAAGGAGTGTCGTAGCTATTTCCGGCGAGTTTGTCGCTGGCTGGGTGATGTCCGGTAAAGTATAGGTCGTTTGGACAGAGACGATGACGGAAGTTCAGGGGTCGTTTGGGTGAGCAGCAATGCAAGTTACAAGGATCGACGTTTGGTGGTGTCTATCTTCGTGGAGGTCTATTTTGGCGTGGGAGGAAGTCGATTTCAGGCTGGAAAAGGGGGAGTGCGAAGGAGATGATCCTAAGTGGGGTGGAGTATTCTGTGAAAAAGCTGAGCTGCTGATGTATATCAGGCGTTGGTCTCTCTATTATTTTCTATAACATGCGTCCTTTTCCTCCTTTTTGTGTATAGGTTTAGGGTTGTTTTTAGGTGGGTTTGGGTTTGGGTACTGGGTATTGGGTGTTGGATCAGTCCGGTTTCGGCTAGGTTAGGAAAATATTTGGGCTTTTAAAAAGTGAAATTTTCCTATGTATACCATATATGAAATATTATTATCAAAATTGTGCAAAATTTGGAAATTACCCGCCCTGTGTAAGGTTTAACTACAAAATCTATACCAATTCAAAATTACACAGATTCAGCCTATTCTAACGCGCGAAAAAACAGGGCATAAGATCTGCGATTGATTCCTTGACACTAAATACACAATTTCAAAACGGAAAAGATACATTGAAGCTGCGAAATTCTCTCTCTAACTACAAATAAAAAAGACGCATCTCAATTCAACTGATTCTCTCTCAGTATTCTTCAAATTGTAGAAACTATATCTAAACTACAGAAAACGATGTCAAAAATACCAATTATGCTTAAAGTAAATGGAAATTGAGATAATTGTAGAAGATACAGAAAATTTGAAGTTGATGCGATTGTTGTTGATGAGAATTCAAGCTACGGAAATCTGATTTCTACAATTGCGGAATAACTTTTGATTGATACATCACAAAAAATTATGTTGTCCTCCAATGGAGATTGGGAATGATATGGGTGTTCATGTGCATATGGAGACCAAAAAAAGAGAATAGAAACTTAGGTTTGTATCCTTTATGCATAAGTGTAAGCGATTTCAATATGGAATTGGCAATCACAAACGAGAGCACACGTGCAGGTTTGTCTAATTCGACATTGCAGAAATCTACTATTTTTGTGTGTTTACTACAATTAACTACATTTATCTACAATTCAACTACAAAAAATGTTGTTCTGAATTTTATGAAACATTATTTTTTTCAATTTATCTACATATTGTCTACATTCATCTCTATGTTGCTATACAGGTTTGTCTGGATCGTTAAAGTTACTTGAAATTCTATCATCTCCAGCTATAGAGGAATATCAAAGTGATATAATAACTGAATATAAGACAACATATATTTAAGAAGACAAGTGTATCAAGACAAGCAAACTGTAGCTGCTGCAATGAAGAATTTTTCAGTGATGCAAAAATTCCAGTTCGGAGTAAAAAGGTCTAGCCACAGAAGGTATGGAGTTAGTTGTGGACAATATATAACTAAAAGCAGTGTTTTAGTGAATATATGTTTGTTTGTGTAAATTGAATTCAACTTGTAGATATATTGTAGTTAGTTAATTGTAGTTTATATTAAACACTATTATTTTTTCCTTTTTTTTGTAGCTACTGGCTTGTATGCGTTTCTGAAAAATGTAAATGGCACTTCAAGGCAACGTCAATTAATGATTCGGCAATGTTCAAGATAAGGAGTTTCAATCGACAACACACTTGTTTTATAATGGACGAAACATTCATACATCGCAAACGTACTACGGCTGTAGTTGGTAGCATGGTCGTTCCAAAGTATTGTGATCCCAAGACTGTTTACACACCAAAGGACATTCAAACTGACTTGTTATCCGAACATGGACTAAATCTAAGCTACATGCAAGCATGGAGAGCAAAGGAAAACCTTTTATATTTTTTGAGAGGGAATCCTGCTGACTCCTACAACAAATTACCTAAATGTTTTTACATTCTTGAGGAAACTTATCTTGGTTATGTTGTTAAATTGAAGAAAGCAGCAGATAATTGTTTCTTATATGCATTTATTGCTCTTTGTACATCAATAAGTGGTTGGCAACATTGTAGGCCAGTTGTAGTTGTTGATGGGACATTCTTAAAGTCAGCATACATGGGAATTATGCTGACAGCAAGCACCATAGATGCAACAGGTAACATGTGTAAAAAATTTGTAGTTGTTTTGTATTTAGTATTTAAAGTGTAGCTAATTGTAGCTATTTTGTAATTATTTTGTAGTTTGTATAAAATATTATAGATAAATTTAATATATTTTTTAATATACATATTCAGATCTGCAAACTAATATTTTTTGAACAAAAAATGTAGGTACTATCTTGCCCTTGGCCTATGCTGTGGTTGATTCTAAAAACGACGCGTCTTGGAAGTGGTTCTTTGAGCAATTCAAGGAGGCATACGGTGAAAGACCTTCAATATGTGTTGTTTCAGATATGAATAAGAGTATAATGAAGGCAACATCAATTGTATATCCGGGCATGCCACACTACTCTTGCATGTGGCATATTTGGACAAATATAAGATCCAAATTCAAGAAGGGACATCCACAATTACAAGAATTGTACTTTGCTATAGCACGAGCATACACACTAGATGAATTTAATGAATTGATGTTGAAAATTGAAGAGGTAGATCCGCGTGTGAAATCTTACCTATTTGATATTGGATATCATAGATGGTCAAGAGTACATGCAACGGTGAATAGAACTTTTACTATGACATCAAACATTGCGGAGTCGTTGAATGCTGTAACAAAAGAGGCAAGAGAGCTGCCAATATTTGATCTATTAGAGTATATGAGGACGCTTCTTGTCACGACCCCAAATCCGGTCGTGATGGCGCCCAGCACATTGCTAAGCCAGCCTGACCAATCAATATCATCCACGGAGCTAGAAGCTCACTTTAGCCCATTTAGGCATATTAATTCACGAAATAACAGCGAAATATATAACGAAAACGGGAAACCAAGTCCCATAATACATCAACTCCCATGGACCAAGGGTCAAGAGTCATGAGCCTCTACTGAACATGAGTGTATAAAGGTTTACAAGATACCAAGTGCGGAAAGAAAAGTCAATACAAAATCAAGACAGTAAGAAGGAATATCGGGTCCTGCGGACTCTGCACCTACCTCGAATATCCACAAACGTCGCCTCGCACAGCTACTGGATCACTGCTGAGAGGTACCTGGATCTGCACACAAGGTGCAGGAGTAAAATGAGTACTGCCAGACTCAGTGGTAATAAACAAGGGTAAGACAGCGCAGATAAGAAATCCGCAATAAAGCACTATGTAAAGCTATAATCAGCTACCCTGTCATAGAATCAATATTCACTGTACCTGTTCCAACAAATACCAATAAATAGCATAACAGCTAGCAGATGTAGCTAAATGCAATGCAATGCATGATATGACCGCTACGGCGTGTAGCCCGACTCCAATTTTGGGTACCCGTGCTCACCGTGGGGGTTCAGACTCCGGAGGGGCTCCTACAGCCCAAGCACATCTCATAGAGATATCCCTGCGGCGCGTAGTCCGATCCAACATATACCTCGCTGCGGCGTGCAGCCCGATCCACTACTAGTCAGCTAATATGCAGATACAACCTCGCAGGCTCAAAAGTAGTTTTTGAAAACTCTTTTATCATTTTTCAGTTGGAAAACAGTAATATCAAGTTCCAGAGATTGGAATTTGCATAAGAACAAAAATAGCTGCGGACTAGTAGTAAACTAGCATGTCTATATGATAAGACAATGATAACGATCCTCGCGGGATCCAATAACTGGCTCACGGCCCACATGTATACTCAACCGCCCAAGAAGGGGGTTCCTCGGCTCAAGAGTGGCCATTATCACAATATATATATATATATATATGCAACCATCCGAGAAGGAGGTTCGACGGCTCTAGAATAGCCAATAATACAGTATCAACAGGTTGGACTAATATGTAGTCTCCAGTTCATGATCGACCCCGCACTCTCAAGAGTGTGCGTGTCTCGCCGCTATACAGCGTCACAAAGTGGTATACCGGGTTTCGAACCCGCTGGTCATCACCCACATCTATTACTCACCTCAATACGGCGCGACGACTACTCCGCAATGCCCTTGCCACGAGAATCAAGCTCCGTACGCGTAGAATCTGATCAAATACAGTAAAAATACAACAATTTAGGCCAATGGGACGACACCCAATCAATACAACTCAATTTACATCAAAATTCCCAAAGTTGTCAAAACCCGAGCCCCGGCCCACATTCCGAAAATTTACGAAATTCACATTTCCGGAACCCTCGTCTCAATACGAGTCTAAGCATATCAATTTTACCAAAATCGGACTCCATTTGCCCACTCAAATCCTTGTTTTTCTACAATTTAGGCCTAGGGTTAAAACCCACATCTAATCTTCCATTTACAGAGAATTAACCAAGGATTTCATGTTAAAATGATGTAATTAAGCCACAAAACTTACCTCCAACGAATACCCGATGATTTCCCAGCGTTTTCCCATGATTTCTTCTCTCTAGAGCTCAAAAATTGTGTTTTGGGTTGTAAACCCGTAACTCTCTGTTTCTGGATTTTTATTCACTGCCAGACACCATTGTTCATCGCGTTCGCGTGATCCCCTACGCGTTCGCGATGAACAAACCAACCTTACTCTTCGCGAACGCGACACTGGTCACGCGTTCGCGATGCTCAAATCCTGTAACCTTCGCGGACGCGACTCATCACACGCGTTCGCGATGATCAACCTCACAGCAACCCGGATTTCTTCTACGCGTTCGCGATAGGCCTCCCGCGAACGCGAAGCACAACGCCATGACTCTACGCGATCGCGACCAAACCAACGCGTTCGCGATGCTTAACATCCCAGAGATACGCGAACGCGACTCCTTCCCCCGCGAACGCGATGCACAAAAGGCTTGGCCTTCGCGAACGCGACACTGGTCACGCGAACGCGAAGGCTTGAGGGCCTGGGCAGAACCTGCAGTTTTCTGCAGATTTTTGGCCAAGTCCAAATGCCCGGTTGATGGTCCGAAATCATCCCGAGGCCCCGGACCCCAACGAAAACCACCAACGTACCCTAAAACATGATACGAACTTGTTCCAATCATAAAAACACCATACTAAACATCAAAATCACCAATTAATCACGGATTCAAGCCTAAGTTTCTTCAAAACTTTCAAAACTAACATTCAATCCAAAACCCGATCAAACGATGTCCGAATGACCTGAAAATTTGCAGACACATCCAAAATCACATAACGAAGCTACAGAAATTGTCGAATTCCATTCCGACCCCCGGATCAAAATATCACCTACCATCCGGTTTTCGCCAAAATTCAACATTCGCCAATTCAAGCTTAAAACTACACCGGACCTCCGAATTCAATTCCGATTGTTCTCCTAAGTCATAAATGATCCCCCGGAACTAGTCGAATCCTCGAATTCGGTTCCGAGCACTCTAACTCAATAGTCAACTCTTGGTTGACTTTTCATATTCAAGCTTTCTTCAAACATGCTATTTGTTTCATTTTCAACCCAAATCACTCCTAACTCACCCGATATACTCTAATACTGTTTTAAAAGCATAATATATGTAAATGCAAGGTAACGGGGTGGTAATTCCCGTAACGACGGGCCGGGTCGTTACACTTCTTGAACGTTGGACGATAGGGAAGCTATTGAAGGAAAATGGTACTTTCACATACCTTGGGTACAAATTCAACAAAGAATTGGAGGATAACAGTACATTATCTCATAAACTAAGAGTAAGACCTGTTTGTTTTGTTGGACATTTTTTTTTTAAAATATTGTTTAACCAATTGTAGATTAATTGTAGTTAGATTGTGGGTAAATGTAGATTATATATATAGGTATAAGTGTATTTGTAACTGTTTTGTAGGTAATCTTTATATAATCTTTATTTATAATTGATATAATATTTTTGCTATTTTTAATTGAAATTTAGGTGAGGACTTCAACAGATCATTTACATACTGTGATAGATGGTGTGAAGCGGTACATTGTGTGTTTACAAAACAAGAAATGTAGCTGTGGACAATTTTAACTCAATGAACTTCCATGTGCACATGCTTTGGCAGCATTAAGGCATAGGAAGGAAACATACGAAAACTATTGATCTCGTTATTACACAAGGAAAAGCCTTTTGCTTACATATGAAATGCCAGTAAATCCTCTTCCTAATGAAAGCAAATGGGATGTGCCACAATATATTTTGGATAAGGTAGTAAAGCCACCAGCGAGGGATAAAAGGCAGCCAGCAGACCTTAGAAGGAAAGATATAAAACATTTGATGAAATAAAGACAAAGAAATACAAGGTGTCATGTGGAAACCGTGGAAGTGACGGGCATAACAAAAGAACTTGCAAGAATGCGCCAAAAAAATGATCATTATGTACTGGAATTGTTTTTTGAAATAAATAGTAGTTAGTTCAGTATTTCAAAAATTTGTTGTGTAACAGTTGAACTTTTTTAGATGATTAGTCTTTTATGGACTCTGTTAGCCTGTAACTACATTTTAACTACAAAAAACTATATATAACTACATTTTAAGATGGATTGTGTTAATCTTTTATGGACTATGTTAGCATGTAACTACATTTTAACTACAAATAACTATATATAACTACATTTTAAGAAGTATTGTGTTAGTCTTTTATGGACTCTGTTAGCCTGTAACTACATTTTAACTATAAATAACTATATATAACTACATTTTAACTACAATTTTTCTTTTCATATATAACTTAAAGTAAAATGTTTGGGCACCTGTAAAAGTTATATATTTTTTTATACATTTAATAACAATTAAACTACAAACATCTTCTACTAAAGATTATAAAGCATTGTAGTTTAACTGGAAGTATAAATTACAATTAACTATAATGTATTTCATAAAAAATACATGAAGATAAATTGTAAGCAAGTATAATAAAATGAAATTAAAGTAGTCAACTTTAAACATATAAAGTATTATAAACAACTACTGTAAACAACCAAAATGGTATATTTCCTACAGTTTAGTCAACTTCAACTACAAAATTATAGACAACTAAAATTTAACAGTCAAAATTACACTTCAACTAACAACATAATACTCTATCTCTTTCTTCTAATTACTCTAGTCCTCTCATTCTTTGCAGGAGCACCCTTCCTCCTTGCTAGCCTTCCTGTGACCTCGCTTTCACTAATCGACCCATCTTCTTGCTTTTTAGTTGCACAGTCCCAAAGTAGAGCTCCATAGCGTCTACGGTGTTGGTCGATATCAGAAAGGTCTTCTTTTGGGATTACCAAATCTTCGAGGCTAACATACTCCACAAATGCAGCCACAAACACACCACAATCACAGCATAAAATAAATAAATATAATAATTTAACCCATTTCTTATAAAAAAATTTTTAAACATATAGAAATAGAGGATAGTTGTTTTACAGTGATCCTTCTTTTTGTTGTGGAATTTCCGTAACCATCCACTGTATGGTAAGAGGGTCTGTGACTGATTTCTCAATGTATGCCTTTATTGTCTTGAAGTTGATGTCTTTGCGTTTCCCGTAGAAACCAGTGCAAGACAAATACAAAGGGATAATGGTTGAGAACATATCAACAGTTGATTCAATAGACTTATGATGGTGTGAAGACACCATTGAATCATAAACATACAGTTGCCTATCCTCTATGTCGAAAACAACCAACAACCAGTGAAAATTCTCCACTATATTGACAGGCATGATGACATAATCAACTATATCCCAAGCAACATTGGCAAGAATCCTATAACCAAGAATATGTTCTGCAACATCGTCATATGGTTTGACAACCGAATACTTAAGTTCAAGTGGAGAATTAATGAATTTATCATAAGTTTGTTCAATCTTAGTCTTGAACAAGCAATCGGTTGTTGTGAATCTTGAGTTGTTGTTGGGGCCATATTTGCCTCTTTTTCTTAAATAATACATAATAACATCAAGGTGCTGCAAAATTTGAAAAAAATAGAATAAGCTACAAAAAATCTACAATTATACAAAAAACATCCACATCTTAAATTATAACTGCTAGAAACAATTAGTTATTATTTGAACTACATTTCCCTACAATATAACTACAAAAATATGGTTATCTATATATATAGATTACATTATAACTACAATTACACTACAAAAATATGATTATCTATATATATAGTCTACATACTGACCGTGTTATTGAGAAGCTGTCCTGGGTAAGCAAGTGCATAAAACCACTCCTTCTTATCCACATTTTCGCAACCAAGGTCTAACCAAGGTTTGATTTGGTTATCCTTTTTGGTGTCACGACCCCAAATCCGGTCGTGATGGCGCCCAGCACACTGCTAGGCCAGCCCGACCAATCAGCAACAATCACGGAGCCACAAGCTCACTTTATCCAATTTAAGCGTAACAGTGATAGATATATTAAAAAAAGGGAACCAAGTCCCAACACGTGCCAACTCCCATAGACCGAAGGGTCAAGAGTCATGAGCCTCTACAGAGTATACAAAGTGTAAATAGTGAATATAACCGTGCACAAGTGTGGGATGATCAGAACAAAAATACAGACAAACTGGAGAATCAGGTCCTGCGAACGCTGGCAGCTACCTCGACTGTCCAAAAGCACTCCCAAGCCGCAATAGAATCAGCTCCACTGTGATGTACCTGGATCTGCACACAAGGTGCGGGAGTCGGGTGTGAGTACTTCCAACTCAGCAGTAATAAAAGTAAATAATGTTGAAGGGAAGAAAACCACGATAAGCACTATCTCATGCTACACAATACATAACTATCTTTTTATTCCTTTCAAGCATATGTGAGTAGATTATTTAGGAATCTCGATTTTTAGCTACTTTCTTTCATGATAATATACCAATACCTGGATACAATCTCAAGCAGTTGCAAGTCCGCACTCAAATCAGCCCCTCGGGCTCAGCACTCCTTATCAATTTACACCAGGAGATCTGGTCAATAAGGTAACTAATGCATGTGTGCCAATAATGTATGAGTGCTGAATGTTTGTGACGACCCGGCCCGTCGTCATGGGAATTACCACCCCGTTATGTTGTAATTACATGTTTTATGCTTTCATATCAGTGTTGGAGTCTATCGGGTAAGTTAGGAGTGAATTGGATTGAAAATGAGGCATATAGCCTTTTTGAAGGAAAACTTGAATAAGGAAAGTCAACCCGGAGTTGACTATTTGGTTAGAGGGCTCGGAATCGGATTCTGATGATTCGGTTAGTTCCGGGAGGTGATTTTTGACTTAGGGGAGCAATCGGAATTGAATTTGGAGGCCCGGTGTAGAAATAGGCTTGAATTGGCTAAGGTTGAATTTTGACGAAATCCGAACGGTAGGTAAGATTTTGATCCAGGGGTCGGAATGGAATTCCGATAGTTGCAGTAGCTCCGTTTGGTGATTTTAGATATGTCCGCAAATTTTCAGATCATTCGGACGTGGTTTAGTCGGGTTTTTGATTGATTGTGTAATTCGGAATGTTTTAAGGAATTTAGGCTTGAATTCGATGTGAATTATGGGTTTTGATGTTGTTAGACGTGTTTTGAGGATTGGAGCAAGTTCGAATAAGGTATTATGATGTGTTGGTGTGTTTGGATGAGGTCCCGGGGGCCTCGGGGTGTTTTCGGATGGTTAAACGGGAGAAAATGTGGAAAATTGCAGGGAAGTGTTCTAGTTCTGGAAAAATGTCCGCTGAGGCGGCGTCGCAGGAGGGAGTCCACAGAAGCGGACAAGGAGGCGCATGAGCGCTTGTTTACGCAGAAGCGGAAAAATGTCCGTTGAGGCGGTGTCACAGGAGCGAAGGGTAGACCGCAGAAGCGGTCAAGAGGCGAAATGGAGAAGTCCGCAGAAGCGGATCCTTGATCGCCTGGGCGAGTCCGCAGGAGCGGACTCTGGAGCGCAGAGGCGAAAGTCACCGCAGGAGCGGTTATGTTTTCGCGGAAGCGAACGCGCGGAAGCGGTCTTATGTTCGCAGAAGCGGAATTTGGCCAAATAGGCCTGGGTTGGCAGAAGCGACCAATTGGTCGCAGAAGCGGTTCCGCAGGGGCGGAAAATGGTCCGCAGAAGCGAAAATCGCAGTGAATTAATTGTATCAGAAGTTAGAAAATTTAAAAAACATTTCACACATTTGGGTCTCGGCTTTAGAGGCGATTTGGGCGATTTTGAAGAGAAACTCAAGGGAAATCATCAGGTAATCAACTATGGACTTAAACTATGATTAGTATTGGTAATATTATGCCATTATATCATGAAAATGGAGGAATTTGGGGTAATTTATGGAGGATTTAGCCCTAGGCTTGAACTTTAGAAAATCAAGGTTTTGAATGGGCAAATGGAGTCCGAATTTGGTAAAATTGATATGCTTAGACTCGTATCGAGATGAGGGTTCCGAATATATGACTTTTGTAATTTTTCGACAAGCGTACCGAAAGTCGGGTTTTGACAACTTTGGGAATTTTTGATGTAAATTGAGTTGTATTGATTGGGTGTCGTCCCATTGGCCTAATTTGTTGTATTTCTACTGTATTTGATCAGATTCTACGCGTGCGGAGCTTGATTCTCGTGGCAAGGGCATTGCGAAGTAGTCGTCGCGCCGTATTGAGGTGAGTAATAGATGTGGGTGATGACCAGCGGGTTCGAAACCCCGGTATACCACTTTGTGACGCTGTATAGCAGCGAGACATGTACTCTCTTATGAGTGCGGGGTCGATTGTGATTGGGGACTATGGCTTAGTCCGACTTGTCGATATTGTGTTATGACATTGGCTATTCTTGAGCCGTCGAACCTCCTTCTCGGATGGTTGCATACTATATATTGTGATATTGGCCACTCTTGAGCCGTTGAACCCCCTTCTTGGGCGGTTGAGTATACTTGTGGGCCGTGAGCCAGTTATTGGATCCCGCGAGGATCGTTATCATTGTCTTATCATATTGACATGTTAGTTACTACCGATCCGTAGCTATTTCTGTTATCATGCTATTTCCAATCTCTGGAACTTGGTATTACTGTTTAACAACTAAAAAATGATAAAAAGGTTTTCAAAACTACTTTTGAGCCTGCGAGGCTGTATTTGCATATTAGCTGACTGGTAGTGGATCGGGCTGCGCACTGCAGCGGTATATATATTGGATCGGACTGCACGCCGCAGTGATATTGTGCTTGGGTTGTAGGAGCCCCTCCGAGTCCGAACCCCCACAGTGAGCACGAGTACCCAAATTGGATCGGGCTATGTGTCGTAGCGGTCATATCATGCATTGCATTGCATTTAGCTACATCTGCTAGCTGTTATACTGTTTTGCTGGTACTTGTTGGTACAGGTACAATTGATATTGATTCTGTGACAGGGTATTTGATTACAGCTTTACATAGTGCTTTATTGCGGATTTCTTATCTGCGTTGTCTTACCCTTGTTTATTACCACTGAGTCTGGCAGTACTCATTTTACTCCCTGCACCTTGTGTGCAGATCCAGGTAAGTGATCCATTAGCTGTGCGAGGCGACATTTGTGGATATTCGAGGTAGCTGCAGAGTCCGCAGGACCCGATATTCCTTCTCACTGTCTCTTGATTTCGTATCGACTTTTCTTTCCGCACTTGGTATCTTGTAAACCTTTATACACTCATGTTCAGTAGAGGCTCATGACTCTTGACCCTTCGGTCTATGGGAGTTGATGTATTATGGGACTTGGTTCCCCGTTTCGTTATATGTATCGCTGTTATTTCGTGAATTAATATGCTTAAATGGGCTAAAAAGAGCTTCTAGCTCCGTTGTTTATATTGATTGGTCAGGCTGGCTTAGCAATGTGCTGGGCGCCATCACGACCAGATTTGGGGTCGTGACAAGTTGGTATCAGAGCCTAGGTTTACTAGGCCTCATGAGTCTTGAGCCGGTTGGTAGAGTCTTGTGGATCGGTATGGGGACGCCTGTACTCATCCTCGGGAGGCTGCGAACCTTTAGGAAACACTTCACATTTATTGGAATTCTTATCGTGCATGCTTGATTCAGCTTGAAATATAATTTTTTTGAAATTCCTTCCACACGTCTGTGTTCGTATCGAGCGCCCAGTAATATGATTGCCTTATGGCTTGTGATTTCCCCGAACGAGGGGAGAGATATAATCTCTGTGAGTTCATGTTGGGCCAGTCGGGATGACTTGAGGCTGGACCTTGTTTATGACTTGAGCATCGAGGTGTTGATTTTGTGAGTGGTGGCAATAGATAATGTATTGAGGGTTTGAAACCCCGTATTTGCACTACACAGTGCTGTCCTGAGATGGAACATGCGTCATGTGACGAGTGTGGTGGTATTATGACTGGGGATTTGGACTTGATCCTTCCCGATTGATAGATTACTGTGTATAATGACTGAGACTAGCTTATATCTATGTATTTGGGCTGGTAGCCATGTTTGGGGCCTTATGCCGATCTGTAGAGTATTAGGGAGGCTAACTAATGGATGAGCTGTTAATTGTCCGACTCTTATCTAAACTGTTGTGTAGTCCCGAGCTATGGGCGTGGTGAATATTTACCATATTTCTTAATTGGAAGGTAAAGTGCCTTATGTGTAGTGGAACGAGTTCAAACTCAGGAAGACTAAAGTGATTATGCTATGTGTATCCTGGTGGAAGGTATTGTGCTGAAATGCAAAATTGAGGCGAGGTAGGTGGGTTGATTCTCATGTGTAATTGAAAGGTAGTTGATATGTGTTACGATTCGAGCAGGTACAACGCATGTTCATGTACCAATTATGATAATATAATTTGTGTAGTATTGATACTAATGTTGTCGATATGCATTGTGATGTCTTGTCGAGTTGTGAATGTATTGCTAGGATGGTTTTGGTGATTTTCTGGCAGGTGGATAGGCCAATTTACAAAGGAAACTCTGTCGAAATTTTTGGAAAAATTGGGACTTAGAAAAGATTTTTGTCACCTAAAGAGTGGGCGTAACTGTTGTGTGTGAATGAATGCAAGAATTGCAAAAGAATTAATATTTCTGATGATTCGAACCTCCGCCGAAGCTTGTAAATGACTTGAGTTTAATCTAACTGGAACTTTGTTGCATCATTTGAGTAAGAAGGCTATGAGTGGCTAAAAGTGCTTTGATGTATGACTCCGAACTAAGTTGGGGAGGTTGTTATTGATTAACTGATTGCACTGTTGTGTGCTATGTTGGTTCTTTCTCTAAGTATGTTGGGAAATTCTGATAAATGTTGTGGTGCTTCGTAGATATGAAGAAATAATAGGATGGTTTGAACTGCTGCTGGTAAGAATGTTCGGTGTATAGGAAGGAAATATTAGCTAAATGCATTTGTATGTAATCATGTTCTGTGGTGCCAGAGTTCTAACAGGGCACGAGTGGTCCTGTCCAATAAGATAGTTGAATTACAGCTGAATGAGGGTGAATAACGCCCAAGAATTGTTTTTCAATGTTCAAGATTTTACTTGTAACAGTCAGGTGTCTTAAGATTGTGCATGTGGCTAAAGACGTTGGTTTCGTTAGAAGATATCAAGACTTGTGTTATATTATGTGAATGATGGGATTCTATGTAACCGTATGGGAAGGTAATGATAACGAATTCAAATCGCATGAAGTTCTTCAAAACAAGTATTGTAGAATGTGGTACTCCTGGGAAACATTGAGAGTGGCCTATGGGTTTTAGACCGTGTGGTCTTATGTACGAGTCTCGTGTGGTAACATGAGTTGAGTTATGGTAGTGCTACAGTAAAGTCTAATACTAAGTTAAAGATGGTTCAGAAAAGAAATTGAGTAAATGGAGCAACTTGTTAATAAATCGAAGCGGTACGATAAGGAATACGATTAATTCCTGGTATGTGTTTGAAGTAATGAGTCTTGCAGATATTGTGCAACAAAGCTCTTGAGCGCTGGCAGTTGTGTAACTTGATATGGGTATAAGGACTCAGTCCTGGCGGTTTAACTTATGCAATGTAATTGGGAGAAAGGGTTTATGATGTGTTTTACCGTGGTTTGAAAATGAGTGTATTTTTCCTGTTGGTATGCAAGGCTTGGAATATGTAATGAGTTTTCTCTATATGGGATCATGAAAGCCCTTGACTAGTTGAGTGCGCCGATGTTTGCGGCGTAGGAAAGGAATATGAATTTCCATGTTATCTTAGTGTGGTATGGTATATGCGATGTGTTATGGGAAGTTGATAATGGCATATTCAAGGTTTTGTGATCAGTTCATAATATATGGGGAGTCATTAAAATTATTTAGCAGCGCGGGCAGCTGCAGGTGATTTAAAGAATCGATCTTTCTAGTGATTAAAGAAAATGGTACTGCTATTCTAGTAATTTGGCAGGGTATATGGTCCAAAATGACAAGGTAATGTAAACTGATAATATCCAGTGGTATGGTGGTATTCTCTTGTTGGATCGACTATAATAATTGAGTCGTTGATGGCATAGTGAAATTTTCTGAATGGCTTTCGTGGTATGAATGGACACTTGATGTGCGTTATGCATTTGTACAATGAAGTACGGGATCATGCATTGTGATTCATGTGTTATATATGTGTTGGAGACTTGAAGTTCTCGTTAGTCCGCCTATGCAGTGGTTGTATATCATGTGTATTGACACCGTTTTGTGATTATCGAAAATCAGAAGCTTTAGTGGCTTTCTTTCTCAACTTGATATGACGAATTTGGATTATGATACTTGATTGCTGACTGGTCATCAATGGGCCAGGTTGTCTAGACTAATGTGATATAGACTATGATGGTATGGACAAATTGTGTAGCAGAGTGCATCAGAGTATGCTCCAGCGGGGTAGTTGTACCTCAGGACCAGTAGACGACTGGTGGGTATTGCTTTGTCGGTTGGGCCTTCGTGGCGGATATCAGTGTAGAGGTTTCTACCGTTGATTTGGTTCTAGTATTGAGTAAATTTGTCGGATACGTTTCTTGTGGCCGAACTTGAGGCTATATATGTTTACCATAATGAGCAATTTGACTCGATGTGCATTTCTTTGGCGAGGGTTCTATATGGATCGGGTGGCGCGCTGCCACAGGTACTATTATTTGGATCGAGTGGCACGCCGCCACGGGTATGTCATTGGAGCGGGTTGCACGCCGCAACAGTGTAATGTGAAAATAGAGTTAGTTATATATTACCTGGTATATAATACTTCCTAGCTTCTGAGGAAAAGTCCGTATTGAGTATCGTTTGGCGAATGGCACATCGGTTGTGTCCTTTCAGGATGTGATAGCATACATTAATTGTATTCACCGTGGGTGAGGTTGATTGCTTGGGTTCAGACCTAGATCTGTGCGTGGCTGACCTTTTTGAGCTTGGTAACTTGAGGTGCTTCATGAGTAATGGTGTTTGGATAGGATCATGAATTGTGGCAAGGCCACGTGATGTTATGACCTCTCGAGGAGGATTCGGGTACTCTATTTCTATAATGCAAGACACGATCTCAGTTCTATGTTATGAGGGTACAAAGGAATTGTTACAACTCTTTTATTTGAGTCAGTTGTCGTGATTTGAGTATGTTCAGACGTTTCTTATTGGAGCCTGTGTTGTGCTCGTCGTGGCTTAGGCCGGTGTTGAGGTGTCATATCACCAGTGCGGTGTGTTATAATCGAAATGATCGTTGGAGCCAATAATGAGTGTGAGTATATGTGATTCCAGCTAGTATTTGGTTATTGTGGCCAGCTGCGAAATCTATTGTGGTATCAGTTAAAAAGGGAAATGGATTCATGAATGGGTGACCTGAGAGATGGATTCGATATGTCGCGTGTTCGGTTGCCGTGGACAGTATATGAAGGTGTTGGACTAAGATTTTAGCTAATGAGAAAGGTTCTTTCTGCTAGTATTTGGTTATTGTGGCCAGTTGTTGTGATTAGAGACTATCATCTCGAATGATTGGGTTATTGATACATCATATGATCTCGCCCGGAGTAGTGAGTATGGGTTATTGCAGTGGATTCGAGTGTATCCTGAGTATAGGCATGGGATTAGCATTTGCCATATGATTTCAGAAAATGCAATGTGGTTTATGGTTCAGATGGTCTGTGAAATTTCAGCTATATGGTGTTTTCGGACTTATGTGAGATAGGGTGACGTATGATCGCCCGAATATATGCTTGGTAAGGTCATTCAGCTATTGGGTTGCTTCTAGTACAACTCTGGGTCCGCTCGAGGACGAGCGTTTGCTTAAGTTGGGGAGAATGTGACGACCCGGCCCGTCGTCACGGGAATTACCACCCCGTTATGTTGTAATTACATGTTTTATGATTTCATATCAGTGTTGGAGTCTATCGGGTAAGTTAGGAGTGAATTGGATTGAAAATGAGGCATATAGCCTTTTTGAAGGAAAACTTGAATAAGGAAAGTCAACCCGGAGTTGACTATTTGGTTAGAGGGCTCGGAATCGGATTCGGATAGTTCCGGGAGGTGATTTGTGACTTAGGGGAGCGATCGGAATTGAATTTGGAGACCCGGTATAGAAATAGGCTTGAATTGGCTAAGGTTGAATTTTGACGAAATCCGAACGGTAGGTGAGATTTTGATCCAGGGGTCGGAATGGAATTCCGACAGTTGCAGTAGCTCCGTTTGGTGATTTTAGATATGTCCGCAAATTTTCAGATCATTCGGACGTGGTTTAGTCGGGTTTTTGATTGATTGTGTAATTCGGAATGTTTTAAGGAATTTAGGCTTGAATTCGATGTGAATTATGGGTTTTGATGTTGTTAGACGTGTTTTGAGGATTGGAGCAAGTTCGAATAAGGTATTAGGATGTGTTGGTGTGTTTGGATGAGGTCCCGGGGCCTCGGGGTGTTTTCGGATGGCTAAACGGGAGAAAATGTGGAAAATTGCAGGGAAGTGTTCTGGTTCTGTTGTTTTCGCTCCCGCGGAAATGGGGGCGCAGGAGCGAGTCCGCAGAAGCGGACGAGGAGGCGCAGGAGCGCTTGTCTTCGCAGAAGCAGAAAAATGTTCGCTGAAGCGGCGTCGCTGGTGCGAGTGCGTGACCGCAGAAGCGGACTTGATGAGTAAGGGTAAAGTCCGTAGAAGCGGATCCTTGATCGCCTGGGCGAGTCCGCAGGAGCGGACTCTGGAGCGCAGAGGCGAAAGTCACCGCAGGAGCGGTTATGTTTTCGCGGAAGCGAACGCGCGGAAGCGGTCTTATGTTCGCAGAAGCGGAATTTGGCCAAATAGGCCTGGGTTGGCAGAAGCGACCAATTGGTCGCAGAAACGGTTCCGCAGGGGCGGAAAATGGTCCGCAGAAGCGAAAATCGCAGTGAGTTAAGTGTATCCGAAGTTAGAAAATTTCAGAAACATTTCACACATTTGGGTCTCGGCTTTAGAGGCGATTTGGGCGATTGTGAAGAGAAACTCAAGGGAAATCATCAGGTAATCAACTATGGACTTAAACTATGATTAATATTGGTAATATTATGCCATTATATCATGAAAATGGAGGAATTTGGGGTAATTTATGGAGGATTTAGACCTAGGCTTGAACTTTAGAAAATCAAGGTTTTGAATGGGCAAATGGAGTCCGAATTTGGTAAAATTGATATGCTTAGACTCGTATCGAGATGAGGGTTCCGAATATGTGACTTTTGTAATTTTTCGACAAGCGTACCGAAAGTCGGGTTTTGACAACTTTGGGAATTTTGATGTAAATTGAGTTGTATTGATTGGGTGTCGTCCCATTGGCCTAATTTGTTGTATTTCTACTGTATTTGATCAGATTCTACGCGTGCGGAGCTTGATTCTCGTGGCAAGGGCATTGCGGAGTAGTCGTCGCGCCGTATTGAGGTGAGTAATAGATGTGGGTGATGACCAGCGGGTTCGAAACCCCGGTATACCACTTTGTGACGCTGTATAGCGGCGAGACACGTACTCTCTCGTGAGTGCGGGGTCGATTGTGATTGGGGACTATGGCTTAGTCCGACTTGAAGAAACTGTGTTATGATATTAGGCTATTCATGAGCCGTCGAACCTCCTTCTCGGATGGTTGCATATTATACTGTGATATTGGCTACTTTTGAGCCGTTGAACCCCCTTCTTGGGTGGTTGAGTATACTTGTGGGCCGTGAGCCAGTTATTGGATCCCGCGAGGATCGTTATCATTGTTTTATCATATTGACATGTTAGTTACTACCAGTCCGTAGCTATTTCTGTTATCATGCTATTTCCAATCTCTGGAACATTGATATTACTGTTTTCCAACTGAATAATGATAAAAGATGTTTTCAAACTACTTTTGGGCCTGCGAGGCTGTATTTGCATATTAGCTGACTGGAAGTGGATCGGGCTGCGCGCCGCAGTGGTATATATGTTGGATCGGACTGCACGCCGCAGTGATATTGTGCTTAGGCTGTAGGAGCCCCTCCGGAGCTGAACCCCCACGGTGAGCACGGGTACCCAAATTGGATCGGCTACGCGCCGTAGCGGTCATATCATGCATTGCATTGCATTTAGCTACATTTGCTAGCTGTTATACTGTTTTGCCGGTACTTATTGGTACAGGTACAGTTGATATTGATTCTGTGACAGGGTATTCGATTACGGCTTTACATAGTGCTTTATTGCGGATTTCTTATCTCGCACTGTCTTACCCTTGTTTATTACCACCGAGTCCGGCGATACTCATTTTACTCCCCGCACCTTGTGCGCGATCCGGTACCTCTCAGACAGTGATCCAATGAGGTCGTGCGAGGCGACATCCGTGGGATATACGAGGTAGCCGGCGAGTCCGCAGGACCCGATATTCCTTCTTACTCGTCTCTTGATTTTCGTATTGACTTTTCTTTCCGCACTTGGTATCTTTTAAACCTTTATACACTCATGTTCAGTAGAGGTTCACGACTCTTGACCCTTCGGTCTATGGGAGTTGATGTATTATGGGACTTGGTTCCCCGTTTTCGTTATATGTATCGTTGTTATTTCGTGAATTAATATGCTTAAATGGGCTAAAGAGAGCTTCTAGCTCCGTGGTTGATATTGATTGGTCAGGCTGGCTTAGCAATGTGCTGGGCGCCATCACGACCGGATTTGGGGTCGTGACATGAAGATAGCTAATAACCCAATGTTTTATGAACATGCAACGCATATGACCGCTACGGCGTGTAGCCCGATCCAATTTGGGTACCCGTGCTCACTGTGGGGGTTCAGACTCCGGAGGGGCTCCTACAGCCCAAGCACAATATTAATATCACACCTGCTGCGGCGCGCAGCCCGATCCGTATACCACCGCGGCGTGCAGTCCGATCCATGCATGTGTATGCATATGCTCACATAAAATGTCATGCCCTAACATATGGCCCTCGGCCCCAATCAGTCTAACAAATAATCAAGA
Organism: Nicotiana noctiflora; assembly: GCA_032618575.1. NCBI lineage: Eukaryota > Viridiplantae > Streptophyta > Magnoliopsida > Solanales > Solanaceae > Nicotiana > Nicotiana noctiflora. The sequence continues at coordinate 25,314 of JASVEL010009621.1, read as the reverse complement.
AAGCCCTACGGCAACAATATCATATTAGCTCACAGCTAAAAATGTTACTAAGACCTTGTTCAACTTTTTCATAACCTTATAAAAATGCTGAATATCAAAAATACCATTTTAAAACTTAAATTTAGAAAAAAATATGCACAGTGTTATCAAAACAATGATACCAATCCCTTAAGGATTCTAATAATCGGCACGAAGCCTAAACATGATAATTAGTCCAATTCATTTCGACAATTAGGTGTTATTATTTATTACGCGGGACGGATCAAGTCACAATCCCCAATGGTGCTCTACCCCACGCCCGTTATCCGGCGTGTAAGTCACCTCGACACAACACTAAGATGTGCAAGTCCGGGGTTTACTAACCCTCGGGACATCATTTACAAGTATTACCCACCTCGAACCGACGAAAGCTCATGCCCGCGATGCCTTAGCTCCTCGAACCGGCATCCACGCACATCAAAACTAGCACAAATCAGCACAAATATATCAAAATAGGCTAATGGAACATCACCCAATCGAAAGAACTCGAAAAATATCAAAAATCACGAAATTTGCAAAACCCGAGCCCCGGGCCCACATCTCGAAAAATTATGAAACTCACATTTTCGGAATCCTCGTCTCTCCACGAGTCCGTACATACCAAGAACTCCTAATTCGGACCACAAATGGTCCTTCAAATCCCCATTTTAAGATTTTTGTTCAAAGCCCTAATTTTCTTGATTTCTTACCCAAATTCAGAGAATTAATGGAAGATTCTTTGATAAAATCATGTATTTAACTCATAAAACTTACCTCCAATGATTCCCCGTCGAAATCCCTTCAATTCCCGTCCAAAAGCTCTCAAGAATGACCAAAAATGGTGGAAAAATGGGTTGATTTCGCGACTGGAATGTTTTAAAAACATTCTGCCCAGGCATATTACTCATCGCGATCGCGGAAATGGCTCTGCGATCGCGGAGAACAAAATTTGGCCCAAAATTTACCCTTCGCGATCGCGAGAAAGGCTTCGCGATCGCGGTGAACAAACTCCGGTTCCTCCGGACAGGCTTCAGTATAATGGTCATAACATTTTGCACACAACTCCGAATGATGAATGGTTTGATGTTATGGAAACTAGACACATAGGGCTATAACGTTCATTTGATTCTCATTTCCTGAATCCATATACATTTCTATATATAAGCTTCCCAAGTTATACATGTGTATTAGAGATCCTTCTCGGACACCCTATAGTGTAACGTCCATAACGCTTTACACAAATGTCCAAATCATGATTTCTTTATCTTTATGAAAACTAGACATGATGAGCTACAACTTTCGTTTTTGAATCACCTTAAAATTCCTTGTAGATAAAATGATATGAGCTTCCGAAGTAGGATCCATGCACAGAAAATTTCCTTCTTCGCGATCGCGGAGCATTTCACGCGATCGCGATTCATTAATACTTTTCGCACATTTTATTCACCGCGATCGCGTCCCATTGTCCGCGATCGCGTAAAACACTGCTACAGACATAAACCAGCAGTTAAAAATGGCCTAGAAATGGTCCGAAACCACCCCGAAACTCACCCGAGGCCCCCGGACCTCAACCAAAAGAACCAACACGCCCTATAACCTTATTCGAACTTGTTCCAATCATCAAAACTCTATCGTTAACATCAAAATCGTCCGTTTTCAACAAATTTAAGCTTAAGTTTAACTTTAACTTCAAAAATTCACATTCTATCAAAAACCCGACCAAACGATGTCCGAATGACCTGAAAATTTGCACGCATATCCAAAATCACCTAACGGAACTACTGCAACTGTCGAAATTCCATTCCGACTCTCGGATCAAAATCTCACCTATCGATCGGATTTCGCCAAAATTCAACCTTAGCCAATTCAAGCCTATTTCTACACCGGATCTCCAAATTCAATTCCGATTGCTCTCCTAAGTCATAAATGATCCCTCGAAACTAGTCGAATCATCAGAATCCGATTCCGAGCACTCTAACTCGATAGTCAACTCTAGGTTGACTTTCCATATTCAAACTTCCTTCAAACATGCTATTTGCTTCATTGTTTAATTCAATTCACTTAACACTGATATAGAAGCATAAGATATAGAAGCATAAGATATGTTAATTCAAGGTAACGGGTTGGAGATTCCCGTAACGACGGGCCGAGTCGTTACATTTTCCCCAACTTAAACAAACGCTCGTCCTCGAGCGGACTCAGAGTTGTACTGGAAGCAACCCAATAGGCGAATGGACTTACCAAGCATATATCCGGGCGATCATACGTCACCCTATCTCACATAAGTTCGAAAACACCATATAGTCAGAATTTCACAGACCATCTGAACCATAAATCACATTGCACTTTCTGAAATCATATGCCAAATGCAAATCCCATGCCTATACTCGGGATACACTCGAATCCACTACAATAACCCATATTCACTACTCCGGGTGAGATCATATGCTGTATCGACAACCCAAATCACTCGAGACGATAGTCTCTAATCACAACAACTCGCCACAATAACCAAATACTAGCTGAAAACCTCTTTCATTAGGTAGAGTATTATTCCAACACCTCCATATCCTGCCCACGGCAGCTGAAGCACGAGATATACCAAACCCATCTCTCAGGTTAACCATTCGTGAATCCATTTCCCTTTTAAAATTGATACCACAATAGGTTTCGTAGCCAAACCTCAATTTTTACCTTTCTAACAAGCTAAGATCCAATATGCTCGTATTCATTAATAACTCCAACGGTCATTTCGATTATAACACACCGCACTGGTGATAAGACACCTCAACACCGGCCTAAGCCACGACGAGCACAACATAGGCTCCAATAGAAACGCCTGAACACACTCGAATCATGACAGCTCAAATCATGATAACTGTCTCCAGCAAAAGAGTTGCAATTCAATTCCTATGTGACATCATAACATAGAACTGAGATCGCGTCTCGCATTATAGAATTAGAGTACCTGAATCCTCCTCGAGAGGTCATAACATCACGTGGCCTTGCCACCATTCGTGATTCTATCCCAACGTTATTACTCATGAAGCACCTCAAGCCACTAAGCTCAAAACGGTCAGGCACGCACAGATCTAGGTCTTGAACCCACGCAATCAACCTCACCCACGGTGAAACAATTAACGTATGCTATCAAATCCTGAAAGGACACAACCGACGTGCCATTTGCCAAGCGATACTCAAAACGGATTTTTTTTCCTCAAAAGTGGGGAAGTATTGTATACCCAGTAGCATATAACTAACTATATTTTCACAATATTCCGTTGCGGCGTGCAACCCGCTCCAATGACATACCCGTGGTAGCGTGCCACCCGATCTAGATACCATACCTGTGGCGGCGTGCCACCCGATCCAAGTAACCCTCGACAAATAAATACGCGTCGAGTCAAGTTGCTCATCATAATAAACATATATAGCCTCAAGTTTGGCCACAAGAAACGCATCCGACAAAGTTCCTCAATACCAGAACTAATCAATGGTAGATACTTCTATACAAATATCTGCCACTAAGATCCAACTGACAAAGCTATGCCTACCAGCCGTCCGCTGGTCCTGGGTACAACTACTCTGTTGGAGCATACTCTGATGACATCCGCCACTAAGGTCCAACCGACAAAGCAATGCCTACCAGCCGTCCGCTGGTCCTGTGTACAACTACTCTGTTGGAGCATACTCTGATGCTCTCCGCTACGCAATTTGTGCCATTTTCCGACATAGTCCATATCACATTTGTCTAGACGACCTGACTTATGTCAACCAGTCTGAAATAAGGTATCATAACCCAAATTCATCATATCAAGCTAAGAGAGAGCCACTAGGGCTTCCGATTTCCAATAATCACAAAACGGTGCCGATACACGCGATATACAACCACTGCATAGGCGGATTATGAGAACTTCTAGTCTCCAACACATATGTAACACATGAATCGCTATACATGGTTCCACATTCCACCGTACGAATACATAACGCACATCAAGTGCCCATTCGTTCCACGAAAGCCATCCAAGAATTTCACTATGCCATCAACGACTCAATAATTACAGTCGATCCAACAAGAGAATACCACCATGCCATTAGATATTATCAGTTTACATTACCTTGTCCTTTTTGGACCATATTCCGTGCCAAGTTAATAAAATAGCAGTACCATTTTCTTAAATCATCAGAAAGATCGATTCTTAATTCACCTGCAGCTGTCCGCGCTGCTCAATAATTTTATTGACTTCCCATATATTATGAACCGATCTCAAAACCTAGAATATACCATTATCAACTTTCCATAACACATCGTGTATACCATATTACACTAAGACAACATGGAAATTCATATCCCTTTCCTCCGCCTCAACATCGGCGCACTCCACTAGTCAAGGACTTTCGTGATCCCATGTAGAAGAAAACTCATTACACATTCCACGATTCGCATACCGACAGGAGTATACTCATTTTCAAACCATGATAAAACACATCACAAACTATTTCTTCCCATTCGTTGCGTAAGTTTAACTGCAGGACTGAGTCCTTATACCCATATCAAGTTACACAACTGCCAGCACTCAAGAGCTTTGCTGCAATGTCCGCAAGACTCATTACTTCAACCACACACCAGGAATCAATCGTATTCCTTTTTATACCATTCTGGTTTATTAACAAGTCGTTCCATTTACCCAGTTTCCTTTCTGATTCATCTCTAATTTCATATCAGCCTTTACTATATACCATAATACATCAACTCATGTTACCACACGAGACTCGTACACAAGACCACACGGTCTAAGACCCATAGGCCACTGAATACTCTCTCAATGTTTCCCAAAAGTACCACATTCTACCACACTTTATTTTGATGAACTTCCCGCGATTTTTTTTAAATTGTTATCATTACTTCCCAATACGGATACCTAGAATCCCATCATTCACATGATATAACACAAGCCTTGATCTTCTCTAACGAAACCGCCATCTTTAGCCACATACACAAATCTTAAGGCACCTCACTGTTACAAGCAAAATCTTGAACACTGCAAAACCATTCTCGGGCATCATTCACCCTTATTCAGCTGTAATTCAACTGTCCTATTGAGTAGAACCACTCGTTTTTTGTTAGAACTCTGACATCGCAGAACATGATTACTTACAGATACAATCAACTATCTTTATTTTCTATATGGTGAATATTCTTTACAAACAGTAGTTCAAAACACCCTAGTACTTCATCAGATCTACGAAGCACCATAACCTTTACCAGAATTTCCCAACATACTTAGAGACAGAATCAACATAGCACACAATAGTGCAATCGGTTAATCAATAGCAACCTCCCCAACTTAGCTCGAAGCCATTCATCAAAGCACTTTCAACCACTCATATCATTATTACTCAAGTGATGCCGAAATGTTAATATGAGATTAAACTCAAGTCATTTACAAGCTTCGGCGGAGATTCGAATCATCAGAAATATTAACTCTTTTGCAATTCTTGCATTCATTCACACACAACAGTTACGCCCCCTCTTTAGGTGACAAAATATTTTCTAAGTCCCAAATTTTCCAAAAATTTCGGCAGAGTTTCCTTTGTAAATTGGCCTATCCACCTGGCAGAGAATCACCAAAACCATCCTAGCAATACATTCACTACTCGACAAGACATCACAATGCATATCGACAACATTAGTCTCAATACTACACAAATCATATTATCATATTTGGTACATGAACATGCGTTGTACATGCTCGAATCATAACACATATCAACTACCTTTCAATTACACATGAGAACCAATCCACCTATCTCGCCTCAATTTAGCATTTCAACACAATACCTTCCACCAGGATACACATAGCATAATCATTTTAGTCTTCCTGAGTTTGAACTCGTTCCACTACACATAAGGCACTTATATTACTGAGCGCTCGATGCGTACACATACGTGCGGAAGGAATTTCAAAAGCATATCTCAAGCTGAATCAAGTACGCACGATAAGAATTCCAAGAAATGTGAAGTGTTTCCTAAAGGTTCGCAGCCTCCCGAGGATAAGTACAGCGTCCCCGTACCGATCCACAAGACTCTACTAACCGGCTCAAGACTCATGAGGCCTAGTAAACCTAGGCTTCGATACCAACTTGTCACGACCCCAAATCCGGTCGTGATGGTGCCCAGCACACTGCTAGGCCAGCCCGACCAATCAACAACAATCACGGAGCCACAAGCTCACTTTATCCAATTAAAGCATAACAATGATAGATATATTAAAAACAGGGAACCAAGTCCCAACACGTGCCAACTCCCATAGACCCGAAGGGTCAAGAGTCATGAGCCTCTACACAGTATACAAAGTGTAAATAGTGAATATAACTGTGCACAAGTGTGGGATGATCAGAACAAAAATACAGACAAACTGGAGAATCAGGTCCTGCGAACGCTGGCAGCTACCTCGACTGTCCAAAAGCACTCCCTAGCCGCAATAGAATCAGCCCTGCTGTGATGTACCTGAATCTGCACACAAGGTGCAGGGAGTCGGGTGTGAGTACTTCCAACTCAGCAGTAATAAAAGTAAATAATGCTGAAGGGAAGAAAACCACGATAGACACTATCTCATGCTACACAATACAGAACTATCTTTTTATTCCTTTCAAGCATATGTGAGTAGATTATTTAGAAATCTCAATTTTTAGCTACTTTCTTTCATAATAATATACCAATACCTGGATACAATCTCAAGCAGTGCAAGTCCGCACTCAAATCAGCCCCTCGGGCTCAGCACTCCTTATCAATTTACACCAGGAGATCTGGTCAATAAGGCAACTAATGCATGTGTGCCAGTAATGTATGAGTACTGAATGTTATGCCACGTAGTACACGTAAACCAATGTATGTATGCCATGCAACGCATATGACCGCTACGGCGTGTAGCCCGATCCAATTTGGGTACCCGTGCTCACTGTGGGGGTTCAGACTCCGGAGGGGCTCCTACAGCCCAAGCACAATATTAATATCACACCTGCTGCGGCGCGCAGCCCGATCCATATACCACTGCGGCGTGCAGTCCGATCCATGCATGTGTATGCATATGCTCACATGAAATGTCATGCCCTAACATATGGCCCTCGGCCCCAATCAATCTAACAAATAATCAAGAAAGCCCTACGGGCAATAATATCATATTAGCTCACAGCTAAAAATGTTATTAAGACCTTGTTCAAGTTTTTTCATAACCTTATAAAAATGCTCAATAGCAAAATACCATTTTAAAACCTTAAATTTAGAATAAAATATGCACAGTGTTATCAAAACAGTGATACCAATCCCTGAAGGATTCAAATAATCGGCACGAAGCCCAAACATGATAATTAGTCCAATTCATTTCAACAATTAGGTGTTATTATTTATTACGTGGGACGGACCAAGTCACAATCCCCAATGGTGCTCTACCCCACGCCCGTTATCCGGCGTGCAAGTCACCTCGACACAGCACTAAGATGTGCAAGTCCGGGGTTTACTAACCCTCATGACATCATTTACAAGTATTACCCACCTCGAACCGACGAAAGCTCATGCCCGCGATGCCTTAGCTCCTCGAACCGGCATCCACGCACGTCAAAACTAGCACAAATCAGCACAAATATATCAAAATAGGCTAATGGAACATCACCCAATCGAAAGAACTCGAAAAATATCAAAAATCACGAAATTTGCAAAACCCGAGCCCCGAGCCCACATCTCGAAAAATTATGAAACTCACATTTTCGGAATCCTCGTCTCTCCACGAGTCCGTACATACCAAGAACTCCCAATTCGGACCACAAATGGTCCTTCAAATCCCCATTTTAAGATTTTTGTTCAAAGCCCTAATTTTCTTGATTTCTTTCCCAAATTCAGAGAATTAATGGAAGATTCTTTGATAAAATCATGTATTTAACTCATAAAACTTACCTCCAATGATTCCCCGTCGAAATCCCTTCAATTCCCGTCCAAAAGCTCTCAAGAATGACCAAAAATGGTGGAAAAATGGGTTGATTTCGCGACTGGAATGTTTTAAACACATTCTGCCCAGGCATATTACTCATCGCAATCGCGGGAATGGCTCTACGATCGCGGAGAACGAAATTTGGCCCAAAATTTACCCTTCGCGATCGCGGGAAAGGCTTCGCGATCGCGGTGAACAAACTCCGGTTCCTCCGGACAGGCTTCAGTATAATGGTCATAACCTTTTGCACACAACTCCGAATGATGAATGGTTTGATGTTCTGGAAACTAGACACATAGGGCTATAACTTTCATTTGATGCTCATTTCCTGAATCCGTATACATTTCTAGATATAAGCTTCCCAATTTATACATGTGTATTAGAGATCCTTCTCGGACACCCTAGAGTGTAACGTCCATAGCTGTTTACACAGATGTCCAAATCACGATTTCTTTATCTTTCTGGAAACTAGACACGATGGGCTACAACTTTCGTTTTTGAATTACCTTACAGTTCCTTGTAGATAAAAAGATATGAGCTTCCGAAGTAGGATCAATGCACAGAAATTTTCCTTCTTCGCGATCGCGGAGCATTTCACGCGATCGCGATTCATTAATACTTTTCGCACATTTTACTCACCGCGATCGCGTCCCATTGTCCGCGATCGCGTAGAACACTGCTACAGACATAAACCAGCAGTTAAAAATGGCCTAGAAATGGTCCGAAACCACCCCGAAACTCACCCGAGGCCCCCGGGACCTCAACCAAAAGAACCAACACGCCCCTATAACCTTATTCGAACTTGTTCCAATCATCAAAACTCTATCATTAACATCAAAATCGTCCGTTTTCAACAAATTTAAGCTTAAGTTTAACTTTAACTTCAAAAATTCACATTCGATCAAAAACCCGACCAAACGATGTCCGAATGACCTGAAAATTTGCAGGCATATCCAAAATCACCTAACGGAACTACTTCAACTGTCAGAATTCCATTCCGACTCTCGGATCAAAATCTCACCTATCGATCGGATTTCGCCAAAATTCAACCTTAGCCAATTCAAGCCTATTTCTACACCGGATCTCCAAATTCAATTCCGATTGCTCTCCTAAGTTATAAATGATCCCTCGAAACTAGTCGAATCATCAGAATCCGATTCCGAGCACTCTAACTCGATAGTCAACTCTAGGTTGACTTTCCATATTCAAACTTCCTTCAAACATGCTATTTGCTTCATTTTTAATTCAATTCACTCCTAACTCACCCGATAGGTTCTAACACCGATATAGAAGCATAAGATATGTTAATTCAAGGTAACGGGTTGGAGATTCCCGTAACGACGGGCCGGGTCGTTACATTTGGAAAAGTATTTCTTCCTCCTGAAATAACATATGAATAATGAATTAAAAGAAAAAATATCAGATTAAATTAAATATTTAAAGTTTAGCAATTTAAATATGAAAGTGTACAAAGATAATCAATCTCACCTCTTAGATGCTTTATCAGTACGAAGGTATAACCAGGTGGTGAACCTCTCTATCAAATTAGCATCTACATCGTCACCTATAACAGTCGTGAAGGGATGCTTGAGGTAGAAATATTTACATCCAACAGAGCTGCTTCCTCCAAAACTATAGAGAGGTGTGAATGAGGATCGTGCATGTTTTCCAGGAAGCCTGGTTCTTATATGATGAATGGGGGTAGTTTCTTGTTGTATTGGCTCACAATACATAACCAACTGTGTTAGATTTTCAGGGATATCAAAGTTATCCAATGTGATTTCCTTCTTGTCAATGCATGAAACTACAGGAACAAATTCATTCACATGCTCTCCATCTTCACTTTCAAGAATATTTTCTGTGGGAGCATCTACAGTCACACCGTGAATTGGGGACTGGACAATGTTATCTACAATCTATGCTGCATAAAAATTTAACATACTAAACATCAATGAAATATTGTATAACCAACCTTATTTATTAAAAAGTATATGTAAATACTATACTTGTTTTTTCTGCATCACGTCTTTCATTAAAAACTGAATATCTCTCAACAATTGCTGGAACACCTGCCAGAGATAATTCAACATTTGTAGATAAATGTAGACATATGTATTATTAAATAATTAGTGTAAATAAATGTAAATTTAACGCACTTATGAAATTATACCTGGTTGTTGTACCTCAGGCATATCTTCAAATACTTATTCTTCTTCAGCACATTTTTGAAGATGTTCTTCTGAAACTTCAATTTGTTTTTGTAGTTATTTAAAATAGTTATATTGAATATATATGTAGGAATTTGTAGTTAAGTAAAATTATGATACAATAATGAAAGTCTGATTTTGGTACCTGCTTTAACTTGTCCAGATGCTTCTTGAACTTCAGGAGATATGTCAACATGTGGTCCAACATTGGAAGTGCTTGCATGCACTTTAACACCACCTGATTTGAATTTCATAATACTCTTCATGGACTGATCTATGAACTCTCGAAGGCTTGAGAGTTCAGCAAATACAACCTTCTTAAAGTCATCTATTTTTCCATCAACCTAATGATTAAAATAAAGTTAGTTGAAAATTTTATTCAAACGACCACATTTATACTACAGCTTAACATAATGTGTGCAATACTAAAAGGTCTCAATATAGAATTATATAACAGTCAATGTAGATTAATTGTATCAAAATTGTAGGTAGAGTTAATTATCTTACCTTTTCAAGTTTCCTCAGTTTGTTGGTCACAGACTCATTGTAATCTTTAACTACTTTATTTATGGGTTCAAATATTGCAGAACCAACAATTGGAACCTCTGATGATTCAGCACCATGGTCATCTTCATCCTGAATCTTAGGTGGAAGGGTAAGCACTGCAATCTCTTGGCTAGTTTCATCCATGCTTGAGAACTGAATGTTGGAAAAAAGAGTTAGTTACAGAAACAAAATTAATTTGTAGTTATAATGAATTTATAATTAAGTTAAATGTAGTAAAAACCAAAAAAAATGAAAATATTACCTTAACCCATTTAGATTTTATCATCTCTTCCTCAAATGCTATTAACCAAATCTGGCCCTTATTAGCAGTCCATCTTAATATTCGAGGTATTGAGTCAGAACACCTCACGGCAAGCTCGGAGCTTACAGATGAGCAACACTCATAAAGCCAAACTTGTAAGGCTAATGAGCATCCACGAGTGAGGTAAGAATGGACACATGGATTTAGACGATGTCGCACAGATTCAATCACCTGATTGAATGACTTAATACCCCATGGGTATGACTAAAAATTATCCGACTCTACCAAATAGAATCTAAACTTGTCTATAAAAGACACATGCTCTTTTTCATAAGGACAAATGAAAAATTCTAACAAATAAAGAATGCACAACTTCAATGCATCCTCATCATTTTCCCAAGCTTTATTTGTTACACCATTTTTCAAGTGCCACTTCTCAACCCTTTGTTTGTTTGGAAAATATGTGCTCATTAAATGGCTAACATACGTGGAAGTGTAGCCATAATTAGAAAATGTACTCACACAATTTAAACCAGTAATCAAACCAAATTCTCTCAATCCAAAATTCAATTTTTGACCCTTCAAGAGGACTGAAAAAAGGGATTGATTAGACTTGGCCAATTCATACTTCATCAGAAGATGAATTGCTTGGTTTTGCATGCAAATCAAAGGAAGATAAAAAAGGTAACCAAAGCAAGTGTTTTTAAACAGATTTAAAGTATTAGGAGATAGTAAAGATTTTATTTGGCCTATAATACTAGGATCACACAAAATGCGAAATCTAAGCACACCATAATCAACATTTATGTGGTGCAAAGTAATGTCCATTTTGCACAAAAAAATAAATTATTTAACATTAGTATATTGCATTAAAAAGAAGAAGTAATTTATATATAACTACATAATAGAAACAAATGTAACTTTACAAACAACCAACACCTATAACTATATATAACTACATTTTAAGATGGATTGTGTTAGTCTATTATGTACTATGTTAGCCTGTAACTACATTTTAACTACAAATAACTATATATAACTACATTTTAAGATGGATTGTGTTAGTCTTTTATGGATTCTGTTAGCCTGTAACTACATTTTAACTACAAATAACTGTATATAACTACATTTTAAATATAATTTGTGTTAGCCTATATCTACATTTTAACTACAAATAACTATATATAACTACGTTTAAAGATGATAGCCTGTAACATTTTAACTACAAATAACTATATATAGCTACATTTTAAATACAAAATTGTGACACTAATCCACAAATTTATTTAAACGCTATAATTAACACAAAACACTTGAATCATTAATTTTTTCAACGAAAATTAAATTAAAATAACTGTAAATGAAAAATAATAATGTTAACCTTCAGAATATGGGTATTTTTCTCAGCCAACTTTTGTACTTTTTTTGAGGCTTTCTTCTTTTTTGCTTTAGATGAACCAGGAGAGCCCTTCGATTTTTTCGACAATGGCATTTTAGGGGAATCTTCAACGAAATCATCATCTTCACACTTCTCTTTCCCTTACGTTTGAGTTGATTCGCGGATTGTTTAGAAACACCAACATCATCAAAATCGTGCACTAGCTTGGTTCTCATCTCCGCACGTATTTGTCTAGGAGATGAAATTTTACTACTATCTACACTTGTATGTGTAGATTTTACAGATTTTAGTGCTGATTTAGGTGTTAAAACACCCAAATCAAAAAATGGTATATCAGGTATTTTTTATTTTGTAGACAACTTTTTGGGGGTGTTGATGTTCTTCATGATTTGTGAAGAAGTTACTTTGCAACAGAAATATTCAGAAATTAATAGAAGAAGAAGTTGTAATCGTGGGTGGTTTTGTTCAGAATAGCTAGAAATTGTGTGTGAGATACTGTAAACATGGAGGGAGTTGTGGGGGAAAAGAGTAAAACATGGGGGGTGTGGGTGTTGGTAGGAGAGAGAAGCGGGTAATATTAAATTGGGAGAGTATTCATTCGTAAATTAATGCCTAATATAATTGAATCATTAATTAAGACACTAAATTACATTATGGTACATAAATGGTAATATGGTATGCTGAAATGTTATTAACATAAAGCTTAAACAATAAAGGTAAAAAGGTTTCATATGTAGTATATATTGGTAAAAAATTCATTTTAATGTGGGTATGACCCATGTAAGCTTATGTGTCATTTAATTTTCTTTCATTTTTTTATTAAAATATATGTCGTGTCATATTTATGGTGGAAGTTTGAGGCAAACTAATTTTTAAGTTATAATGATAAAGTTTAGTTATTTTTAAGTAACAAAAAATAATTAAATAACTTTATTGAAATTAAAGGAAAGTTCGATGACTATAAGTGAAATTAACCAAAAAAAAAAAAAAACGAGAGAAATGAACTCCATGCAGGTTTTGACCGTTTGTGTATACATGCGTTATCCTCATCAGATCAGTTCAAAAGAGAGTGGCAGGAAAAATGTGAGTTGTTAAAATGTAGATTTCCTAACTAAGATTTTAGGTGCGATTTAGTCGAGGCGGCAGTTATAATAGATTAGTACAAATTAGTTGAGGGATAATATTTATGAATTAAACAAACTCATAAATACGTAGGCATATATAACATGCGTATAGTGATTAGTGAGAGTCAGATAACAGCAAATACGTTACCGGGAATATTACAATGTCGTTATCGTTTGACGGAGATTCCAAGCCGATTGTTAGCTGCCGGCGCCGGAGTTGCTGAATTACCGGCGATTGTTCTCACTTGTAACCAAATGAAAAACAGAAAGCAACGCCATGAGATGGCGGCGGTGTTTATCGGACTTCCGATCATTTTACTATTCCGTCGACGCCGTCGCATTTATCACCTCCTCCCTTTTCTCTCAGCTTTATCCGGCGCTTTTCTTCTTTTATTTACGTTTCTCTCTTATCTCTCACCTCCTATTAATAGCCGCCATCTTCACTTTATAAGCCACAGCTCGGTGAGAACCACGAAATGTTATTTACGTTACAAAAAACGTTGTCTCTGTTTTTTTTTTTTTTTGACTTTGTTTATGTTGTTATTATAGTTTAATAACGGGACGGAGTTTCGAAAGAAACTACTAGAAGAACAAGTGTTTCGGGTTCCGGTGGGTGAGCGCGTTTTACATTTCCATATATCATGAGTTTGTATATTTAACTTTTCGTTGTTGATTTCGGGCTTTGAATGTGTATAGATGGGTGGAGGGAGCTTAAGCAGCCGAGACCTGTGGAATTCGAAGAAATCGAATTTCTACCATGGTTGCAGTGTAGCAACTGACCAGTTTTCAAGTGAGTGAGCAGCTTCCTTTATATGTTTCCAATTGATAACTCATTTTGTGAAGGGGAGACCAAATCCAATAGTAAAGTTGTCAAAGGAGGTGCAGAGGCAGTAACTAATGCTTGCATATTATTGGAGGCGCGGCCCTTTCCCGAATTTTACATGATGATATCATGACTAATGGAACCCGGGGAGAGGAGGGGTGCTAAGTAGTTTTTCTTTTTTGGTATAATTAATCATTTCTGTTTCTGTTTGTTTGATGTGGGACCTGTATAACATTTTGCAGCTGCTGAGGTGAATACACTTCCTAATAGGTACTTATTGATAGCAACAAGTGGAGGCTTGAATCAACAGAGAACAGGGGTACGTACTTCTCTTATTCCCAGTAACAGTTACTGCATTTTACAGATTAGTTAATTTCATATTCATTGTGGACCTGTCCCCCAGCCGAACCTTATTCTGGCTCACTACAACAGTAATTGAGGAAAATGGCTCTTTTGCTGATTTGTTAATCCCTCCTGCCCATTTTAGTTGTCGTGGTTTAACTGATCCTAAATACTTGTCATTCTAGACATTAATCAAGATATAATTAATAATATTTTCTCCATTTGTCCTTAGTATTAATTGGGCTTCAAAGTAAAAAATATTGATTGCATAACATAGAAATCAAAAAGCTCCTAGTAACAACTTTTTTGGCTATTGAGAAGGTTATAGTAATCAAAAAGCTCATCTCATTAATAATTTCTGTATAAAGGAAAAACATAATAACTAAAATGGACAGGAGGGAGTACTATTTTGCAAGAAATGTTGTCTCTCTCATTTCAATGAGATCTTCAAGCATTTAAATTCTTTGTTACAGGTGCATCATTGCCTTTTGAATATACATGTTGCTCCTAGTAACAACTTTTTCAGCTGTTGAAAAATAACAAAGCAAATTAGAACATGTTGAAGCACACTGAACCATAAACCCCCAAGTCCCCCCATGGTTTTCCTACCGCATATTAAACCATTAACCATAACATCAGTTGGATTAATGAGATGGTGCTTGTTCTTATAAATATCTTCTCATTACTTCCTGCTACAGAGGCACTACAAGTTATTTCTCATGAATAATATTAGCACCATTCCCTAAGACTAACTTGTACCAAATTTTAGGTTTTACATAAGATAAGTTTACCTCATTTTAAGTGATCTTCCTTTGACCTGGCTGAACTAGTTAGCAACATTGATCTGAGGCATATAGTAACGTGCAAATAGAAGAACACTGACAGCCAGTTATTTGGTTTCATGATCCTCTTGTTTTTTAGGGATGAATATAGTTTTTCTTGTTTATCACATTTATAATATACGTGATGTCGCATCAGTTCTGGAAATGATATTTAATCTGTTCATCATGCATGTTGATGGATATTACACTATGAGCAGATCATGTTTAGCTTGTAATTGTATTCATTTTCTGTTACATTTAAGAGACTCTTGTAATGATGCGAGTTTGAAGTTGTATTCTTGCTGAATGCAGATTATTGATGCTGTTGTTGCAGCTCATATCTTGAATGCCATCCTTGTAATTCCAAAGCTGGATCAAGAATCTTGTTGGAATGATTCAAGGTTTTGTGAGCAATCTCTTTGTTTTGTTTTGTGATTTCAAATCTTGGGACTAATCATTCTTTTTGTGCAGCAACTTCTCCGAAATTTTTGATGTCAACTGGTTTATTTCATACCTCTCAAAAGATGTCAAAATTATTAAGGATCTCCCAAGAATGGGAAATAAACTCATTAAACCGCACACAACACGCGTTCCAAGGAAGTGCGACGCTAAGTGTTATCAGACTCGTATTCAGCCCATTTTAATTAAAAAACATGTAAGTCAGTCTACATTAATAAGAATTACTGTACTTCAGTGTGCCACTATCTTAACATGATGTCACTTCTTGACAAATGAATTTATGCAAGTTTACATGCAGACTCTATAAGTTGGAAATGAATTAGCTACACTTATAGCATAATTATAACTTATTTCCTAGAAGATTTAACTTTAAATACAGAGCTGAAGTCTGTTGATCACACTTGAACTTAAGGTTTGATGTGCAACTGTCCAACTGCTTTGTAATAATAACCAAAAAAAAATTTTGGGAGATAAGAGTTGGTACTCTGGTTTTGAAGAGTTCTCGTTGCTGATGCAGGCTGTTCGCTTAACAAAATTTGATTACAGACTCTCCAATCGTTTGGATACAGAGCTACAGAAGCTGAGATGTAGAGTCAACTATCATGCATTGAAGTTTACTGATCCCATAATTGAAATGGGAAGAAAATTGATTGAAAGGATAAGAAAGAAAAGCAAGCATTTCCTTGCGCTACATCTAAGGTAATGCGCTTATTTGATACTTCCACAAGATTTTTCTGGTCATTATTTTTCTTACTTAACAATCAATATAAACAGATATCCAAACGATCTGAACTCTATTATGATTTTTTTATTCTCTACATACGGTGAATGTAACGCTAAAGCTCACTCTTATTTCTGTTGCACATATTCAGTTTTGTCAAACTAGAATACCTATATTATGTGCTATATTTGAATTCAACGTATCATTTACGGACATAAAAGTTGATCATTTTAGTGTAGATTATGGACATGTCATTACTAATGTGCTAGCTGAAGTTTTATATCTCGTATGATAGGTTTGAATCAGATATGCTAGCCTTCTCAGGGTGCTATTATGGTGGAGGAGAGAAGGAAAGGCTAGAACTCGGTAAAATACGAAAGAGGTGGAAGACGTTACATGTAAGTCACTAACTGTTACAGTAACTGTCAGTATTTACATTGCTCCTACTACTTGCATTAAACATGTTGTTGCTTCTTTGGCATAAAATCCAGTCAAGAAATCCAGATAAAGAAAGAAGGAATGGAAAATGTCCTCTAACTCCAGAGGAAATCGGTCTTATGCTTAGAGCACTTGGTTTTGGTAATGATGTTCATATTTATATCGCATCAGGGGAAATCTATGCGGGTGAGGAGACATTGGCTCCTCTTAAGGCTTTCTTTCCAAATTTTTACACCAAAGAGACACTTGCCAGCAAGGAGGAGCTGGCACCGTTCTCTTCCTTTTCTTCCAGAATGGCTGCTTTGGATTTCATTGTTTGCGATGAGAGTGATGTTTTTGTATCAAATAACAATGGCAATATGGCAAGAATGCTTGCTGGACGAAGGTACACTCTTGCTGTTTTATACTTGAAAGTGTTGTCAAATCTTTAGTTAGAGTTACAAACATACATACAAGAGGCAGAGCTAGACTTTTGAGTTTATGAGTTCTGAATTTTAAAACAGACAACTTAGAAGTTCTAGAGAAATTATTTATTCATATTAAATGAATTTTTTATCACAAATATAGGATGGACTAAAGCTATTGGGTTTTGCCGAACTTGTAGGTAGGCTTGCGGCTTCGCCCCGCTTACGAAAATCTTTTTCATGTCGCAGGAGATATTTTGGTCACAAGCCAACTATCCGTCCAAATTCTAAGAAGCTATATAATTTGTTTATGGATCGAAATAACATGACGTGGGAAGAGTTTGCCTCGCATGTTCAAAATTATCAAATAGGTTTTATGGGAGAACCAATGGAGGTAAAACAAGGGAGGGGTGAATTTCATGAAAATCCATCAGCATGCATTTGTGAAAATTCTAATGTCAAGGATAGAGGAGATATAGCTATTCCGGGAAATCTTTCAGTGAATTTTGAAAAGGGCACTGATTCTGCTGATGATAGTGCTAGGAGATCTTTTGGTGAAGTGATTGATGGTCACATTAGTGAAGATGAGCAAGATTGGTTTGATACAACAGATTATATGGGGAATGAAGTTGGAATTCAGGAAAAAGGACTATTTCCTAAACACATGGAGGCAGACTCTAGCCAACTTTTCTTTAACACAGAACCACAAGAATTGGAAGAGATATTCTCAGATTAAAAAGTAGTTGCAGCTTGTATTGAGAAGAAAATTGTGGCTCGAACCACTTCTATCTTGCATTGTGACTGTTGGCTTCAAATGACCGACACAAACATAATATCTTGGGGTAGAAAATGTGTACATAAGGCCAGCTGAAGATCATTGATAGCTTTGTTTCTCCGTTTTTGCCAGTCAAGGTGCAGTATTGAGGACAAGAAGTTCACCTTACGCTTGTACAGTACATGTTGGAGGACAAATATTATACAGATTTATTCTTGGAATATGGAGGAAACCATAATTGGAAGATTGTGAAGAGGATGGATCATCGGATATGGAAAGAAATGCTTTGAGGTTTGTTCTGTTGGCGTATTCTGTTTTAAAGTCTTTTTTACTTCTGTTTTGTTTAAAATGGAAGGAGGAAGCAAATGAATTGTATAGTGCAACTCCAGAAGAGTGTATTCTGATTCTGATGATAATGTTGAAGGAAATGTTGGGCTTTAGAAGAATATTACAGAAAAAAGCATTGCCAAAAACATGCAAACTCTGTAAATGCATATTAAAAGGGGGAAAACAAGAAAACACACACACACACACAAAAACTCTTATAAATTGGGCATTAGAAGTATAACTTCCTTCATTATAAGTGGAACATTTGCATCTATACCCGTTTTTTGTATCACGTTTTAATTTGTGTCCGATTTGCAAAAAATTTACAAACATACCCATTTTTTCGCATAACTTCAGCATACGGGAGTGAAGTAGCAAATGCAATTACGCAAAACTTCAGCATTCTAATAGCCGGCCTGAAGTTTAGTTCTAGAGCTGAAGTTTTTGTTTGTAACTGGCGAACTTTAGCTAGAGTTGAACATTTTATTTTTGTAACTGGCGAACTTCATCCTTAGAGCTGAAGTTTTTGTTTTGTAACTAAGAAAGTTTTTGTTTTTATAACCTGCTCTATAACTGAAGTTTATGTTTTCGTAATGATAATGCAATGTGGAGATAAATTCAAGAATGTGAAAAATAAATCATTTATCCACTTGCACCCGTATTTAGGGATTTGTAAGTTTCTGCAGCAGCCATGTTCCTCTGAAGGCAGATCGAAATGTTGTATTAACTATTTTATTGTTTCCTTATAATATTAAATTACAGATATATATATTTGCTTGCACTTGCTCGTCAGAGTAGACACAGTAGAAACAGAGCTAGAAGTACCCAACACTTCCGTCGACATAAAGCTGCCAAATTGTTGCACTGCATTAATAATGGTATTGTTATCAGTAGAAGGAAAGTCAAAATCTTGAAAAAACTGAAGAAATTTGTAGGATAATCCTCCGGAGTGGGAAATGGGAACGAAATTTAAAAAAAGAAAAGAAGAGGAAGGAGGAGAAGAGGAGGAGAAGAGGAGGAGAAAGGTGCTCAAATTATTTAAAAAATGGGTACAAATTAAAAGTTAAAAAAATAGATATAATTTAAATGAGAACAACCAAATAGAGCGCCCTGCAATTTTTACATTATAAGTAGGAAAAATTTTATTTTATACCCATTAAGCTCAAACTATTTACATTTTGATATTCAAGCCCAAAAGATTTACTTTTGGAATTTTGATATTCCTATACATTAAATGAAACTATTACCCTCCCTACTCAAGTTTTACTATAATTACATTTTATATACCTAATTACCACTTATGTATATTTTAAGGGAATTAACGATAATAATTAGTGTCCTAAAATTACTCTAATATACCTTCTACTCCCCCACGTTTCTCTCTCGACATCCCACCTCCCTCCCCTACATATCTTGCACGCACCCACGATTCCACCATTGACAACCATCAAAAAGCTTTGAAGCTTTGAATTCAAATTTGGGTTTTCAAAAAATATTATTTGTTTGAATTGAATATTGTTGTAAAGAATTGAGAGTTCTCTCTAGGTCTCTCTATCTCTCAATCTGTAATTTCAGTAATGTAAAGCAAAGGAAAAAAGAGCAGCAATCCCACAATTAACAACCATTAAAAAGCTTTGAAGCTTCGAATTTGAATTTGGGTTTCAAAAATCATTATTTATTTGGATTGGGTGTTGTTGCAAATAATTGGGAACATGGTTTGGAGTTTATATCTTAATTTTGAGGTATTTTGATGAATATTAGATTTGATTTTGGCTGAATTTAAAGTTGAAACTCGAAAAGAAGAAGAAGAAGAAGAAGAAGAAGAAGAAGAAGAAGAAGAAGAAGACGACATGATATACATTATATTTACGAAATTGTAGTAAAATTATAAAAAAATTATGTTATGTTGTTTATATATTTTCTTTTATTTATTTAACTATTATATGAAAGTTGAACAACATTGTATAAAAATTATATTATAGTTGTATGATATTGTAGTTGTATATAACTAAGTAGAAATAATGTATGAAAATTGTAGATAAGTTGTATAATATATAACTAGTTGTATGAAATTTATTTTTACTATGTATAAATAAGATAAAAAATATACAAAAGACATGTCGAATAAATTTTGTATAAAATTCGTATTTAAGTTGTATGTTATTGTAGTTGTATTTAATTGGGTAGAAATAATATGTACTAATTATAGATAAGTTGCAGATAAATAGGTGATTTAGCTTTTTTTTCCCGTAAAAGCGTGGGTATGTTCACTATTTCTCTTTCAAAGTAGATTTATTCGTGAAGAATAAAGATGTCACACATATTTTTCTTAAGAATTTGATTCATTACCATGTATGTGAAACTTGAATGGAGCTTCATGCCTTAATTTTAATACTCTAACGGAGTTTATGTGAAAGTTAATAGTAATTTGATCTTGACTTTTATATCAAACCTAGAATTCCAGATGGATCTTTTGTAGAATTTCTTGAAAAATTTTCAAGATATTTGATTTGTTTGTTAACTTTAACATTCCAAACATTCCTGGAATTTAGTGGTTTATAACTTCGTGTATTATTTGAAAATTCTAGCTGTCTTAGTGATCTTTTCTTCCTTTAATTTTTTTACTTGTAGTTTAATTTTGATTTATCCATGCTTAACTGCTCAAATAAGAGTATTATGCAAGCACGCTACATTGCTGACCCAACATTGAAGACAACATGCTTTGGATGATGAATTTAGTCCACATCAAGATGGAATGCTCTATATTTACGCTGTATTTGACTAATGATATTATATGCAAGGCTCTATATTTAAGTTGTACGTTTTGGTGAAAGTAATAGTTCCAAAATCCCTAGCGGAAAAAAAATAAGAAAAGAGAAGAGGAGATAAAAAAAGAAAAAGAGTGTAATGAAATATCTTGATTGAAGGCACAAATAATGGATTTAGAAGCCTTTTAAGGTGGAATGTATATATTTTGTAAATAAAACTTGTTTATGCTACATAATGTAATGAACTGGCTGGTCATTTTAAGAATTTACGCCCCAATTTCCTATTAACTGCATTCCCCGTGTTTGTTCCTGCTAGTGTGAGTCGCCGGGAGGATTTTTTTGGAGTTTCAAAGAGTTCTGGTACACCTAGCCCCTAAATGAGAGTTTAAGTTTAAAAATTTGGATCGTAGCCAGAGCAGTGTGAACACGGCTCCAGAATGGAATTCTATTGGTTCCGTTAGCTCCGTTGGGTGATTCTGTGCTTAGAAGCATGATCAGAAGTTGTTTTGGATGCCCGAATTAGATTTAGGCTTGGATTGGCAAAATTAAAATTTTGGCATTTTCCAGTTGGTATGTGAGATTTTGATATAGGGGACGAAATGGAATTAAGGAAGTTGGAGTATGTCCATGTCATTTGTGTTGTGTGTGCAAAATTTTAGGTCATTCGGACGAGGTTTATTAAACTTTTTGATCAAAAGCAGAATTTGAAAGTTTTTAGAATTCTTAGGCTTGAATCCGATGTGATTTTGGTGTTTTGATGTTGTTTTAGGCATTCCGAAGGTTGGAACACGTTTTAATGAGGTTATAAGATATGTTGGCATGTTTGATTGAGGTCTCGAGGCCCTCAAGTGAGTTTCGGGTGGTTAAACTGGTCAAATTGCATGTTAAGAAGTAGCAATTTTTTTTAGGTCTGTTGCAGACCATATTGGGGGCCGCGATTGCGTAGGCTTATTGGGGGCCGCGATCGCGTGGCTCTGTGTGGTGTAGCTTCGCCATCGCGTGAGGCGTGTTGCGATCGCGTGGGACTATGAGGTAAAGCTTCGTGATTGCGGGGTGTTTGTTGCGATCGCATAAGGTAAGTTGTGGGGCTGTCCATTTTTGTGCTTCGCGATCATGAGGCGAATTTCGCGATTGCGGTGAAGAAAATAATTGGGAAGAATTTTTAAGTTCAAAATCGAGGATTTTGGGTTCATATCACAAAATTAAATTGGGAGCTCAGTAAGAGACCAATTTTGGAGAGATTTTCGGATGGAGTTTGCGGGTAATGATTCTTAACTCTTTTTGCTATAACCCGTTAATCTAAATGTGAATTTATTATCTAATTTTGAATTTGGGGTGAGAAATTAGGGGACAATTTGGAAAAAGTTCTTAGGTCTAATTTTTGAGTTCTGATTGGGAATTTGACATCATATTTGGATAATTTTGGTGTGTATAAACTCGTGAGAGTGTGAAGATTCGGAATTAGTAAATTTTACCCGATTCCAAGATGTGGGCACGGGAGCGTTTTGGTCATTTTTCCCGATTTCGCGTATTGGCTTAGAATTCAATAGTTAAATTAGTTACCTGAAGTGTTGCTTACATTATGAAATTACTTTGAATAGATTTGGGGCATTTGGACTCGGATACTCGTGGCAAGAACGTGGCATAGATTTGATTGAGCTGGTTCGAGGTAAGTGGCTTATCTAACTTTGTGTGGGGGATATTCCTCCTAGGATTTGGTTTGGTTGTTATATGAATGCGTGTACGAGGTGCTACTTTTGGAAACCCGCTTTCATTAATTAAATTTTTTCTTTCTACTTGAACATTACTTGTACTTTAAGCCTATTGTATAGATAGAGAAGCATGCCTAAGTGAATTAACTGTCCTATTTGCTTAAACAATTTAAGTGAATTTTGTGTAGCATGTTAGAATAGAAATCTCTGTTTTCTCGGCACGGACTTGAATAAAATTGTGAATGCTTTCTTTGAGATTGTTGTGTTTATTTGGGATTACAAATGCGTATTTTGGGAGATCCCCGACACATATATTGATTTTATATGTAGTGTGGAATACCACGAGATCCCTACCACATATATTGAGAATACTAAGAGATCTTCGGGATACCAAGAGATCCCCAACACATATATTGAGGATATTGAGAGATCCCCGAGTATTTACATTTGGGACTACGGGATGGGATCACGGGAGATCCCCTGTCGATATTTTTGTGTGTTGAGTGTGTATTGTCTCTGTTTTCGTCTCATTACTGATATTGTTTTGATTATACTGTTGCACCTTACACTATCTTACTTTGTCTTATATATTGATAACCGGTACGGCTATGACATTTCTCGTCGCTACCCGACCGAAGTTAGGTTTGACACTTACTAGGAACCACTGTGGTGTACTCATGACCTTTTCTACGCATATTTTCCGTGTGCAAATCAAGGTACATCGGCTCAGCCATATCGTTAGCGAGGTGAGGCGATGTCTAGAGATTTTGAGGTATATCTGCTGCGTTAGCAGACTGAGGAGTCTCTATCTTCTCTTTCTCTTTTAGTTATAGCCCCTTTGTACTTTTTCTTTTGTTTAGACACTCTGGAGCCAGAAACATCGTAGTTATTTCATAGCTTGTGATTCATGAGATTCCGAGTTTGGGAAATATAGTTTCAGTTTGAGATTTGTATTGTATATGTCGACCGGCATCTTAAACGCTTCACTTTGTTATTTTTGCAGTTTTTGGCTAGTTTTATTCTGTTGTTCTTTTTCTGTAATTTGTTAGGCTTACCTAGTCATCGAGACTAGGTGCCGTCATGATAGTTTCACAGAGGATTAGCTAGGATCGTGACAAGTTGGTATAAGAGCTCTAGGTTCATAGAAGTCATTAATCACAAGCCGGTTTATTAGTGTCTCACGAATCGGTACAGAGACGTTTGTACTTATCTACGAGAGGATATGTAACTTTTAAACAAAATTTCAGTTCATTTGATTTCCTTGTCAAGCAACATTTTTTATATCACAACTAGGTAAATTATCCGCTCTTCGCGTGAACATGAATGGTGTCATTCAGTCGCACTCATTAATTTGTATTGTCATACAATGTCTCGTGGCAAGCATTGGACATGTACAAAATAATTTCAAAATGAATACTTTGGAAGCATGATCGAACATGAGGAAAAAAATAATAAATTTGAATCATGTTACTGTGACGACCCAAAGGGTCATCACCTATTTTCCCCACTTGTTCCGCACTTCCGAGGTCTTGAAAACCTCATTTTAGATTGCCTCGATTTACGTGCATGATACGGGCATGTAGCCGGAAAGTTTTTGTGATAGAATATGTGAATTCTATGAGAAATTTGAAGAAAAAGTGATATTAATATTCCTATAGTTGACTTTAGTCAACGTTTCTAGTAAACGGACCCGGACCCGAGATCGGACGGTTCCGAAAGGTCCGTAGGAAAATATGGGACTCGGGCATGTGTCCGGAGTCGAATTCTGAGGCCTAGAGCCTAAGATATGAATTTTTCTGTTAAATTGTTTTTGCTGTAATTATTAAAGGAAAATGAATTAAATGACCTTGGTATCGGGCTCGTATTTTGGTTCCGACGCCCGGTACAAGTCTTAAATATTATATATGTGCTTTCTGCAAAGTTTGGTGACATTTGGATGTCGTTTGATGTGTTTTGAACCTTGAGTTCCAAATTTGAAAGTTATGAAACTAAAAGAATGATAATCATGAACTTGAGACTTGATTTGATGAAAATGATACTATATTGGCGATGTGATCGCACGAGCAAGTTTGTAATATATTTTGATATTGTGTACATGTTTGGTTTGGAGCCCGGGGGACTCGGGTAAAGATTTGATAGGCCGTTGGAGCAAATTCTGAAAAATAACACAGCTGGTTTTT